>OZ038004.1:17254116-17434116 GCA_964035705.1 Porites rus | reverse complement strand
AAAACACCCATGGACTTGGCTGAAACTGATGAAGCTTGTATGATTCTTTTAGAAAGAAGAAAACTGGAGTTACGGTGTATCAGTGCCAAAGCTGTGAAAAAATTTGGAATTCCCTATTTGGGAGTGGTACCCAAAATACTGGAGAAATACATTAACATGCATTAACATTATTATTAGTTTATGGATGTTATTGAAGTAGACTGAAAAAAACCTAGTATGAAAAGAATATGAAAAATATATGTAGTGCGAAACTGTGAGTAGCAGATTAAACTGAGTGGCTCCTCACAGATGTAGTTGGATTGCACATTCGAGTTGGCTTTTGGGCAAAAGAATTCATACTTCCAGTGGTTAAACAGGTCATAAAAGTTTACCACGGCATTTTGCAGGACTGAAAAGTCTTGAAATGTGACTTCAGGATTTGGAACGTCCTGGAGATCTATGACATCAAATTAATAGTAATGGAGCGATTTTCGTATGACCTTGAAATGAAAATGTGTGAACAAAAAAAAACAACAAACCAACACAAATAGAGTGATTTGATTGGTTTATCAAACGGACACAAACGCGCGTGGCTTTTGGCTGGTCAAGCAAATGCTTGGGTGAAAAAACTTCATGCCTGAGAACTTTCTAGAAATGAATCTATACTTCGCTTTGGTGTCATACTGCACCACGATTGGCAAATTGAACAATGCCTAGTTCTCCATAATTTTAGGGTTTTCTTTGGCGGGAAAACGAAGAGTCCTTGTTTTGATCTCTTCATCCATTTGCTAATAAAACAAAATAACGAAGGTCATGCAAAAATTGCAGTAATTTTGTTCAAAACAACCATTTGCACTGAAAAGCCCTCAGCAGATGAAAATTAGTGTTGAAGATTTTAAATTTCTATTGCATTTGGGACCCCTGGAAAAAACTTTCATCCTAGAAAATTCCCGGAAATTAACCCTATAGTCAAGTACTATGCAATCAGAAACATTCATCTGTATGTTATTGTCCCTCTTCACATTGTCATTTGATGTTATGGGAACATCAAAATGCTGGGTGATAAAGTATTTTAATGATAATAATTTATTCTCAAATGTGTGACTAAATTTAATTTGATCTGTTGTAAACTGTGTGAACTCCACACAGTAAACATGGTTTACAAAATTAAGGTACTCATGGTTTTAGCGCCTGAATATTTACAGGATAGATTTGTAAACCATGTATCAAATTATTTCCTAAGAGATTTGTCTAATAAATTTGATGTCCCTCTTCCCTGCACCAATTGTCTTAAAAATAGTTTTCGTTTTAACGGGGTGATCTTATGGAATGGTTTTGCTTTTGACTCTTCGGCAAGCAGAATCCATACACAGTTTTAGATCTGGCTGCAAGGAATTCTTCAAATAATATACACCCGGAATCCATGAGTTCCCCTGGGCCTCTGTTTCAAAACGAGGATAGATGCTCAGCCTTTGATATCGAAATCATTTTTCATTCTAAAGCAAATAAAACTCATTTTCTCAAGAAAGGTTGTGCACCTAGCCTCATTTTGAAAGTGAGGGCTTTTGGAACTCGGAAGTGGCCTATTTATATACTATTTATTATTAAATAATTTTATTCATTATTTAATATTACATGTACATCTGTTTTATATTCTATTTATTACATTATTATATAGGTTAGATCATAGGTTATATATATATATATATATATATATATTATATACCGGTATTTTATATAGAGAGAGGATATTACACGGTGTCCCGAAGATATGAATTTTATTTTCGAGTGGCAAAACAATATTTTACGAAAGAGCGCAGCGAGTGAGTAAAATATTGTTTTTGCCACGAGAAAATAAAATTCATATCTTCAAGCCGCCGTGTAATGTTCTTTTTATTATATAGACAAAAAGACATCGATAAAAATTAATAATAGAGGGCAATGACCGAAATTATGTCATCGTTAAACTCACATGTGAGATTATGGAAAATAAACCACTCGGGTCCCGGATGTAGTTTTTATGAATTTTACGAGTGGTATATTTTCCAGTAAAACACTTGTGTCTATATAATATATATATATTATATTATAAGAATAGCTTAGAATTTTGTCTTAGTTATATGCCTGATGTTTTTACCGAGTTTAAATAAAGTTACTTGAATTGACTTGACTTGTAGATGGCCATAATAGTAGTAAAAGTATAATTTTTAGACTAGTTTTAGGAAGCCAGAATCTTTTTGTGTAGTATGTGGGTCATTTCTGTGACATTAAACTGGTTTCTAACAACTTGTGCAATTTAGTGGGAAATGTGCAGAGTTAAATATCTAAACAATAACTTTAAGTACAATAGATTTAGGTGAAAGATACATCAATGTATTATTTATTTATAAGTATCGTCATTGGTATGAGATTTGTAGAAAATCATTACATAGTAATTAAGTTACAGGAAAGTTAACATCGTGAATAAAATATGTTAAAAATTATCACTTTATTCAATTTCCTGTTGTTTTTGCAGGTGACCCATGCATGCCAGTATGAATTTAATACTTTGATTAGGCAGCCTGTGTTCTTTTTGGGAAAGAGTGCAATATTTGTGGTTGTAGGAAATCTCTATAGTCACTCCCACCCCTCACCCGGATAGAAGGGATTGGAAATAGGGAATCTCTAGGGGGATGTGATACCTGGAGGACAGAAAAACATCTGTCCATGGCTGCCACTGCTGGAATGATATGATTTTATGCATGCGTAAGGTACTGGCCATACCGCAGAGTTGGTACTTCAGTGCCGAAATTGGTATTGTTTTTGATAATTTTGTGCCTGGTTTCCGGTTTTGGCTACAGCCCTGCTCAAGTTTTCTTATATTTCTTAACATACTAAGAAAACTGTGAACACCAGAACTATTTCAGGAATGTTGATTGAGTTGCTAAGTGACCAATCACAGCTTATAGTTAAGTTTGTAACACATTGACATTTAGAGATGATTTTGGCGGTCATGATTTTCTTACATTCATGTTCTAGCCCACAAGCTAAATAAACTGACTGTTTTAGAGCAACAAAGTCATTAGGAAGTGCCAGTTTTCCCTCCTGACCCAACTAGAACCGATGTTTAGAAAGTTCAGGTTTTGACAGTCAGTGGTTACTTCCTTCACTTCATACAACTGTCTGTAACTCACATCTTCCATCTAACTCGCCTCTGTTGTCCAAGTGTTGGATGGCGTTATTCAGCAGATAAATCAATACCCATTGCACAAGTAATAGAGAAAACAATGGGTTATCCACTATGAGGTTATATTATCCACCCTTTGAACAACTGGGACATGATATTGATGTGGATCAGAAAATGGGCATTCTTCAGTCACCATTTCATGACATTGCATGACCACCATTCATCATCTCCACATTTATTTGTCACTGTCACTGCACAACTGAAGTGCTACAGCCTTGGTTCTCGTCACTTCACAATACTTCAAGTACTGTGATCAAATAAGAACAAGTGTATCTTGAAAATTTTAAATTAAAAACACTTAACATAGAGTAAACAATGATAGACTGGACTAGCTATCTTATCACAGACGCAGAACAAGTAAAGCAGATAGGATGACAACAAGATTACTGTAACAAGAAGTACTGACGACATTATAGGAATCTTAAAAAAACGGACAAATAATATACTAAACTAAAGACACTGACTGAAAACAGCCACAAACACAATCAACAACACACACGTGCACAACAAACACCACAGAACACAACACAACCGAGAACAGGCTGGGGAGAAAGCCTCACTCCAAAGACGAGACTCGCTCTTCTAGAACTGGGAACTAGTACGAGAAATCAAAATGGCGGATGAGTCGACAAAAACGAGTGAAGAAACTTTAACCGAAAAACCGACCTGTGCGTTCTTTAAAAAGGCAAATAAGAACCGTAACGTTCGTAAAAGAAAAGTGGAAAAGTCGGATAGTGAGGACGATGACGAAACCACGGTTATCAGAAAAGAGAAAAGGACAATTTCTAACCCCATGTTTCAGAAGACTGAAGGATTCGGTTCGAAGTCAAAACGTGAAGCAGACGAAGAAGATATCGATGTATCATTTAAGTCGACTCGTTCTGCTATGAGCATAGGTCCGCAGGATCTTGGTGCAACAGCAACCGTGGAGATTGATACAGAGTTTGATCGGGATGCCCAAGCTCTGTTTGAGAAAAAATTAAAGACGAATGAAGAGGTAAAAGAGCAAGGAAACAAGGATGACAGGAAATACCGAGGGCTAAATAATTACATGACTTACTATGAGAAGAAAGGAACTGCACAGGGAAATGCTTCCAGTGGAATGGTCAGGTAATTAAAGTTCTTCTACTTTAAATAGACACTTACGACGTAAGCATGAAGGCGAGGTCTATAAGAGCAAATTGCAGTTAACTGAATAAAGAGGCAGGCAAGCGTACCCTAAAAGTATAGCAAAAAATAGTTCTCACAAATGCTGTACTGCTGTGCTTTGTAATAATCATTCTGATAACAGGAGAGACTTGACGTTTCATGTATTTATTTTCTGAAGGTTAGTTTCTCCACTGTCCACTTTCCAACACACATTCATTTGCCGCTCTATTTACTTTTTTGAAGTTCGCGGGAAATGTGGTGGCACCTAGGCCTCGCTATTTTATACCCTTTCGCCAGTTTTCCAACTTTTGACATGGACCAGTTGGAAAAAATCCATCAACATCGCTGGAAAGAACACTTTAAAATCGGAAACTTAGCTAGATTGAAAGTGATTTGTTGAAAATCAATGAAGATATACAATCAGTGTCTGCACAAAACTGTGCGCATGTGTGCGTAGCAGGCAAGACGCTTATTTCGAAGCTCTTCACTCTTGATTAGTTTTTGAGACTCAAATTTGACCAAAATGGTAAAAGACACAGTCCAATCATTGAAACTGGAAAATGACAAGTTAAAAGATAAGATTCAAGAAATTTGTGCTGAATTACGCAACCTACGAGACGAAGTTAAAGCTGAACGAAATGGCGGCCATGCCAGTTCATCTGAAGGCACCAATGAGGGAAACACTACGGCAACTCCAAACAGCATCCAAGAAGACTTTAAGAAATATGTTAACGACAGGATGTCTCTTGTTGAAAAATCTTTGGAACGCTTGTCATCTCAAGCGGAAAAAATATCATCTTCATTGGATCAAGCATTGGAATATTCGTATTCATACAACATCAAGCTTGTGGGCGTTCCTGAAGTTAAGCAACGAGAAAGCACCAGAGATACGCTGGAACTTTGCATGAGAATCTTCAACAAAATTGGAGCTGAAATTCATCCTTATGACCTTGACATTGCCCATCGAGTGCCATCTCGTAACACGTCTGATGGTCGACCGAAACCGATTATTTGTAAATTTACTCGGCGCATCGCCCGTGAAAGTGTTATGGCAGCCCGTAGAGAAGTAAACAGGATCGTTCCTGCTGATATTGGTCTCCGAGAAAGCTCATCTTTAGAACATGCTGCTATCTACGATCACCTCTCCCCACGACTGCAGAGTTTATTATCTGACGCCAAGAAAATAAAGGAAAGATTTCTCTTCTCATTTTGTTGGGCCAAGAACTCAACCATCTGGCTGCGGAAAAATGAAACCTCTCGTCCGATCGCCATTAAAAATTCAACCGACTTGTCCAGTCTCACAGCTCGCCTAGGATCTTCTGGTGATGTTACTACTCCATAAGAACATTAACAAACATTCTACTAAGGTAAATAAAACACTCCTAAGCGAGCTTCCATATTTCAATTACAGCGATCTAATTTCCGCACATGGCCAATTTAATAATTCTCTTAGTTCCTCTCTTCCTACCAAAAAATATCTTGATCGTCTCCCAAGTTATTACGACCTTGATTTATTTACTCTGAATACATTTTTAGATAGAAGCTCTAACTCCAACACTTATTACTCTAATACAAGATGTAAATACTTCTCTCCACATAGTTTTTGTGATCAAAAAAGTAAGTTTGCTACTAATCCCTATCCAGATTCTAATATTTCGTTTATGCACACAAATATCCGCAGCCTAAAACGTAATTTAGAAAATTTTCAAACTCATTTATTAGATGAACTAGATTTTCATTTTAATATCATAGGCGTAACAGAAACAAGAATAAACAGCTCGACTGAGAACTTAGATTTTAATCCTTCGATTTTGCATTATAATTTTGAATACCTGCCAACGCCTCTTTCAGCTGGAGGTGTAGGCATGTATATTGATGAGCGATTTCAATATCAAACAATAGAGAGGTGTTCTAATGAAGCCTTCCAGGCACTTTTTATTGAATTACATCTTACCAAAAGTGCAAACATAATATGTGGAGTATTGTATAGGCAGCATAATTCCCCTGAGCGTTTTCAGGAATATTTTGATTCGACAATGGAAAAGCTTAGCGCCACTGGAAAACAGATTATTCTTATGGGTGACTTTAATATAAATTTTCTCCATCTTCATACTAGTACTCACGCCCAAAATTTTATGCTATCTTTGCAAAGCCTGAACCTGACTCCGACAATTGACAAACCAACAAGAGTTCACAACAACTCTTACTCATTAATTGATAACATCTTTATTAACAGTCTAGAATATAGTATCTGTAGTGGAAACATAGTCTCGGATCTAACAGACCACTTTTCTCAATTTTGTATACTAAACTTTTCTACTAATCGAGATCTCTGTGATCAATCGAAATCTAAGCGGTTAACTCGTGACTTCTCAAACTATTCAGAAACAAAGTTCCTAAGTGACATTATGAATGAGTATTTTTCCTCAATTAGTCATAACCTAGCTTCCAAAATGCCAAACCTGCAGAGGGAATTTTTTGATTATCTTCCAAAATCACGTAATGCTGATTCTTTCTTTTTCAATCCAGTAACACAAACTGAAATTGAGTCCGAAATTATGAACACGCCATTAAACAAGGCTCATGGATTGTATTCTTTCCCCACTCGCGTCTTGCGATCAGCTAGACATATTCTTAGCCACTCCCTATCTGTACTAATCAACAAGTCGGTTGAACATGGAATATATCCCACTAAATTAAAGCTTGCCAAAGTAATCCCAATCCACAAAGCCAATGACGAATCTGACCCATCCAACTACAGACCCATATCACTACTTTCAGTCTTCAACCGAATCTTTGAAAAAATGATGTACATTCCCTTGAAATCATTTCTTGAAAAGTTCAGTATTCTCTATGATTCACAGTATGGATTTCGTGAAAAGCGGTCCACTGAACATGCTATCTTGGAAATCACCAATCAGATTCAAACTAATATGGATAGAAAGCTGTTCACCTGCAGAATATTTATTGATTTACAAAAAGCTTTTGACACAGTCGACCACTCAATACTTTTAAAGAAACTTGAACATTATGGTATACGCGGGATTGTGAATGACTGGTTTACTTCCTACCTTACTAGTCGCAAGCAAATAACTGAATTTGGCCCCTCAAATATATCTAAGAAAGCGACAGTATTATCTGGGGTTCCCCAAGGATCAGTCCTAGGGCCTCTGCTCTTTCTTGTTTATATAAATGATATTTGTAACAGTTGTAACCGAATGAAGTTTTACCTATCCGCAGACGATACGAATCTTTTATATTCAGATAAAAACCTAAAATCCCTGGAATCTACGGTAAACGATGAGCTCTGTAAGCTTTATGACTGGCTAATAGCGAACAAATTATCTCTAAACATTAAAAAATCTAATTACGTTATTTTTCGACCAAGACAAAAAAATGTCAAATACGAAGTTAATTTAAAAATATTCAACCATCATACCAACTCTTACACATCTTTGGAACGTAAAAGTTATGTTAAATATCTAGGCGTGCTTATTGATGAGAACCTCTCTTGGAAACATCATATTTTACATATAGCCTCTAAAATAAGCACATCGATTGGCATTATTGCTAGGCTAAGACATTTCGTACCCCTTAATACTTTACAACATATATACAGATCGCTGATTCAACCCTATTTGTTATATGGCATAACAGCGTGGGGCCGAGCAGACAAAATCCACAGAAACAAAATCCTATGTCTTCAGAAACGTGCCCTTCACCTCATGTTTTTTGGTGATTATAAAGCTCACGCAGTACCCTTCTTCATTTCATCCAGTCTACTATCTCTAGATCTTCTTTACTTCAAGTCAGTTGCCGTCTTAATGTATGACGTCTCAAATAACACATCGCCACCTCAAATAAGTAATTTATTTAATTACCAACATTATATTCATTCACATAACACAAGATCATCAACAAGAGGCAACTTCTTTCTCGAATACTCTAGATTAGACAAGCTAAACATGTCTTTTTCAAGAAACGGTGTTAGAGTCTGGAATAACCTATCTAATGAAACTCGTCAAATGCCTAAAGTGAAATTTAAACGCAACATTCACAATATGCTCCTTCAGAAACTCTCGGAGGCGAATGAGTATATTGATCTATTGGATTTGAATATGTCTTGAAAACTAAACTCAGTTCATTCTATTAGCTTTCTATTTACATTATCCTTCCAGTTTCCCATGTAATCTGCCTTATTTCTCCTGAGAATCTTCATTTTATTTATTTATTTTATTTTATTTTATTTTATTATTTTTTTTTTTTCCCAAATGTTATTAATACTAGTCAGTATTCAGTATTCACCTTATTTTAATGTATTGTACGATAATAATTAATTTTACTTAGTATTGTAATTGTATTGTATTGTAATTGTAATTATTCACTTTGTATTTAGCATTCAGCTTATTTTAATGTATTGTACGATAATAATTAATTCTACTTAGTATTTTAATTGTATTGTTATTGTAATTATTCTACTTAGTGTCAAGCCACTGCTCGCCTCGAATAGCTATAGCTAACTGCGAGCAGTGGTACATCATATTTTGTATTTTGTCAATTTTTCTTAATAAACTTGAAACTAAACTTGAAACTTGAAACAATATTGCTGTGACACAGTGCCCCCCAATTAAAGGTTGGAGTGTTTGCCTGATGGCGGATACTCTTACGTCTCTTGTCTTTGAGGCAATTGAGACAGTTATTTGGAAACTACCAATCGCCCCAGTCATCCAGATCATCTCGAATTTTTTTGAAGTGACTGAGACGATCCTGGCAATCTGAATGATCTTATGGAAACCAGGCTTAAAAAGTCACATCTTTCTGGAGCTATAACTTCGCACTCCCCAGACATAAAGTGTATCACTTTCACAAACTGTGGTAATTAAGCTTTGTGTGATATGAGCCTTCCATACAACAATCACATCTTTCCCAGGCACACTTGAGTAACTCTCCATCAGCTTCATAAGAATCTACTTACCGGTAATTTCTTTCAGACAAGGACCAATCAGGGCACCAGCAAACCTTCGTGCAACAGTTCGCTGGGATTATCAACCGGACATCTGTAAAGACTACAAGGAAACAGGTTTCTGTGGCTTTGGTGATAGCTGTAAGTTCATGCATGATCGCAGCGATTACAAACACGGCTGGCAACTAGAGCGAGAATGGAAAGAAGGGAGCTACAGCAAACAAGACCCTCATGCATATGAAATTGACAGCGATGATGACGATGATCTTCCGTTTGCATGTTTTATTTGCCGAGAATCTTTCAAGAATCCAGTTGTTACAAAGTGCAAACATTACTTCTGTGAAGCGTGTGCTCTTAAGCATTACAGAAAAAGCAAAAGGTGTTATGTTTGCGGTGTGCAAACCAATGGCGTTTTTAACCCTGCAAAGGAACTTATAAAAAAAATGAAAGTTTTAGAGAATGAGGAGAAGGAGAGGGACAAAGAGGATGATGAGGAAGAAGACTAGAAATGATAAGGAGTATAGATTAACAGCATGTTTAATTCTGAAATAACATTTACAATAAATTGAACCCTCACGACTCACCACCCAAAGGCAAACCACTCCTACACCTAACCGGAGAAAACAGCTGACATTTCATAACAAAACCAGTAGTTATTTCCCCATGAAGAAACATCTGAGAAATGAGCACAGAAATTCTGCACTGATAGCCTGCGTAGCGGTTACTGATGACATGTCATTACCCAGATCTGGGTAGTGCTTCTGATTAGTTGTAGCAAATTTCCCATGCATCACAAACAATCATAGGCACTACCCAGATCTGGGAAGCAACATGTCATCAGCATGGAATTTCTGCACGTGGTGGAGTCACAAAATGCTGGCTGTCTCCAGTGGCGAATCCAGGGGAGGGGCCCAGGGGGGGCCACCTCCTCCTGTTATTTTTAGACCAAACTGAGGTCCAAAGGGCAGAAATATTTTTTGTTTTAGACCCCCCCCCCCCCCCCCCATCTCGGGGTCAGTGTGACCCTCCCTTATCTGAAGGTCTGAATCTGCCACTGGTTTCCTTAGGCAAACCTAGACCACCTACAGAGCTTAACCTCTGGTTAAGTCTTTCTGCAAAACATTGGTGAAATCCTTGTTCAAGGCCCCTACCTGTGTACCTGGATTTGAGTACGCACCATGATTGGCCTGTTTAAAATGCCGCTGTCTATTTGCCAATCAGGACAAAAGGAAATTCAAAACGTATTTCTGGTAATTCGTTGAGTCCAGTATTGGCCTTGAACAAGGATATTGGTGCTGCTTTGCGGAGGTTGCTTACTAGGATTAGATTACATCTCTAGCACTCATTACACTCAGCAGCAAAAGTGTTGAAATACTGTCATGAAAAGGGGTACATTTTCAGAAAAAATCTGGACTTCCCCCCCCCCTCCACCAAATTTTTGTTGTTGTTGTTGTTTCCGTTTGGCCATTTTCAGTGCTAAATGCAGACCTTGAGATATAAGGGGGGGGGGGGGGGCGGTCATTCAGTCCCTTAGAAAAGGGGCCCAGTCTCCAAAAATTTTTTCCAGTCCTTCGGGCCTCAGTTTGGTCTAAAAATGAGGGGGGGGGGGGATGGGCCCCTCTCCTGGATCCACCACTGATTTTTAAATGTGAGAGATGCTGTTTGAAAACAGCATCTCAACATTGTTTTTAAGGGGTAGGGGAAGGAAGGCTTGTTTCTCCTTGATGGAGTCTAGAAACATGTATTGTTGGCAAAATCCAAACAATTTTATTAAGGACAAAGTGTATCAAATAATTTTTTCAGTGATCATTGGTGGTTACTAGTCAAGAATTCTTGCTTAGGTTTGAATTAGTGACCTCAATACAGTGTTTAAATATCAAATATTTCATCACTCATTTAGATAAACTAGGTGAACCCACTGGAGCTGTAGTCAATGATATTCTGCTTGCTTCTTGTTAAACCCAGGGGGAATACTCCGGATTTCAAGTGACAGAGATGATTTGATGAAGGCAAAAATCAACAACCTAAAAAATCCGCGGACCAAAAGTAATCCCCCAATAAGCCCATGCCGAATTGATTAATTGTGTACTTATTAACTAGGTTGATGACACAGATGCAGTGTTGTGTGTTAAATATTGTTCTTTGTTCACAGAACTACGCGGCTGGGATATGTGGGCTTTAGCATGAATCTTCAGATTGTTTCAAATGATTAAAAAAATCCCTTCTTAAATAATACTTGTCGAATTTATGCTACCCAAAAAAATCCCCGAGTCAAAAATTTCAAACCCAACAAATCCTTCAATCTTCTTTGTCACTTGAAATCTGTAGCAATCCAATAATCCCATTGGCATTTTGTTGCTAGGAAAATTATAGAGCCTGCAAAGTACCTCAAATGGACAGTCCCTCAAATGGGATCAAACTCCTGTTGATTTGTTACAATATCAAAATGTAAATATTGTTTTGGTTGAATATTCCATCTGTTGGCAAGTGCCTGCAATATACAAGCAAAACTATCCAAAGAAAAAAATAAATATAAAAAACAAAAGCTGCTTGAATGACATGAATCAGAATGAATGACAAGAAGTCAATAAAATCCTTGAATGTGATTGGTTGAAACATTGTCGCGCAATTTATGGAGTATTGAATTTCATTGTCCTTTATCTGTTCAAGCTGCAAACTCCAGACAATCGGAAAACATTTCTTGCTGCGATGTTGAAAGTGTCCCTGGCCGTGTTTAGAAAGTAAGAAATAACTAAATGTAAGATAATACGATTAGGAACGAAACAGAAAGGATATTTTGACAACTGGAATGATTTTTGTTGTTGAACATTGATTTGTCCACTTCGTTCGTTTTGGTTGTGTCCCCGCAAATGCAAACAGTTAGAGAAAGAAAAGCTGGTGCTTGTTACAGGTCTATAAAGGGTATCTAATGATAGCTTATAAGAAGGTTAGTGCATTTTAATCTTTTGCCGCTAAAGCAATAACGTTTCTCGTCTTAATAACCTCTTCTATCGCTCTTGAATTATTGTGGTGTGAATCAATATTGTACGGTTTGATCAATTCATATGCAGCACAGACGTAAAGTTGACCCGGTCAAGCAGATCTTGGCTAGACTCGACGAGAAGCAAAGCAAGGTAAAAGGAAACCTATCATTAAGCATTTTATATATTGTTCATGTTCTTTGATCGTAATCCCCGCTGTTTTGTGTTCTGTTGTGGTAGCACTTTGAATTTTTAATACCCGGTTCTAGTTCAGCACTCATGAATAATTTGTTTGTTCAAATAAAAATCAGCCTAGCGTGCTTTATTAATCCTCTTACCAAATTTTGAAAGCATATTGAAAGTTTTGCTGCTAAATTACTCGTACTTAAGTGTGTAGTTTTATTGAATGAAATTGAAGATATGAAATATAATAATTACATTTGGTAAAAGATTGTGTATCCATGGGGACATTATGGAAAGCTATTTACATTAGTTTAATTAACATATCTGGTCATGCATTGAAAAAAGAGATGATATGAGCCTTTGTAGGTACTAAATTCCCGTTAAGATAAATTTATATTATCAATACTATCAGGACAACTCGCTTAACAAAGAACAATTTTCCATAATGTTGTTGTTTACACTAGCACACTTGATCTTATAGACCATAGCAATGAGATTAAGATGTTTATTTAAAACTCCTTGTCGATTATAATGTAAATGTTGTATTTAATATTTTATCTCAGGTAACTTATATTTTTCCTTTGTTTCAACTTCATTAGCATACATTACCATAGCCAGAAACAAAAGAAAAATAAAAATTACCTGTGACAAAAAATTAACTACATCATAGAAACACATTCATTAGTTTCAACTCTATAAATGCTTACACTTTTGTATTTTAGTTTTTAATTTTCTCAGATATCATTGTGATGTTTTGCATTTTAAATGCTTATTGTGGTTTGTTGTTTTATGTTGCAGTCAGGTTTGTCATTGTATTCAAGAACTGATCTCCACGAGCCAGCAAAGGATGGCGTCTTGCCTGTAGTCCAACCAGTTAGCGGTAAGCAATAGTACCAGTACTTTTAAGGTCAAGAGTGAATGATAGTATTGGTAATGAGAAATTTTTTTTGTTTTTAACCTTTCGCCAGGTTTTTTTCATTATTATTAAAGATTTTTTAAAACAATTGAGAAAAAATGAATAAAATAAAAATAAAATAAAACATATCATATAATAACGGAAAGCCGAGGAAACGGAGCATTGATGCTAGTAATATCACTACATCATTACTACGTGAAGCAAAATCACAATGCACAACACACCTACATCGCTGCTGTCATCATTATCCGAGCAAAAATGGCCAAATAAAATATCTTAAATATCGAAGTTGGTAGAAACTAAGTCTTGCGACTTAACAATGGTGTTAATGTCAACTTTAATGGTGGTAATGAGACATGTTCAGAACAAACTGTAAGAAGTCTTGAGCTCATAGAAAAAGCCTATTCACTAGATTAAACCTTTTAAGTCCCAAGATCCACATACAAATTCTCCAGACTGATCTCCATACATTTCTTTTAAGAACAGTTGAAAGAATTTGATAAAAGATCAAAGTATTTTCCCTTTCTTGATCATTATCTTAGTTCTCATAATCTTTTCTCTTACTTGTGCAGTGATCATTATCGGGAGAGAATTTATGTTGATCACTCTTGGGACTGAAAGAGTTTTGAAAAAAAACTCAAACTTCTTTTTTTGATAAACTTGTTGATTTTACATACAGGGACAACCACGGGTTCTGCTAAAGGCTCTAAATTTTTCCCAGACCTTTCAGCAGCCAGGCAGAAGGCTCAGAGGAGGTGAGTTACTGTGTACTTTTTGACTAAGTGGGAGGGCAGGACTGGAAAATACTTGGCTTGACAGGTCCAATCTTTGAATCAGAAAACACTATTGAAATGTTGTTTGTGGCAAATTACTTCATCCCCCATACTATGGTGCCCTCTGCTCTCCGCAGATTTTAGGTTTAAAAAAAAGGTCAAGGGTTTGCTTATAGTGGGAAGTGCACTTGGCGTATCCAACTAGTTTTTAGGCTGTCCACTCATGTAAATAACACTGGGTTAAGCCATTTTAAACTTGGGAGAACCAAGAACAAATCTAGCAAGTGGTCAGAGTGGGACTTCAACCCGGGACTGCCTGATTGCAAGTTCAAGGCAGTGACCACTCGGCCACCCTGCCTCCTTATCTCTCTAGGAGATAAGCATTAGCTCTTTGTATACTTCTCTCTCTATAAAGGCTGGATTAGATGCCATTAATTTTTGCTTATAAAGGTGTTCTTTTGGTGAGGCAATGTTAGGGTGGTATGTTGTAACTGAACAAAAGGCAGAGTTTTTCTAGGCTATAGTTGTTTTGTACTACAGCAGCGTGCAAAGAAAGTAGTGTGCTATCGGGCTAGTAAATTGTATTCTTTGCTTGCCTGATAGGCAAGTGTAGTTTTTTGAGGAATTCAATTTACGGAAGAACTATGAAATCAATCTACTCATCAAAACATTTTTGGGGCTAGTTGAAATGATGTTTGGGCTAGTAAATGTTAGCTTCAGCTTTCCTGAATGGCAAGCTGTAAAAATGACTTTCTTTGCGCCCTGAGTACAGCCTGCTTCCATTCAGCAAATTTAACCTCTAAGATAGTTTTTATGATGAGATTGTGTGGGTAGCCTTTAGCATGAAAGGTGAGTGAGTTAAAACTGAGAAGTTTGTTCTGGGACCTTTCTGATCTTTTCTAGAGTCTCGCATGAAATTTCACAAGGTCCAAAGTCTACTTCCCAAATCTGGAAGTGTGCTGTGATTGGTCTACGTTTTTAACCACTTGTTTCAGCTGACGTTCGTTGAGAAGGATTGCGTGACAAGCCAAAAGAACATCTGTAAGGGAGGCTATAATACAACCTACAAAGGGATCGCTATAAGAGTTGGCACAATAAACCTGAGCCTTGCGAAATCTTTGAGTCTCTGCCTCCGGAGCTGATGCTGCTACACAAAGGAAATAAACTTTGACTACTCTTTGATTACTTTCAAACTTCGTTGCAGGTTAAATGCAGGATTGAAGCAGTCAATTCATGAGAGCAATCAGAAGTCAGCGCTCTTTGCAGAAGCAAAGGCTGACAGACGGTTAAACCTAACATTTCCTCCAGCTGGCAGCTCTCACCAGATGGCTGGTACTGTCAATCATGGTAGACAGAGTTATGCATTTGGTGGTTGGTCTGATAGCCCTGTAAGTATTTTTGTTTTTTCCAATAATTTATCCTTTAAGCCCCAATACTGACCAACATCAATTCTCTCCTAATAATATCAATACTTTAACAAGAGAAAAGGTTATAAGAAGTCATGAAATGATCACCAAAGGGAAAATGCTTTGATCTTTTAATAAATTCTCACATCTACATGTGATTTTTAAGGAAATGTATGGAGATCAGTCTAGAAAGTCTGAACAAAGTTTTATAGTGGAAGGCTCCATGTATTGGTCCAACCACTTACCCTTTTATATACCATTTTTGAAAGAAATGGCTCCTCTTTTCTAGGTCCTCTATTGAAAAGTGGTACAGTCAAATCCCATTAATATCGACTCGCGAATAGCATAGAAAAAGCGTGGTGTAGCTCCCACCACCAACCCCCCCACCCTCCCCTTGATAAATCCTGAATATTTAACTGATGAAGTGAATCACCTTAATCAGTAGAATATTAATTTCTTTTACAGTACTTAATAAAATAGAAAATGGAACTTACCCTCAAAACTCTTAAGGAACAAACCGCTGTAATATTGCGTGGACTAATTTGGCCTAATGTTTGATTGTAGTCAGCAGGAGTGGAGAATCTTCGCAACAGTCACGGTACAAGTATGAATCCATTTGGATACAGCAGACGCACCTTAGCATTCCAACCCACATCTCTTAATTATGTCGTGGAATGGCCTGAAACATGGCCTCTGAAGATCATGTAAGTTTTTAACGTGCAATATAATTTACTCTTACCATAGTTAGGGTAAATTCAAAAACTAAGTAGTGTGAAGAGCCTATTGTCAGAAATTTGCTGAAGTCAATGGCCCACCAGTGTGGTTGGTCAACATCCAGTTTCATTCTGGAATGCATGATCAAGCGTGTTTTAGTAGTAAAAACAATAGTCACCTAGGGGATATGGACATGACTGACCTGCCAATTCTAGCATCGCCGCGATCAAAACTCTCCTCACAGAATGGCTGCATTGTCAAGGAGGCCTGACAAATAGAATGAAGAAGTCATCAACTACAGAATGTACTAGTGTACCGCCAATTCTACCGATTGACATCTAATTTCTTCTCTCACCTAATTTCTACAAATGAGCAAGCTTGGTGGTCAATGAGGGATCTATTCGTAAAATAGCCAACTGGTTTGCCTTCTACCAGTTGGTTTTTTTTAACCATGTTATGTTCTATTTAAATTATTTGTTTCATTAAGATTTATCCCTGATAATCCCCATAAGGGGACACCAACTTTTTTGTGTGTGCTCATTTGATGTGCTACCTAGTAACTTACATAACAATGTAAGTAATTTTAATGATGAAGGGTTATTTATTTAGCACTAACCAAAACATTCATCTGGAGTAGCATCAGCTATGAAAGTAGACAGCAATAACACTTTTTTCTTGACTAATTTCAAATGATCAACATATAATTTCTCCTACCAAAATCAACACTTTGTCAAAACAGGCCGCTGGTGAGAAAAAAGAATTCAATATGCATTTACTTGTCTTTGTTATTCCAGGAGTATTGGAAGAGGAACCGGAAGATTACACAAGAAGAAAACAAAGCCTAAGTATGTGTTGATGAGCATTTACTACAGCTGAAAAAAATGTCATCATTTTGTAGCTGCATGTTCATGTTAGTCGGGCTTTTGGTCTGTTGCTAATGGTCAGAATTTTGGTCACAAACAAGGCTAGTGGTGTCAGTGCAGACATGTCCAGGTGCTATTTCCTTCCTACATGGATGGCATGTTTAATTTTTAAAGCATAAACCAGCCTAACTTGTATTCCAGTTTTTTAGAACTGTCTCATTTCTCTGCGTGTAATATTGTTAGGTGTGGTTGTGACAGAAGGTGACAGAATAATGGTTGTAACAAGACCTTTAGTTACAGCTGCACTCACTCACGTCCGTAAATTTAACACTCCATTTCTCATTGCATGTGTTTTACTCACTGCAGGCCTCAACATATCCGTAAAGTACATTTTGAGAACTCTCCGGCACCTCGTTCATCACCAGAGGAAGAGAAAAATTTCTACAGTAAAATATCTGCAGCTGCAGGTATGGCAACACCTTCTCAAAACCAGTCCGTTCAGGTTTTACCGGATAGGCAAACTCCTGTGACAAGCTTATCAACTGATATGACTATACCACAGTCACCTGATATCAAAAATATCAAACAAGAAAAACAGGATGAACATGTTCCTCAAAGCGATGAAGGGGTTGTTGACACTGTCACAGCTGGTAATTTGCCTGAGGCTGGAGACATAAACAGCACTGAGTACACAAGAGGGTTTTCAGACACAAGTTCATTGTCTGAAAGTGTTTATGTTAGAGCAGATAATAACAAGGTGCGTAATCTTTTCCCTTCACCTTCCTTGCCAGAGGTAAAATTGACACAAAACGTTGTGTTATATACCATAATAAATCCGGACACAGAGAAGTGGCTGGCAGGTCAAAGCATTAGCTATTGTAACCTCAAAAGCTAGACGTACTATTTTGTACAGCATACAAATAGTACCACAGGAAAGCACTGCTTTGTAGCTTTCATTTGAATGGTCACACTTTAGGATTTCATCCACAGACTCAAACGTTAGAACCACTTTGTACAGCATAATAAACAGTACCACAGTAAAGTACTGCTCAGTAGCTTTCATTTGAATGGTCACACTGCTGGATTTCATCCACAGACTCAAAAGTTAGAACCACCTAGCTAACAGCATAATACTGAACAGTACTTTAGGAAAGCACTGCTAATAAAGGTCTTTGTGATCTGTCATTAAGTTTTTTGTTCAGAGAATGAAAAATTATGAGATTGCATATGGTGACTGTAAAAATAGCATTAGAAATTAATGTAGATAACCTTAAAAGAGACTTTATTTTATTTCTGTTTTCCCTCTGATTTAATGAACAGAAAGCTGAAATACCAGATGAAACAGAGAACCAACAGGCTGATAACACAAGGAAAAGTTCCAGTGTTCCCCCATGTACGCCTACCCCTGAAGGTGTGGAAAATGCACCCAACTGCAGGGAGAGTGAGGGTCAGGATTTACAACAACCTGAAGAAGATGGTTGTGATGACGACTCCAAAAGTGTGTTGATGGAGATCGTGTCACAGATAGCTGCAGAGCCTGGGGCAGATTATATGCAGGACATCTGACAGCTTCAGCTACGTGACCTGAGGAATGCATGTTTGGAGTGCATCCGCTGGCCTGAAACAAAGCAGGAACCTTGTTCATGTATGAGAAGTGCATCCTTCACTGATAAGTTTTGACTTGCTTGTTTGACGAAGTTAATTTTTCAAAAGTACTCTTGTTTTTGTAATATCCTATTTCTCTGACTACTGACAGGTAATCTAAATGTGGCATTATTAGACTCTTGTATCCCGTACCTCACTCTGCGTACGTGTCCGGTGTCCAACACTAAATTATTTTTTTAATCCAAGTTCTGTCTCACTTTGAAACCATAAGTTTAGCCAGGAAATTCAGTGTGGGTATCCACCTCAAATCTTGAGCCAGTAAAATGAGTAATTCTTCAACCAAGTGTTTTTCTAAAAAAAATCTGGGCATGCACAGGACACCGAGCTGACTGAAACCTTGAGGGGAACGTAAAATACCAAAGAGTTGTTATGCAGGCTACGGGAATGTTAGATAAGACAATGTCACATGTTTAGATTTGTTATATTACTTCTGGACATGCCTTTGGGGTCAGATAAAATAAAACAGCTCAAAAGACAAAGGTTGTCAATTCTGTTTTAAAGTTTTTATTTTCCATAGAAAATATTTTATAAATATCATATTTATGAACAAAGATGAAAATTTTAAGCTGCTCCTTACCAACATTCTCATGTGGAAAAGAGTGTTTATAAAAAAACTGGAATATAGCAGTATGTGTATCAGTGAAAAAAACATATATATTTGCTTTTCTCACAAATTTGTCATAAGAATGAAGTGTTTTTTATTGCAGTTACACAGTGGAGTATTTTGTAGCAGCATATCTGTCTGGAGTTTAAGACAAAAACTCAGAAAACTAAGACTGATATCTTCATCCTAGAAATATCAGGAAAAACATCTTTGAGTTGTTGGTGTATTTTGGTGTATTTACTTATAGCTACAAAAAAAAACATGGTGTAACATAATTTGTTTTTCATTGATTTAGAACTATTTTATTTTTTATTCTGTGACAAATTGTGATCTTTAGTTTGGATGCAAGTGAAAGACTGAGTATGAGTTAACAAACTAAGTTTGTGTCCATTAGGTAAGTGTATGTTCAGAAAAGGACAAAAATTATTATTGTCCGTACATGTTTACATCCTTCATAGAACAATACTTTAAGAAACGTCTATGTCACAATCATGCAGTAACGGCAAAGAAATTTACAAGAAAGAGTGATGCACATAAGAGTTTTTGTGTGGTTTATTAGGCAAATACAAAATAAGATCGACCTAAGGGAGGTTTTGTAAGCCCACAAGACTGGGCAACCTCCACAAACCCTTGTTTTCACTAAAACCGCTGGACACAAAACCTCCCCTGGGTTGATGTTACATTGTCATAACCGGTTAATTATACCTGTTGTTTTTTTGTTGTTGTTGTTGTTGTTGCTGTTGCCTTAGTGACATTTCAAACTTTCTATTGGTAGTAACAGAATGACACTTGTACTCATGCTTCAATCTAAAGATCACTAATGACAAATAATTTCAAAGATGTCGTGGAGTCTTCATTCATGCTTTGTGATTCAGGTTGCGTAGCAAAAAGCAATTAATTAACAACATGTTGAGGGGATAAAACTGCGAATAATAATCTTTATGTTTTGAGTGTCAAAAGTTATACCTTCCAATAGAACTGGAAAGAATCTTTCGGACAAAATAATGTTCTAATAATATTTCTGTTCAGTCAGTATTAATTAGCAACACGACAGATGATAAATTTTTGGTGTAAATTTTAATGCAGTTTTATTTAGATTTGCATTGTGTTCTGTTCTTTAGCTTTTTGGTTGGCTTTGTCATGGAAATTTAAAAAATAATGTTCCAAGCATCTTCTTTTGCTTTTGGATTGATTGCTTTTGAACGAATCCTCATTTTCTCAAGCTCTATTTATCCCCTCAACTGTTTTTACCATTTACAGGTGTTGTCATGCATTTTGGCGTTGCGTGACCACCATAATACATCACCATTTAGCAAGTACTTCATGGTTGTGTACTACATAAAATCTCTTAAAATGTGTCTTAACAGACATTGTGGGAGACTTCATGGTATTTAATACCTAGCTCTGGGTTTGAATTTTGTTTGAGCTCATGAACATTTCAAATATTCAGATTAATTTTATTAAGAGAGGAAAACTTTATCATATTTGTAAAAAGCATTCAAGTTAAAGTTTATTATTCCAGATTAGGTCACAGAATTGCGATTATGCCTTCATTATTGCTGTAGAGTTGTTGAAATAAAGTTCAGAAGAAGATGCATCCAGTTTTGTTTATAGCAAAAGTTCCTGAGAGTTGACCTCTACTTCATCAAAGAAAAGGGGCATAAGTCACCAAAGATCCTCACAAGCAACATTAGAGAAAAGAGACAGCAAGACTGAAGTTGTCGATGATTTCAATGGAGGGAAAAAACCCGGGAGGCGGGGGGAGGTTACTCAACAAATGTTTATAAGGGGAGTCTCCGTCCGAGGTGCAACCCTTACCCTTTTATATACCATTTTTCAAGAAAAAAGGTACCCTTTTCGTATACCTTCTATTGACAAATGGAACCCCTTTCACATACCTTGTTTAGAACTTTGCATCCCTTTTAACTGCTGTAAATGCACTGTCTTTTAAATAGGAATCAATCGCAAAAGTATAACATTTTCTCGACGTCATAAAACCATAAAATTCATCTTTTAGCCCTTTTGGGCCCTTTTACAGACTCAAATGACAGATTTCCCTACCCTTTATATACTTCAAGTAGTGAAATCAGTACCCTTTCATGTACCTGAAACCTGAAAAAGATGCCCGTTCGGGCGGGAGCTCCCCGTATAAGCCATCGTAGGGAGTACCTCCCACCCCGGGAGGAAACACAGAATCTTGGGAAAGCAGCCGACATCTCGCGATGCCACCACTGCTTTCCCCGGGAAATGACGTCTGAGGAAAGACTTCAGAAATTCCATACTGATGACGTGTCACTACTCAGACCTGGGTAGTGCTTCTGATTGGATGAGGCAATTTTTCAACCAATCAGAAGCACTACCCAGGTTTGGTTATTGACACGTCTTGTAATTGTTTGTCTTTTTCCTCAGTTAAAATTGATAAGTGTAGCCGTGGCTAATTTAAAAAAAAACGTTTTTTTGATGTTATTAATTAGAGAGATTAAGAGTTACGTTTACGGCAATCCGTGGATTTGTAACACGTGACCAAGTGTTCCCTTTACTTCTCTTTTGCTGTTAATTAAATGCACAAAAAATTATTAGCTTCAAGTTAGTTTTATCCGTAAGAATTGCTTTGAGCTGTTTTCACTTTATCTGCATATTTTCTGTTTTGAGAAGTTCTCAACTTGAATCTGCAGACGTTTGCCGTTAGCGTGACTCTAAATCTCTCTAATAGCTTCTAATATTTTGTGAGAAAAAATGATTAAAATGAAAACACTCTTTTTTACCAAACGCCCCATTCAGGACAGCTATTAAACAACGCACTTCTTTCTTTTGGGAAATCCAGATATATACACGCTACTTCAGCAGTTGTGTTGACATCAAACTTTCAGCGCATCCCTGTAAAGAAAGTAACAATTGATACATTAATTAATCTTTCATTTCAAAACAGGTCAAAGCGTTAAATTTTAGGATGCCATGGCTGTCTCGGTTTCCATTAACGAGGTTTCAATAGTTTTGCGTCTAACATGATAAAACTACCAGTTATTGAAACAGAATGGAGTACTTTACTAGCCAGGACCCTCGCTCTTATTCTTTATATTTCGATATTTCGATTTGCATACCGTATTTATTCGATAAACCGCCCTGGGCGCTTATTAAATTTTTGGACCTTGAGAGTGGGCGCTTATTCGAAGTGGGCGCTTATTCGAGGCTGGGCCCTTATTAAATTTTCACCATTTTCAGCAAGTGTAGTATGTTTATTTTACAACAAAACAATAAATGCTAATAACAAAACGCAAAGAAGTAACAAATCAAGGTTTCTGGAAAATACTCTGAAGAAACCTCCGTCCTCGGGGAGGTCTCTTATTAGAGAGCTTTAGATCCGAGTTTACCGCGAACCTCTAACCGCGATTTACGGTTACCCGTTTGCGGTTCGACGTTCAAACATAATTCGATTTAGATTGGCGGTGGATTAAAGAAGTGGATTCTGGTTTATTTTTCCATTTAGAAATAGAAGAAAAATGAACCAGTGAAAATAAAATAAATTTACGGTAACACTGGGTTATCTAGCAGCAAAGAGCTGAAAATTTTTACATTAGTTCTTCTTGCAATTTTACGGCCGCCATTTTGAATCACCAGCCATCAATGGCACTTGTTTTCAAGATCCAATAGGATTTATCAAATTTAGCATTTCGCCCGAATTTGTGCCTCTGTTAATGGATAAAGACTTGCTCCACAAGATTTTTGTATCATTACGTGGGATAAAACAAGAATTATACGCTAAAACCTTTCAGATAAATGACATACGTGAAAACGCACGTCGTAAACCTCAAACGTGACGCGAAAGACTTGTCACGTGACCTCTAGCGGTTAGAGGTTCGCGGTAAACTCGGATCTAAAACTCTCCAGTAATTAGTCCTTATTCAATTTCAATTTCAATCTCATTGTCACTTAAGTGGGTGGGGTGGAGGTGGGCGCTTATTTGAGTTTGATTGGGAGGAGGGGCTGGGCGTGGGGGTGGACGCTTATTCGAGGCTGGGCGCTTACTAAATTTTTCTGCCGTTAGGATGGGCGCTTATTCGAGGTGGGCGCTAATTCGAAGTTGAGCGCTTATTCGAATAAATACGGTATTTGATTTCGGGCCTGAAAAGTTAACGGGACTTTCGAGAAACGGGCCCCTGGGCCCCATTTCTCGAAAGACCCGGAAACTTTTTGGGCCTGAAGACAAATTTGTTGAATAGTAGCCAAGTTTCTAGCTCGCAAACTAGTCAAATTTGCCTCGTTAACTGATAGTTTCAGTCAGCTAGCAAATGAAATCGGCTAGGGGCGTTGCGTGACGAGACAAAACGGCTTCTTTGACTAGATCAACACAACACTTATTGTCCTACAATAATTTAATACCTCCCAACTCAAGTGAGTTTTCCCTTTGGAAAGGAATGTGTCACGTGCTGCTTGCAATGTACAAATCTTCCTAGCTTCTAAACAAACCTTACTGGCATTTGACCAGGTCGCGTGTTTTAAACCTACGTTAATCTTTGTGCCGGTCGCGCGAAACAAACAATTTTTCCACACTCATGATTAAAACTAATTAATAATTTGTTTTATTTTTGACCTGTCAGGAATGACAAAGAGGTCGTAAGCCCCGTCTAGCAACAGTTTTAATTTTTCTGACTCTGCGGAATGTAAAGGACACACCATGGACGTAACAAATTTCTGACATTGACCTCCCCTCCCCCTCCACGTGATCTTGGGTGGGCAATCCGTAGGAAAAGATCTTAATTCAGGGATAAACCCTCGGACTTCAGGGTGATAAAGCAGCTGCCTACAAACATACATTAGATATGAGTTTTTTAGGTTTACCTCGGTGTATGTAGCCTGCAAATGCAGATGTATTTCTGGTCGTCTCTTTTCTCCACCCCGAAGTAAGAAAAGCGACGACCGGAAATACGTCTGCGTTGACAGGCTACGGTATAAGAACCTGGGAACTTTTTCTTTGCCTCGCACGTTTTGTTGTTTTTTTTTGTTGTTGTTCTACTGTTTTGACGTCTTTGTTTTCTTTGTTTTACGTTACTCGTGAGTTTTACAGGTTCTTACACTGAGGGTGGGCAAATTTTTTTAGGAGTTTTGGTTTGTTTCATCTTCAGGTTCAAAACGGAATGGAGACGATCATTTAAAGAAAATTGCCACAGATGTTTTCCATAACGGAGGGTGCGTAGCATAGCCTCCCACGCAGGCGTTTTTAGGGGAGCTCGTATTTCGTCCCTTCCCACAAACGCCGTTTGTGGGGAGGGAAGAAATACGAACTCCCCTCAACACGCCTGCGTGGGAGGCTATGCGTAGCACCGCACACACTGATTTATTTTCATGTTTTAAATTATTGTACATGATACTGTATAATTATAATTATTTAAAATGTAATGTCTGTTAGTACAGGATGTATTTTAATGTGTATCGGACTGGGGCCCATGGGCTTCTGGGATAGTACATTCTGTTGACAGCTTTCCTTTGTATTTCTTTTCTTGAATAATGTGATACAAGGAAACTTTAACGTTTATACCATTCAGACCATTGTTCCGAGTCTAAATTTAACTTCTTTTCCTAGTAAGTGAAAGGAAAGCTGAAGGCTGTAAGAGTAGCCACGTATTGAATAAAATACGTCAGGTATTTACAGTTTTAACAAGTGAAGTGCAAATAATTGTTTTTCTTCAGCTAGGGTCATGCGAAGTAGATGCGTTGAATGTGAGCTCGACGCTGTAGTGATCGAAGCGTGGGCGTTTTTAGTTGGTTTATTTCATACTACTTTTCTGGTCCCAGAATTATTGATTTCCTTTTTATTGGGCTGCCTATGGCAAACCCACAGGGCGACGCTCAATCAAGGAATGAGAAGCAACATTCTTCCATGGTCTGCATGGTCTTCCATCTTAAGTCGAAAAAAGACAAAATGGCGGGCTGATCTCCCAGTAGGCATTGCGTGTCCCTTTGCCCCTACAGTAGAGCCGATTTTTAAGGGAAGGGGATGAGCCATTTCATATAAAAGGCTTTCAAAGTCCTATGCTTACGCCAAAAAGGAAGGGAAAAAAATAACATCGTAGTAAACCCACCGAATCTGTTTGCCTAAAGTCGCCCTACCTCTAGACAAATTTAACTTGTTAAGGGGCCGGTCATTATTTATGTGGGGGGGTGGGGGGAAAAAATCATGGGGTGGGCCAAAAGAGAATTTCACGATGACTGGGGGTGGGTGAATACCTTTCAGAGTACATGAGAAAATCAGTTAACAACAGAAATGATATGCCTGGATCAGCGTATATCCGTAAAATCTTGGAATTCAATGAAAAGCATGTCGAGTCAGGGGAGCTTTATGCCGAATTTTTGAAAGGATCATGTAAAGAAAAAGATGGTTCATTGTGCAAGCACTGCTGTGTAACAGATGGACCTGAGGAGATAGCCTGGACTGCACCAGCAACTGAAAGAATACCAAGACTAATTCCAGACCAATCTGCACTTCCTGCATTTAAATACTTGAGCGCTCATACTTCTTCCAATAATGATGAAAATGGCAAGAAGCGTATTCCCCATGATTGGCAGCCACGATCAAATATTAAGAAGCTCTTCGAGCAAGGGAAGTTGTCAATTAATGCATCGGATCGTATCACAGAATTTTCCTCCAAGTTCATTGTAGACGAAAAACTGGTGAAGAATTACATTGACCACTTGTCGCAACTGCAAAGTGTCAATGAGATCCGTAAGCAAGACGAAGAAAAGAAAAGCAAGTTCGAGCCTTAAAAGATGTGCATTGCTATGACTGGAAAACACTCGTAGAGAAGGGGGAGCTTGACACTCTGAAAGTCCCCGAGTTGGACAAATACATTGAGCATAATAAACTTAGCAAGGACGGAAAGAAAATTGACAAAATCCAGTGAATCACAGTACACTGTTATGAAACTTCAAAGGAATCTACATTTCCTTCAAGGTCAGTGTTGGTGAGGACAGTGATGAGAGTGACAGTGACAACGACCTTGTTTTGTGTGATGAAAGTGAAAGGGAAAGGGAATCAGATGATGACAGTCATACTGTAACAATACAAGAAGGCACATCAACAAGAAGTGGCCACAGAGTAGGACACTGGTCCACAAGATATGCTGATTTCATTCAGTGAACAGGAACTCCTTATAGAGGTATAGATTGAAGGGGGTTGGGGGTGGGTCACCTCTTATATAAAGTTATATGGGGGTGGGTCAAGAATTAACTAATGGGCTTAAAGGGGTGGGTCACGTTTTTTCTTTCATGCTAAAACAAAAAAAATCCCCCACACCCCCCCACATAAATAATGACCGGTCCCTAATGGGATTAGAAAACAACAGCAGTAAAAGCTAGTAGTACGTTACTCGACTATGCAGCTTTTTGTTATTTTGTTTAGGGAT
This sequence comes from Porites rus, assembly GCA_964035705.1. NCBI lineage: Eukaryota > Metazoa > Cnidaria > Anthozoa > Scleractinia > Poritidae > Porites > Porites rus. The sequence goes on along the minus strand of OZ038004.1, from coordinate 17,407,294 downwards.
ACTGTTGATAACTGTATATTAGATTTCACACCTCGTACGCTGTATAAATTTTCATGGTTACCTGCATTTTGGGAGCTATTTCTGGAAGCACTTACGTCACTTTTGTTGACGTTACACGTAGCTTGATCAAAGGGAAACTCGACACTCAGGTTAGTTTTGTGCTGGTCAGTTGTTCGCTTGCGAAGGAAAATTCAATTGACTTTTACACACAAACTTGTCTTACAAAGTATCATTTCCCCGTAGATCCTTTCGTCGTCACGAATCAAGGACCCACTGCTGTAGTCTTGCGAACTATCAAGATTCGGGAATTTACAGCTGAGGTATGCATTTAATACGTTAGCTTCAGTTACACCTCGATTGATTAAGAAATGCCAGGGAAATGCCTTTGGCTTTAATCGCTGGGATTTTTTCTGACGAGCTTTAGATCAGTCGAATTCGGCAGGATCGTTTATATTTCGAGATGGTAAGACACTATATTTTCATCAGCGATCGTACTCTGATCGAAGAAAAATCAAAACGCTATGAGAGCGTACACTTCGGGGTCGTGGTTGTGGATAAACTTTGAATGCGGAGGAATAGTAAGAAATGATATTTTTCCGGATACCCTTCCGTTCAAATACCCTTACTTTTCTCCTTTTCTGTAACAGACGAAATCTTAACTTTTTCACCGGAAGTCTGCTACAGTCTCAGTCAAAATTGTTGGGATACTTAGCCACTTGCAAAGGGAGTTTGCATTAGATACTTAGGAATCTCATACCTCTGTGATTGCTGTAATTCGTTAATTCTACGCGTGTTAGTTATCCGTGTGTGATCATTTGAGTCGTTTAACAGTAAAACAGTTCCCTTCGATCGTCCCTTTCGCTTACTTATGCTCTAAAAGTTTCGTCGTCGGTTATTTAATATTTCTTATTACAAACGATTTATTTAGAAGAATTCCGTATGCTTTGAATGGTAGTTTTAATCCTTACGTAACAACAAACAAGGAACTGCACATACGGACAATGGAGATCAAGCGTTTTCAAAGGATGAGGTTCTTAAAATCTAGGTTCTACAATGAAATTTGTAGCTTCTGTCTTTATCGCTGTCGCTGCTTAAACCGAAAAATTAAAAACCTGCAAAGTATTTGAGAATCTTTATGCTTCAACTTCCGTTGGAAATTGGTGGCCAAAACGTTTAAACATCTTGCCTCAGCAACCGAATGGAGTGGCTTGTACTTTTCGGTTCTTTGCTGCGAAGCCTTTGCTGGAGAAAATTATAAAAGTCGAACTTCCATGTGCGATCATCACACATAAGCGACAGTCTATCCAAAACTCGTAGTACCACCTTTTAAGAAGATAGTTGAATATCATGTTTCCGTTGTTTTAAACCGATCCCGTCAGCAATAGCTTGATAATTACAGGGTCGAAGCCCCTCTTTAGGTATCCGTTGTAGGGACGTGGACGCAATTGCCAAATTAAAGATGACTTGGGATCCCTAGGCAAGCAAAAGTACATAAGAGAAAGGAGGGGTGGCCTTAAAGTCTTCCTTTCCTTGCATGCTCTTAAGCACTGTAGCCACCCCTAAACCAGATTCTTGCTTCCTTTAACACTGAACGAGAAAAAATATATATGATATATTTGAGCGACGTTGTCGTTTGATTACGGGAAATGTTTACAGCGGGACCCACTGAACCAACCATTACTTCTGCATTACTACAGCATGTTTGGCCACGTAAGAAAGTTAAAACCCTTCCGTGCCGTTAGAAAATTTTATCTTCTTCAGGTCTTTAAGACTTTAATGTCGATTGTGGTCAAACAGAAGTATTAACTTGCTCCCCCACCCCCAACCTGGGGAACCCAGGGTATTTGACTTGCTGATGTACGCAGAAAGGCGGGAATTTGACACCAGTGACTGCTATTGGGGTGTAGAACTTGTTGCCGTATGGGATAAGAAGAGAATTGAAACAAAATGTCTCAATTTCATGTGAAACTATTTTTGGTGTTATTAAAGTGTAATACACTGATAAAATTATGACGGGTATGGAATATTGAGAAACTTGTGTTTGTTTCTGTTTCTCCTATTTTTCTTTTTGCTGTTACCAAGCAAGTCCCAGGGGTCGGGTATATGGCAACACATCTGCAACAAAAAATCCATTTCATATTAGAGTCAACTCTCGCCTTGCGGACACCCCGCTATAACGGACACCCGAACGTTAATACAGACAACAGCTAAATCCCATGCAGGCAAAAATAAATTATAATATACAGACGTTTGACTGAAATAAACTCCCGCCATTATGGACTCTCGCTAATGAGGACGGCAAGTGCGGAGCGCGAGAAAGAAAAGTAAAGAACGTCCGTCTATTTTCTTCTTCCCCCACCCCTATCCCCTTGCGTTAGCGGTCAATAAATCCCCCGCGGTTTATATTTTTTTTATAGCCTGTGTACAGACCGCCCCCCCCCCCCCCCCCGCCCAGTAACAATCGGAGATCGGGCTCCTTCTCCAAATTTTTACTGCGGTGGGGAGGGGGGGTGGGGTCTGTGCACAGGCTATATTTTTTACCACCGACGCGCGCTCGACGGACTTTGAAGAGAAAATAGAGGGTCTGTGAACAGACTACAATTAATTGTAGAAAAAAAAAGGGAAATTAAACCTCTATTAAGCGGCCACCTCTATTAGGCGATCGCGGCCACCTTTCTGCCGTTCCAACAATAGTCTTTCCATAGTTGTCAACTCTATTAAGCGGCCATCAAGCACTTGACGCACTAACTTTAGCTACATTTTAAGAATATGATGAAGACAGTCCGAGATAGAAAGTGACGGCCGATTGTGGACCAGTAATGCTGCCCCCGTTGCGTGTTCGTTTTAAAATAAAGTGATGTTTCTAGACCAAAGAATATGCGTGAATGGAGACCAATTGAGAAACTGATCACCTTGGTTGTGGACATTTCATACAAATTCACTCTTGCATGAGTATTTTCTTTCTTTAAACACTTGCATAAGTGATTAAAAATTTGTACTTTTTACATGGATTCAGTGCTTGATAATGAAGGCCCGCATATTCAGTAATCATAAGTTATGATCACTTTAACAATTCTCATGAACTGCATCCTTAATGACATTGCTACATGTAATCTGATTTTCTATCTCAGTGATTATGTTTTCACCTTACTGTTACTACCCTGCGATCAGAGATTTCTCTCTTGCATGCCTTTTAGCGTTTACGAAGTCATTTGTGTGACTTGTCTGTTGCGTGGTTAGTTTGTTTACGCCTCGTGAGAAACCTCTGCAGCAAGCCGCTTGGGATTTCCGTTGAGCATGCGCCAGATTAATGATTCGTTGCTATAGAGATAATGACGTCAATTTTATCACCTAAAAGAAATTAGTGGGGTCAACACTTATGCACCTATCAATGTAAACCCCGTGGGGGGGGGGGGGGGGAGTGCGGGCAAGGGGTGGGGATTTAACAAATTTTAAATTTTTTTTATCAAATTCCCCAGGGTGGGAAACGAAAGGTCAATCAAAAGCGTCAAAATAGCCTCCACCCCAGGGGAAAAATCTAAACAAACAATACCATAATACTATATAAAACGAATAAAAGAACATTTCAAAAGTACGTTCTTACTACTTTTATTTAAGGTTAACGTAAGCTCCGTTAAGTTACTCGCTGTAATTAAGTATTTTCTCTCTCCACTAGCATCTCTTATTTTGAACAACAACATCTCTCCAGGATTGACCGTGCTATTATAATATTAATGAAACGTAAAATGCTTAACCGTCTGCTCAATATGTCGGAACAGGTCGGATCGGGTGAGGACAAAACATGGACCAGGGGTCCATAGACCCCCTCTTTGGACTGGGTCCATAGACCACTTTCATGGACCAGGTCCAAGGACAGTTTTTTTTATTTTTATAAGAAGGTTTTGCACCAAGTCCATGGACACTCAAAAACAGAAATAGTGCCAAAAAAAAGATTTGACAAGACGCTGTCGACCACTGCTCACGATTGATCACAAATATTTAGTTGTGCTTACATGACGTACACTCTGCTTGCACATGTGCAGTCGCAAGACTGTTAAATTAAGCTAATTCAAAAGTTATCATCAAGAGAGGAATTACGCGCTCCAGTACAAAGACTCGCATCACCCTTAGAAAAACAAGCTGGAGGTAAGAATTCATTACTTTTAGGGCAATCATGACTGAGTCACATCGCAATTCTCCATAGCTGATGTAGCTTCAGTTTAAGCTACAATCCATCGCCACTTCTTCTTCTTCGAGATCTGGATCTGTAAATCACTATCCGTGAGAATTTATAATCGTCCTGCTAAAAGCGCTAAGGAGCTGGGCCCAGTGTGACAAAACATTGCATGAAAAAGTGACATTCATGGACAAAAAGAAAGTGGCTTAGAATTATTCAGATCCAGGATGTACTTTGGAGATATTAAACAACCTAAAACCTTTTAATCAGCCGCAATGAACAGCTTTACATTTTAAAAGAGGTAGAAAATCAATATGTGTGTCACGACCTCTCAATATCAAATAAGCGGCAAAAATTCACATTTACTCAGTCAAAAGGTTTTCCTCCGAAGCATAATCTACCCATCACAGAAAACAATTCATTTGAACAAGCAGCATTTTGGCATGAGGTACCGACCCCCCTTTTTTTTACACTATGTAAGCACAATTAAACATCACTGATCAATCAAGCATTTTTTATTGTTGTTGTTGTTTTTTAACCTTATTTTTGCACTATTTCTGTTTTTGTTCATTTCTCATTATTTAAAAAGACTGTCCATGGACCCGGTCCATGACATGAAAGTGGTCCATGGACCCGGTCCAAAGTGGGGGTCCATGGACCCCTGGTCCATGTTTTGTCCTCACCCGGTCGGATCAGTGACCCGTAAAAAATCCTCTGACTTTCATGATGGAATTCGATTTCAATCGAGTTTTACAATCAGATGGGAACTTGAAGATAAAAACTTTCTCAAAATAGACATTATCTGTTTAGATCACAGTTTAAAGTATCGGATTATGGCGATTAAAACAAATGAAAACTTCATACCTTTCTCCAGCACCATGACTTTCAGAAAGCCTCGAGGGACGGACTTGGTAACCGCTTCTGAATTGATACCAGGCTTCTGTCGGTCTGTCGCTTCGCACGATCAAAAGCCCGACACGGGGAATAGTCTCAGGCATCGCATCCCCGCCCCTTGCCCGCACTCCCCCCCCCCCCCCACGGGATTTACATTGATAGGTGCATTATTTTCATCCGCCAAACTGACGTTAACAGATTAATGATTCGTACACAAAGTAAGGGTTAGGGTTACTGTTGGGCTAGGGTTGTTTGCTATATATATTCAAATCAAACCGTTTATAGTCAGCAAATCCTCGGTGATGTAGGGGTTAAAGTAATGCACTGCAGAGCCGATGCTCCGAGATCGAATCCTACTCGTGCCATGAATCTTGAATTTCTTTTTCCCTTTTAAAAATTGAAGAGACTTAGACTTTTATGAACAGAAATTTCAAGAGACAGAGAAATTTCATGTAAGAAAAGTGAGATGTCTTGTGAGAGCCACTGAAAGGAAAATGTCAGTTTGGCGGATGGAAACAAGTTACGACCGAGATTTCCTAGCCTGCGAACAGCAGACGTATTTCCGGGAGAGAAGCGACGACCGGAAATACGTCTGCTGTTTGCAGGCTACCCATTTGCTCCTGTTGCACTAATGTCAAGGACAAAGAAAAACCGGAGGACAGACAGGAAGCAGTATTAAAGATCAAATGCTGCGACTGCCAGGCTACTTACATTGGTGAAACCGGCAGAAACCTTAGCACGCGACTGACCGAACGCAAACGAGCGACGAGAAATTGTGACGTCAACAATCACATTGCTGATCACCATTTACAGACGAAACATCAAATCGACTGGGACTCTGTGACATGTATTACGTAATCTCAGACTACTATCAACGACTCACTTTAGAAATCTGGTTTACTTACTGAGAACAAACGTCACTGAATCGTAGTCAACAGTTGCCGGCACTCAAGCAAAACTAATTACGAGAGAATGACTGGACAACCGACAATTTGAGTAACATAAACGACTGTTTAACTGTGACAATATAGACGGATGGAAAGTCAACTGTCCAATGACATTACGAGTCTTCATAGCCAATATTAAAATCACTGCTTAACTGACGACCAATAACATCGCGAGTTAATTGTCCAATCAGATCAATAACCAGAGTTTAATACAGTCGTAAGCGAGCACCCAAAATGCAAAGACTTAGTGGTCGCTTACGAGAGGTGGTCGCTAACAAGAATCAAACCACAGGGGGCCTCTTCCGAGAAGAGGTCTGGGCACATCTGGTTTATGGAAGATGATTTATTGAATGCAATTTCGAAGTTACGCCATGTGTACTGAGTTCAATGCTGTTTCTAAAGTTGTTCGTACATGTCGTATATTCTAAGTAGCATAGTGCACACAGCGAACTAGGGATCAGAGAATGCGTCAAGTGGTCGAGTTTGGTCGCTTAGTAGAGCTTAAAAACAATGGAAAATCATTAAACTTTCAGGCCCAAAAAGTGGTCGCGGTCGGTTACAAGAGGTGGTCGTTTACTAGAGGTTCCAACTGTAAGGCTTTGACTGGGAAAGTTTTGGTGCATGAGTTTTGGATTGGCGGTCTCTTATGGGAGGTGGTCCCACATGGAGGTTCAACTGTACCATCAACTGACGTAATACAACTCACTTTGACTCTGCAGATGATTACCGCGCCTCAGTCAATGTCAATGCAACAGTCCTATTTAGTACTACGTCAGGCCTCGGACGATCATGCTCATCCTACTTATAGATCTACTTAAGAAAATAGGAGGGAAAAAAGGAAAACTCCTCAGGTTTTTATACCGAGTTGGACTTGAGCCGGAACCAGCTGTGGAACTATTACCGTTTTTTGAAAACCCACAAGCTTAAAATACCTCCAACTTTCTCAGTGTTTTGGTGGTAAAGAAATAGGTTTTCTTTTCAGTTGCTAAGCACTTGTATTCCGCTCCCCAGAGATGTTAACCCTTAGAAATAAGTTCACTTTCCCAAATTTTCTGAAATGTTTCCGCTGGCCCAGTTTGTAGTTTGTTGACAACAAATTTATTTTTTCAGTGGAAGGTAGATGAATGTATAATGAGTAGAGAGACAATTTTTATTATCTAAACACCAATGAAATACCAAGTGAGCTTTCGTGTGAAAACTTGATATCTTCACATGTGAAAATAACATGTTATCTTCACATGTGAAATTGCCATCGTTGCTATAGCTTCATAATAAACCGCACCTTTGAGACCAAAAAACTATTTAAGTAAAATGGTTGGTATTTCATTGGTCTCTATGTAATAAATAGAACATTACATGGTCGCTCTGAGATACTATATTTCTCTTCTCATGTTGAACAAAATGTTCACGAGTGAGCGCAGCGAACGAGTGAAATATTTTTCAACACTCGAAGAGAATTTTCCCATCTCCGCGTGGCCATATAATATCCTCCATATATACACCATGTTTAAACAATGGTAAATCTGTTTCTTTGTTGTTGTTTGTTTTTTTTTTTAATTTCGATCATTATCACCAAACGAATGTTAATATTTTCCTTTTTAAGAGAAGACCCCAGTCCATCAAGTCATATTATACAACGATGAAAAACACCTAGAAGGATCCCTTTTTGAGACAAATCAAATGCGACTGTGATCGACAAAAACGAATAGTAAAGGAGCTAATAAAAAAGCTTTTAATTTTACTTTTCAGACCCTCTTCGTTATCGTAGATAAAGAGACTGATGGTATCAGTAGATAAAAAGAACCACAATATGTGGCTGAGCTGAAATAGCAAAGCCAGCAAAAAAAATATGACAACCAAAGCTATTAATGGTAATATTGGCGACCCTTTTGTCAACTTTAAAGATTTCCAGCACGCCCTAGGCATCGCCTATTACAGTCTGGGAGATTTCCGGAAAGCCATAGGGTACCATGAACGACATCTCAAAATTTCGAAAGAAGTGAAAGACAGGGCAGGAGAAGGAAAAGCGTACTGTAATCTTGGCAACGCCTATGACAGTCTTGGAGATTTCCAGAAAGCCATAGAGTACCATGAACGAGACCTCAAAATTTCGAAAGAAGTGTGGGACAGGGCAGGAGAAGGAAAAGCGTACTGTAATCTTGGCAACGCCTATGACAGTCTTGGAGATTTCCAGAAAGCCATAGAGTACCATGAACGAGACCTCAAAATTTCGAAAGAAGTGGGAGACAGGGCAGGAGAAGGAAAAGCGTACTGTAATCTTGGCAACGCCTTTGACAGTCTTGGAGATTTCCAGAAAGCCATAGAGTACCATGAACGACACCTCAAAATTTCGAAAGAAGTGGGAGACAGGGCAGGAGAAGGAAAAGCGTACGGTAATCTTGGCAACGCCTATTTTCGTCTTGGAGATTTCCAGAAAGCCATAGAGTACCATGAACGACACCTCAAAATTTCGAAAGAAGTGGGAGACAGGGCAGGAGAAGGAAAAGCGTACTGTAATCTTGGCAACGCCTATGACAGTCTTGGAGATTTCCAGAAAGCCATCGAGTACCATGAACGACACCTCAAAATTTCGAAAGAAGTGGGAGACAGGGCAGGAGAAGGAAAAGCGTACGGTAATCTTGGCAACGCCTATGACAGTCTTGGAGATTTCCAGAAAGCCATAGAGTACCATGACCGACACCTCAAAATTTCGAAAGAAGTGGGAGACAGGGCAGGAGAAGGAAAAGCGTACTGTAATCTTGGCAACGCCTATGACAGTCTTGGAGATTTCCAGAAAGCCATCGAGTACCATGAACGACACCTCAAAATTTCGAAAGAAGTGGGAGACAGGGCAGGAGAAGGAAAAGCGTACGGTAATCTTGGCAACGCCTATGACAGTCTTGGAGATTTCCAGAAAGCCATAGAGTACCATGAACGACACCTCAAAATTTCGAAAGAAGTGGGAGACAGGGCAGGAGAAGGAAAAGCGTACTGTAATCTTGGCAACGCCTATGACAGTCTTGGAGATTTCCAGAAAGCCATAGAGTACCATGAACGACACCTCAAAATTTCGAAAGAAGTGGGAGACAGGGCAGGAGAAGGAAAAGCGTACTGTAATCTTGGCAACGCCTATTTTCGTCTTGGAGATTTCCAGAAAGCCATAGAGTACCATGAACGACACCTCAAAATTTCGAAAGAAGTGGGAGACAGGGCAGGAGAAGGAAAAGCGTACTGTAATCTTGGCAACGCCTATGACAGTCTTGGAGATTTCCAGAAAGCCATAGAGTACCATGAACGAGACCTCAAAATTTCGAAAGAAGTGGGAGACTGGGCAGGAGAAGGAAAAGCGTACGGTAATCTTGGCAACGCCTATTTTCGTCTTGGAGATTTCCAGAAAGCCATAGAGTACCATGAACGACACCTCAAAATTTCGAAAGAAGTGGGAGACAGGGCAGGAGAAGGAAAAGCGTACTGTAATCTTGGCAACGCCTCTGACAGTCTTGGAGATTTTCAGAAAGCCGTTCACTATTATAAAGACAGTGTTTTGGCCTTCGAACATATCAGGGGAAATCTCATATCTAATGACGAATGGAAGATTAGCCTAAGGAGTACGTATGAGGTTAGTTATTCCAGGCTATGGTGGCTGCAGTTTAAGCAAGGTAAAGTCGTTGAGGCACTTTTAACTGCTAATCATGGACGTGCAGGAGCTTTAAATGATCTGCTGGAGTTCAAGTATGGGTTCAAAGGGTTACGTCCAGAAATAAGAACACCCTCTGCAACAACAGGTGACATTCTTAATTACCTACCATCAAATACAGCTTTCATAGCGATCAACGAGGGAGGAATAGTTCTCTGGGTGAACGAGAAAGGAAAAGAAATAAAAACTAGAAGAACTGAGATCGATATCTCGGTCACAACCTATTTTCAGTCTCTATTGGAGACTGCACATGAAGAAATAGGTGTAAGAGCTGATGTCAACTGTGAAGATCGCGTATTAAGAAACCCAAGTGTTAAAAAGTTATCAGAAAAAAGATCCAATAAGCCAACGTCTCATTCCTCATATTTTGAGACAAACTCGTTACAAACATTTTACAATGTTGTCATAGACCCTATAAGAGACTTACTCCAGGGCGATGAGGTTGTGATTGTTCCACAAGGACCTCTGTGTTTGGCGCCTTATGCTGCTTTCATGGACTTGAAGTCAAAGTACCTCTTCGAAACTTTTAGAATTCGTCTGCTTCCCTCACTTTCTAGTCTGCGATTAATCCAAAATTGTCCCTCAGATTGGCACAGGAAGACAGGCGCCCTTCTAGTCGGTGATCCTTGGGTACAGCAAATACGTTATCAGAAGAAACTAGAGCAGTTAATTTGGGCCGAAAAAGAAGTTCGGATGATCGGGAAATTACTTCAAACTCTCCCTCTTATCGGAAAGCAGGCAACAAAAGATGAAGTTTTAAGGCGTATCTCCTCGGTTGCTTTGGTGCACATTGCTGCTCACGGTGATATGGAAACAGGGGAAATTGCCTTAACCCCAAACACAACACGTTCATCCCAGATTCCAGGCGAGGAGGATTATCTCTTAACTATGAAAGATGTTTTAAAGACGCAGATTAGGGCAAGACTTGTTGTACTTAGTTGTTGTCATAGTGCTCGGGGAGAAGTCAAACCTGAGGGTGTGGTCGGCATCGCACGGGCATTTTTGGGTGCTGGTGCTCGTTCTGTTCTGGTGTCCCTTTGGGCGATTGACGACGAGGCTACGATGGAGTTCATGGAATTTTTCTACCGACAACTAGTCGATGGAAGAAGTGCCAGTGAGGCTCTAAATAAAGCCATGAAATCCATGAGAGAATCTGACCGCTTTAGTGCAGTGAAGTACTGGGCACCGTTTGTTCTCATTGGTGACGACGTGACGCTTGAGTTTGAGGGCATCAAATAAATAGCAAGGTATTTTGGGACGTATTTAAACCTGCGATCATATTACGTGCTTAAACAAAAGCCTTTATAAGGCAACGAACTCAGCCAGTGCCACTTAACATCAAGCTGCCAATCACAGGTCATGTCAGCAGTTAAAAAGGACTCTGACTTTAGGATATTTTAGGAAGTCAAACACAAGAACATTTCTGTACATTACAAAGTGTCGGTGGCCCTGTTTGAGTTCGTTCCATTGTAACATTACAGTGGAACCTGCCGTAAGCGACCAGCTAAAATGCCAATATTTGCCGGTCACTTACGAACGGTGATCACTTAGGAGTGGTTCCAGGTATGGTGCTTTGGGTGGAAAAATGATTTTGATATTTTTGATGAGTGGTCGGTTATGAGATGCAACTGAGGTCATACTCACCGACTGAAAGGTAGGAACCTACCGTAAATCCTCTATTAAGCCCCCCCGGGGGACTTATTTCTTTCAAGTATGTTTAAGTGGGAGGGGGGGGGGGGCGGTTAATAGAGAGGGTGAGAGGGGGTTATTTAATTAAGCGAAGATTGTGGTATGACTATCGATTCTCTATTCCCAATAGAGACCGAAGCCAAAGTAGAAAAACTGAAGCATATGAAGTTGGAGGTCGCGCAGCCGAAGATCAAAAACAAATTTGAACTTCCAGGACGTGAATAAACCATACGGGATCAGTCCACGTGAGGTGTTACAATCGTGATTAATTATTACATCTACCATACGTCTGTTATTTAAGAATAGGGGGAGGGAGGGTTAAAAGGAAAGAATTTTCTTCCCTGAAACTGGGGGGGAGGGGCTTACTGGATAGGGGGGCTTCATAGAGGATTTACGGTATGAAAGTATCAATAATCTACAATAAGGCTCTTTGTAGAATGAAGTTACCAGTATAAATATTATCGTTTGATCTAACAGATTTAGAATATTGTACCTCGCCGGCTGAAATCACTATCCTTTCCTTTTACTAGCTTGCTAACTTTTCTTTTTGTTATTTTTTTTGTAGAGGTACGAAGCGAATGCAGTGCGAAGCGGTTCCTATCTGAAGTTGAACTCAGTTTTTGTGTGTAACAAATACAAAGTGAAGCGTTCATCGCGTAGGAACTCTTTATCCCGAAGAGGAAATCAAGTGTACTTTTCGAAGATTGTTTTAGAAGACTAGTCGTGTGCACACCTTGTGCGGTAGTAACTTGTTCAGTAGTCACCTGAGAAGGACATCAGGAATCAGTAGTCACTTCTTATTTTCACTATTACATCATATTTTACAAAATCATTTAAGACGTGTCTATTGACAATATGATATAGTTTTTGATGCTTTTATTATAGTTACACAGTTGGAGTTTTTATTCTTTTGGCTGATCAGTTTACTCTTACAATAATAATAATAACTTTATTTCTATAGCGCTCTTATCCTATGTTCAAGGCGCTTTACAGTCATGTAAACAACATTATTGAAAAATATTTACAAATTTACAACCATATCCTATTATATTTACAATTGGTAAAAAAGGAAAAAATTAAGACAGTGTGAGAACCTGGGAGACCTTGTTGGGCAATTGAAACAACTCCAGCAACAGGGAAAGGTTCTATACTAAATTAGTCATACGCATTCAAAGCAACATCTGGTCTTAACTGTGCTATCTCACGGCGTCTTCAGCCCTGTTGTGACACCGCGTGAACAGATGGCTCTATGCAAGTTTGCAAAAAAAAAAAAGAAGCCACATGAATTGACCTCACGAAGTGTCTTTTGCACAAACGCTACAAATTCCAGTTAGCGTACTCTATTTTATTGCTTTGTTAATTGGACCCCCGAGGCCCCTATATTCAGGCTAGTTCGGTTTATGCCGCGGTTCAGGCACAAAATCAAATACAAAATTTCAAAAACCAGAAAAACAAATAATAAAAAAAATTCAAAACTAAACGCAAAATACAAGGTTCCAGTTTTATTCGCTGCGCTTTTGTTTTTTCTCTTTAAGACAATTATCTTTTTAACTTCATTTTTTTTCTCTCCACTCAGCTGAGCACAGCTGAAACTTAAGGTGGAGGAATGTGAAGAGAGAATTTATTGTATTTAAGTTATTTTGTTTTCGCTGATAAAAATATGAAAAGCCAATGTAGGAATTATTTATTTTTTAGTCCTAGCTTCTCTAAACCGTAAACAACCTGTTGATATTTATTGAGCGTAAACTTATTTGTCGAGTCATGATTGTAGTAGCCTCCAAGCTATAATCAACCTGTGACGAACTTGTGTAAACTTTTGGAAGTAATTAATGTTTCACTACAAGCTTCCATTTCCACCTATAGTGGTTCAGAAATGATTTTTGTATTCGGTTATTTTGACTCGTTGAGTTATGATGTGATCTGTATCGCATCATTAGCTTAGGCTTAAATACAAGTGCTTTGTGTGAATTTCTTCGGTTACGTCCTGGTTACGTCTTGGATTAAACCTCTACATTGCCCTCCACACATGTCCAATATACACAAACGGATACGATTCGTCAAACCGATGGTCCATTGTTACCAATTGTACGATTGGTACCAATAGAAAAGCACCCTATTCCAATGGTTCTGTTGGTGAATATGCATCTCATTAAGGGGACTTAGATTATTTTCTCATGTGGTCTGGTTGGGTACAGGGCAATTCCAATGATCGATTGGTATCAATAGAAAAGCACCCTATTCCAGTGGTTCTATTGGTGAATATGCATCTCATTAAGGGGACTTAGATTAATTTCTCATGTGGTCTGGCTGGGTACAGGGCAATTCCAATGGTCGATTGGTACCAATGGTCAATTGGTACCAATAGAGCCAATAGAAAAGCACCCTATTCCAATGGTTCTATTGGTCAATATGCATCTCATTAAGGGGACTTAGATTATTTTCTCATGTGGTCTGGTTGGGTACAGGGTAATTCCAATGGTCCATTTGTACCAACAGAAAATGATGCCATTCCAATGGTTCTATTGGTGCAAAACAAGTTCGCTTTTACACCAAGTAAAAACGCGCTATAATTATTATGAATATTCCTCGTTCTATAAGCCAACCATGCAAAACAATTCAAGTTCGCTTTTACACCAAGTAAAAGCGCGCTATAATTCTTATGAATATTCCTCGTTCTATAAGCCAACCACGCAAAACAAGTTCGCTTTTAAACCAAGTAAAAACGCGCTAATAATTATTTTGAATATTCCTCGTTCTATAAGCCAACCACGCAAAACAAGTTCGCTTTCACACAAAGTAGAAACGCGCTAATAGTTACAAAGCGAGGGCGACCTATATATCTAGCGCTAATAATATCTCAAGGTGCTGCGAGTATAACAAACATCGTACGAACATTAAAATTGAAAGGTAACGCGTCACTGTCGTGTTCGTTCTGTTTATTGTGATTCACGAGAAAACAACAACATGACATATGAGTGTCTTCTTTCCTGTACGCAAGCACTATTTTTTGGTTATTCTTACTTGTTTAAAAGAACCCGAAACAACGCGGAAAGGCGCGAAACTAGCAAAGTGGTATTGAGGCAACAGGTTTTAATAACTGTACTCAACTCACTGTGAAATTAACTTCTGAAATTACTTAGCGCAATGTCAGTATCTACATGGAAGTGTTTAAACCAAAACAAGTTTTCAATGAAGAGTTTCCGAAAAGGGTGGTTATATCATGCTGTTGGTTATGACTTTGTATTGTATTTGGTGGCTCCTGAAAGAGCCGTTTTACTGAAGTCACTTTTCACTGTTGACGTGGGGTTTGTCGTGGTAACCCATTGAGGTACAACAGTTTGCTCTAATCAAGGTCGTAGTAAAACCATTGATGTCTTTTACTGTCAACATTGTCGTTGACAAATTGTATTTGCCGTGCTCTTTTCTCGGCTGTAGCTTGCGATGAGGCCCAGGACTGACACGTGGTGCAAAAGAAACTGCAGTCCTTACACTTACGCTAGCCTCTAGGTAAGGTTCACCTTAATACAATATCATGATTATTTCAATTTATTATATAGACATGACTGTTTCACTAGAAAATATACCACTCGTTAAATTTATAAAAACTACATCTGGGACCCGAGAGGTTTATTTTGCATAGTCTCACCAAGAGTTTATCGATGACGTAATTTTGGTAATTTCCCTCTATTATTTTATCCATGTCTTTTGTCTATATAATAAAAGGAACATTACACGACGGCGCTAGGCTTTGGTAGATTGTGCTCGAAAAAAATGCATATTATGCTTTTAGCAGTGCTCATATTTTTTAGAAATTATGCCAAAATTATGCTACTTTCTGAAAATTATGCTCTCTGTCACCGAAATTATGCTAGTTATATTTTACACTGATTTTAAGGAAAATAAAGATTATCAATTTTGTCTTTAATGAACATTCATATAGTCCACCTTCCAGTCTTACAGTCTTTAGCGTGGCAAATACGCATGTGCGCACATGATCTCGCTTTTTTGTCACTTTTAACTTCTCTTTGCCAGCGGCATGTTTTTTGGAAGCCAAGTGTTTTTTTTAAATGCTCTTTTTAGAGCTCAATATCTCCTTACACCCATTGCAAAACAGTCTTTCACCTCAAAGACACAAATTTTCCCCTGGGAATTCTTCGATTCGATCACGAGGACTCATGTTCTTTGGATCTGAGTTACCTCTTTCCTTGTACTTTCCGATATTACTTTTAGGAAAACGTTCTCTAGGGATTAAAGCTCTCGGTACGGCACTGCAAGTGGTAGAAGTGGATGTACTCGAGGACGACGCCATCTGAGAAACCGAGCCGCCGCGCCATAAGCGTGGTGGCCTAAGTCTCAGTCTTATGCACAGGGTGACCTCTGCCGCCTGCCGGACCATATTTGACCATGTGCCTTAGCTTAACACAAGCCTCAATGCTTTCCAAAAACAATACAGAAATAAAATACAAACTGAATTATTCTAGAGCTATGATGGTTTTTTTGTTTTCGAGGCATAAAAGCTCCGATTATGCCAGCAGCGCTAAACTGAAATAAAAGCTTAAAATAATGCTCGTTTTGCTGAATTATGCTTAAAATTATGCTAGCACAATCTACCAAAGCCTAGACGGCGCGCCACCGTGTAATATCCTCTATGTATAACAAGCTCAGCACCGGATTATCTTATCTCTAAATTTATTTAACAATTCAACATCAGTGGGCGAGAAACTAGAAACTCACAATCGCTACATATTCCCTTATTTAAATCAGTGAGTAACCAGAGAAGCTTCTATTACCGGACCAGTGAATAAGGGAACTCACTGGACAATGAATTAAAACTAAGCAAAGATGGCTTTAAGCTTCAAATGAAAACTCATAAGTAACCAACTTTGCTAGGCATACAACTTCATAAACAATGTTTCTTATATTTTATGTATGATCGTATAATTGTAGTGATTAATTTTTAGCTCTTACCTTTCCACTTTTTATATATTTACTGTATTCCCTTTTGTTTGTAATGTTTAACATATTTTTTGTAATTATCTTTGAATAATCTATAAATGACTTTCCCTTTTTACCTACAGAATATCAACACAGAAGACTGTGAGCAACTCTTCAGTTGGCTATCAAGATATTCATCAATCACTAAACATATGAATCGATGGAGATTTTTATTATTTCTTATGTTATGTTTAATAGACTGCCCCAATGAAGATGTAGACTTACAAAACTCCTGGTAGCTTCTATGTTGTAAATCCAATCGCAAAACATTTCTAAACTTCTATCGATAAGTCACAATTTCTCTGTAATTCACATTCGCTTTTCTAAAACTGAAAACCTCAATTAATAAAATTAAACACTCTATTTCTAACAATAAACACAATGAATGGAACAGCAGTAAAGGATCTGCCAATTGCATGTGTACAACTTTCAAGAAACTTTCATCAATTTCTATTGGTAACAACATTTTAACTCCCCTTAATGGATGCATATTCACCAATAGAACCATTGGAATACGGTGCTTTTCCATTGGTACCAATCGTACCATTGGTACCAATGGAGACCTTTCTTATCACCACTAACACCAATGGAATCTATTTGTGAGTATTGGACAACCCTAATAGCTTCATTGTACCATTTTCAAAATTATTGAAACTGAACACGGCAAACACAAAACAGATTTCCGGGCCCGAAAAGTTACCTGGAAACAGACTCCTGGGCAGAAATTGGCCTGCAAAGAAGGCGGCCTTTTTTAGTGTTTTTTTGTTCGTTTTTCGTAAAATAAGAGGTCAAACGAGTATATAAACGATAGGGGAGGGGGTGAGAGAAGGAAGGAAGAGAAAACAACAGTGTTTTTGTCTGTCTTCTTTCCCTTGCAAAACAACAACAACAAGAACAACAAAAACCGCCGGCTACGCAGGCAAAATTTCTTGCATCCTACTTCTGATCCGTTGACAATTCTTTTTTAAGTTTCATCATCATTCGTTTCTTAGGACATTAGTGGCGTAAGAAATCTATGAGGAACAGAATGTGGAGAACACGCAAGTTGAGCAAATGTGACAACTAGTTTTGGGATAAAGTGAAGCATTATCAGGATGGAATTTGATTACAACGATAGAGTTGATTTTTCGGACAGGCCGTCAACAGCGATAGTGCAACACAACAACCATAACATTTTTTTTAAAAATATTGATAATAATAATAATAATAATGATAATAACAATAACAATAATAAGAATAAGAATGAAAATAATTAAGTATAATAAAAAGAGCCGCATAGGCAAAAACAATGTAGGTTAAAAAAATACATAACCTGCTTTGATGATCATTTTCCAAGTTTTTCTCTTCTCCAGTTTCTATTGAATTTTCTTTTTTCTGAAAGTTAAACGGAATTTTAAAATTTAAGCCGTTTGCGACGAGAGGTCAATAGACCTATTCGGCTAACTCAATGTCGTACCCAATTCAAATCTCCCGGGGTTAAGATTCTTTGCGTATTGTATGTGCAATGTGGCATTCACATTTAAGTGATATGGAAATTTCTGAAACAAAACATTTTATTCCCAAAGAGTTTAATTGGGTACAACATTAAGTTAGCCGAATTGGCCTATCAAGAGTAGAGTGAAGGACGACTGTTCTCGAGCAGAAATAATCGGGAACAGAAAATTAAACGTCAAATGGCCATCAATTAATTTTTGGAATGCTGATAATCAATGCTACATTTTGGCGGGAAAACTACCCGCGTAATTTAAATTTAAATGCTCGCAAGTAAACAATGGGTCAAATTGGTAATTAGCATATTGTTACATTTCCACCTGGAATTGCGCGCGGTGATGTTTAAAAATGTGAAGCATTTTATCAGGTGTTCCAGATTATCCTGGATGTCGCAAGAAACTGAACTAGAAACGTTATTACAGGTAAGCAAAACGAAACTTCTCTTTTTTAATTTTGAGTGTTGTGGTTAAAATAACATAGGCAAATGCGAACAAAGTATTTCGGAGCAGTTTGCCAAATGAAGTCAAACTTTAAAAGATGCGCTGCAACTTTTTGCAAATTTAGTTTCTCACACGTGGTTTGCGTTGTACGGCTCGCAACCAGTTCATGGGTTTTGCCGAGGAATAACAAAGGGAGCTACCTTCGTAACTGTTTTTCTGTTCTTCGTTCCTAAACCTAATAACCTTAATTTCAAATCCATGGAATTAAACTTTACTCCAGTGCACGAAGTTTTGATGAAGACGTCGACAAAGAAGAAGTAAATAGATACTGTCTTCCTATAAAGGGAACCTTTCACTCACTAATCTTATTTTTACTTCTCTCTCCAAAAAAATACCTAAATGTATTTATTTTACCTTAAGTTCTCGCGCATATGACACGGCGTATTGTGCGCGCTTTCTGGAACTAATCCCACATTAAAAAAATCATCGATAAGCACTGATCGCCTGGGTAAAGGACATCTATGGTGAGACCAAAATTTGATTACTTAATTGAAAATGTAGCCCAAGCATTTCCATACACTACCTACTCAACCTTCCAACATTAAATTGTTGGCCTTAAGAGCTGGGATATTTTGCCAAAATGAAGGATGAATTGTCAAACATTTCGGCACTTCTTTTCGATCCTTGAACAAAGGCCCCATTTCGAGGCATGGCGCGAAGAAAACAGAGTGATTTGTAAGGAATTGTCAACCCAAGTCTTTAACTCGTTCTTTGTTCTGACTGGAATGCGGAGAAAGTATGTTTGCTCGATGTACGTTCCTGTCTGCAGAGAACTAGAGAGAAATTGCTCTAGTTGGTTTAACTTTTCTTTTTGTCTAGTATTGTGCTATGTTTGCTGCCTGCAGCATCGAAGTCATTAGAGTTCTCTAATTCGCTAAATGTCCTCCCTTTATTGATTTTTAAAACATCCCACTTTTAGTGTTACAATGAACCTGCAACAAGCTGCAGTAGCTATCACTTTCATCTGTTTGTTGCTGCTCCCTGCGCATGCCTGGTGGCCGTTTTCCAGCTCGTCCTCAGAGGAAACTGGTAGCGAACAGGGGAAACATTTGCAAGACAGTCCAGTCCCTTTTGAGATGTCAACGGCCGAGGAAAAGTTCTTGGCGGAAGCAAGAAAATACATGGGAGACCTCAGCCCCTTGGATTCTTGTCATCAGATTGTAAGTATTCAGATGGAAAGATAGAGGATTGGATGGGAGAGAAAATAGTCAATTTATCTTTACAAATTTTCTAAGAAATTTTAAAGGAAGTTCTCAAGGAACTATTTCGTCTTTATTAGACTTTGCTTAGCTCTCGGTCAGTGTAGACGACCGAAAAAAGGGGGCGAGCAGGGAAAAAGATAGGGCGCGAAAACGTTGGGAGAGAGCCAGTAAGCATCTTTTTAATTACCTCAGTCTGCTCACTTCCAGAAAAACCGTTTCTCGTGTCCAAATGGCAAAATGTGTGGTGAAGGAGGGTTTCACACGCTCGCCATGTTTGTTTGGCTTTGTGCGCGCGAAGCCAAGTGATCGACGTAACTGTTGACGTAAACTGTCAAAACTGACCAATCATAGTGTATACCAGGATTTGGGATACCGGAATAAGGTATTGAAAACAATGCTTGCGAGTTCTAATTCCCTGTCTCTCGCGTAGCCCTCGCGTAGCCCATGCGCGGTTTTCGAAAAACGTTTTTGATCTTCTTTCCTAGTAGTTTGGAGCCTGGAACAGGAGAGTTCTTTATTGCTTCTTGTTTCAGCGTTTTGTTCTGAAAATTGTCCTCTTAAATTTCAGGTCATTAACCGAATCAAGAAATCGTGTGGGGATATCAATGAAGTGGAACTTGCAAAGCTGGGTGTGGCTCTTTTAAACTGTCAATCAAAATCTGAAGGAAGACAGACATACGAGTGTACAGACGAAATGGTTAGTGTTCAATCAGTCACGTAAATAATTAGTCAAAATTGACGACGAATCGGTCAGAAAGGCAGTCTGAGTAGCCAATCACTCAACCCGTCTATCATTTTATAGTAAGTAGGGAACTTATGATCCTACAACGGCGACGCTAAAACAAACGTCATACAAAAATAGACTTAGCATCCTTTCGTACTTTTTTGCGATTATTTTTATTAGGGCTGGAGAGAGAGGATCGGGTCGGAATTCAGACAGAGACGGCATATATTTATTACCTTGTTGTTCCCGTTCCATATATGGAAAAGAAATTTACAAACAAGCATGATGCATGTGCAGGGGTTGTTGTTTGCTTCCTAAACCTACCTTGTTTTAGACGTTCCCCTTGCCGTCGCTGTCGTAGTTTCGTAAGGTCCCTGTGTGTAGGTGTTTTCGTTATTTATCGGGAGCATGCGAGCACTTAAAGTCGCTTGAGTGATCCAGTTGTTTAATTGGCCGTTGTAATGCTGCGTCTGACACTGGGTCGGTGTTGTGTCCTTGCGTTGAATTCCTAGGGACAATATTTAAGTTCAGACCAATTGGTCAATAATTTACCATTTCTAGGAAAATGGTCACGTGACATATCACGTGACTGATTAACACAATATTTATACTTTAAAATTTTAAGGACGATGATTTCTTTATGTGTGCGAAATTTTGATTCAGCACCATCAACTATACCGAAGTAATCATTTTCTACGGGTAAACCCCTTAGTCCCAGGCCTTAAACTACTTGAGTACATTTCGTCGCCGCTGTTGCAGGACTACGTCGTGAAACGTCCAAAGTTCATGTTTCACGAAGGACGTGAACACGAGAAACGATTTAATTTTTTTTCTGAACTCAGATACTGCCTTTAAGAATTCTACTCCAGAAAAATTTGCCAATATTTGACAAACTGAACGAGACAAATTATGAGTAAAGAAGTTTGAAGCAGCACGAATTCACTTTTGTGTCACATTTGCGCTATCGCCGCCGTCGTTGATGCTGAAGCTCCTTCCTACAAACAACTGCTAGAATTATGGCACGGCTGAGGCCGTTTCACACACGTTCAGTTTATCGTGATTTGAACAATATACACACCCAACATTCTTTTCAGGAGCTGCGTGAGTGCACAGCTGATATGGACGCAAACACGTGGAACAGTTACCACATCATTAGCAACAGGGCGCGGTCCATTTGTTACGCTACCAGACAGCAACAATTTAGACTCAAGACAGAGTTCACTGTCAATAAACTGGCAAATCAGGCGGAGAATCAGATGCATCTCATGAACCACTTACAGGTCAGCTTGTTTGAAACTGTTAATGATTGTTGTGAGTAGTATGGTGGGGAACAAATAATCCTCTTTCGGAAAAAGCTCCTAAGCGTGCGATAGAACCCAAGAAAGACCTTCTTATCTTAACAACTATACTTGTTCGCTTGCTTCTGAAGAAGCGGGCAGGGTACCTTCACGTGAAGCCCGCGAGCATCAGGTTTTTCATGCGTTTTAGGATTTGTAAACCGATGATTTTGAACAAATTCTATGCTTAAACCATAACTTCACGAGTTTTCTTTTTTAAAACAGGATGGTCAAAGAAGGCTGACAGACGTTGCGGAGGATACAGTGATAAGAGTTACCGCTGGCCAAGAACGTCTCGTTAGGCAACAGCAGCAGCTGCATTCTAACTACGAAGATGTCCAGCGGTCGATCTCCTTTAGTCTAAGAGGAAACGTGAGGGCATTAAATCATGAAAAAACGTTAATAGATAATGGCCGCAGACAGCTGAAGGAGATGGCCAAAACGGTTAAAGAAAAGCTTGGTAAGGATATGTATAATGTCGGGAGGTTTAGCTACCATCTGTATCAAAAACGAAAAATCTGAATAAATCCCCTCAAATCCAACCGATCGGAACACACCAACGTGCGTCGGTTGCCTGCCACGGATGCGTCACGAGGTGCTCGTGATTGGTTGGTTTAATAACAAATTGGTGGTCTGTTATATCTTTTTCCCCTAGTCAGTCGCAGTTTTGCGTTATCATTCTGCTTACTGTCAATCTAACTTAAGATAATCTTTTCAATCCACAGAAAATGCCACCTTGGAAATTAAGAAACAAGACGTGGACAGAAAAGTAAGCCATCGCAAAATCCTTGAAGATCTGAACAGGATTCGCAGTAAAGCAGATGAAGTGTGGAATAAAATTGGTAAGAAATTTAACCTAAAAAAATTGGTCATTTTGAGGTAGGACTGTGTTTTAAACCCAAATTCTTAGCCAGTTTTCTGGGCAACCTCGTAACAGCCAAGAAACGATGGCGTCCCCAAAACATTCCCATGGTTGAATTCGACCCAACAACGAGCTAGTCTTGCGTGTAACCTCACAAACCTGGGGGAGGGGGGGGGGGGATACTCCCTGAGCTGTTTCGTTCCTGGGCGCCGCCTCAACTGTTGAGTAGAGAACGCGACTACGCTTGATCAAGGAGTATCATGCAGTGGAACATGAGAGCGTTCGGCGTTGGCGCAAAGTTGTGCACCTTTCTCATGATCCCCTGCCCAGAACCAAAGTCGCCCCAGGCGCTCTCGATTGTGAATCCGCTAGAACGCGCCTTGATACAAGGCAGCTCGCTGTGTTAGCCAGCGCGGGGAGGCTCTGTCCGAAAGCGGTACCTTTTTCAGGCTTCGGATATATAAGAGCAGAGAAAAGGGATTTGTGAGTTGAAACATTTGGAAAAGAAAACAAAATTGGTAATTTGGGTATTTAAAATGGCTTATCTAAGGTATTTCGAACCGAGGTACCTCATGGTTGTATTAATTTAATTCGCTAAAGGCCCCATTAAGTGGCAAGAATACTTGCTGTAGTGGGTATGTGAAAGGCGTGTCATTTTTCAAAAGAGGTATAAGAAAGGGCTACATATACAACGACAAGACGTTGGACCTCGAGGGGGAGCCCCCCCACATATAAAAACGTTGCTGAGTAGAAATAGCCCCCCGTGCTTCAAAATGGCTAATAGTTAAAGTTAAAACACTCTTTACCACTCATGTCGATGAACTACGTGGACACCGATTTCTCACTGAATATCTTTCTTTTTAGACCATAGTACTCTGCAGATAATGTCGTATCACAGCGAAACGACGCAACATTACAACGAGACAATGGAAAACTTGAAAATCATCAATGAAACTATTGTCTACTTACTCAAGGTATTTTGGGGTCTGAAATTTTACGAGTGCCTTTTGAATTGCTTGCACTACTGACAATTAAAAATGGAATAAATTCTTTTATCAGGTAACGAATCAAATGCAGGAAAAGATCGACGACAGGCTTTCGTGGTTGACACAACACCTAGGAGGGACTGGTGACAAACTAGCGATTATCACCACGTGCCTATTGCATGCGGGGTATTTCCTTTTAGCGACCCTTTGCATTTTGTTCCTGAATGCTCCTCTTTTCACGAGACTTGTTCTTCTCATACTGGTGCCTATCAACGCCTGGAGCGAAAGTAAATTTCGTTCCAGTTTATCGTACGGTTCGCTTTCGTGTCTTCTTACATTGGCATTAATTGGTAAGTACTTTTTCGTTCCATCAGTATCGTCAGTCAAGCTGTCCAAGGAATTTTTCATGTCTTCGATTTTCCGCTCTTCTGAGGGTACGCGGCGTCAGGGTTGCGGTGATATCCAATTTTCCCGCCTCTTTGCAGCGATTACAAAATTTCTCTGCCCTTGCCGCCAATCAGGACCGGGACTCCCA
The DNA here is from genome assembly GCA_964035705.1 of Porites rus. Taxonomy (NCBI): domain Eukaryota; kingdom Metazoa; phylum Cnidaria; class Anthozoa; order Scleractinia; family Poritidae; genus Porites; species Porites rus. Next base: position 17,383,258 of record OZ038004.1, on the reverse strand, counting down.
TTTACTGTGTTCGGGCTTAATTGAGAAATCTTATTCGTTTAAAACGTTACATCACTTTGTAGTGTCCTACTAACGCTAATAAAACTGCAAATTGTTTTTTCTATTTAGGAAACTGGTTGTACTTTTACATCAGGAGGAAATATTCTCAGTTCCACGAAAACCTTGTTTGTGCGCCCAAGTCTTCACCTCTTGCGTTGAATGTAGAGTCTTTCGTCAGCCGATGGTCACGTGACAAGACTCCAAGTGACAAAGGGAATGAATCGGATATGACAAGTACGTTTTACTGTTTCCTTACGTTCTTGCACTACATATTCCTTTCATTGCACTCGCGTCCGTGTTCAAACACAAACGCACGCTTCAAGTTCGAGTCTTAAGATCGTTCAAGTCTACATTATGGACATTTTTTTTCAGTTCAGACCATTTTTTAATTAACGAAAACTATCAATTTTTCTCAGTTTAAAATCTCGCTTTTTTCTTTTATCATTAATTATCGTGTAATTCGGTACCTTTTGGAACCCCCCTTGCGTAATAAACACTTAATGACTGGTCCCGAGGGAAACACTTAATATTGTTTCCCGAGAATCTCAATGTTTCCGAGGCGGAGCTGAGAGAAACATTGACATTCGAACAAAATTTACTGTTTCCTGAGTGACCAGTCTTTAAGTGATTCGTTATATGGCTGGAAATTCATTAAACCTCGCTGTAACAGCGCTCGTCGATCAACATTCGCGGGTAACAATGCACTGTTACCCTCTGACGTCATAGATTTTGCAATGTTGCTCGCTCAGATATTTTGGTGCCAAACAGTTTCATTGTTAGATGTCATGTGACCTCGAAGTTACCAGTGAGAGCGCGCGCTGACTATATAACAATCCATGTTATAACATTCAATAGATTGAACACCATGCTAGTAATGCGCGACAATTCACTTTCATTTCTTTTTGTTTAGGTATTTTGGAAGACTCGGCCATCCCGACATCTTATGTTGGTCCTGTAGGAGATACCAAACGCCAGTTAGATCTTTCGATCCCAGAAGCGACCTCGACCCCAAGCAAGGTCAGCACACCGCGTAGGCGCTGTGGCGCTCTCACACGGACAGGATCCGCCTGTAAAAATGTGATAGCAAAGGGCAGTTTAAAATGCCGTAGGCATTCCAGGATGGAATCAAGCTTTATCCCGGATGAATGCTAGCAACTGGAAAGACGGCAAAGCAACAGTTGCAAAAATATTGTATAAAGTTCAGAGTTATGGAAAAACATTTTACGAAATATTTAGTTTTAATTCTTGAAAAAGCGTTAAATATTTATGCAGAAATGTAACTATAGATCAGAGAATGACTATTTTCAAGTCGAGCAATTCACGTCACGCTCATTCAAGGTGCGCTCGATATTTCATACTTCGTCTTGGACACAACATAACAATGTTCCTGTATCAAAAAGTATGGAAACGGTTCAGGAAAATCGCTCTACACAAAACACAACTTGCGCATTGTTCTCCAATAAGACTGGACATTTTCATCGAAGGACATTTTCACATCAGTCTACAGAGTATTAGTACTGCTTCTCTCTGATTTGCGCCCATTGAAGTTCCTTACGTTCCGGAACAAGCAAACATTTCAAAATCAGAAAAATCAACTTGCAACTTAACAAGAAGAAAACTAAGTAAAAACAAAAATCTTTTGTCGCAAGAGTACTACGAATCAAACCGTGATTTCCTTGCGGGGATCGCGCGACTTGATCTTAGCCCACGCAGTTTTAATATATTTTATAACGACATTATAACCCTGTAAGTTTATCTCGTATTTTTAATAAAGCATTGCATATAAAATCCTTCTAAACTATGTTATGTTCCATTTGAATTATCTTGTTTCATTATCCCCGAAAAACTCCTGGGGGGGGGGGGGGGGGAGAGGATAGTTAAGTTCTTATCATTTCTAAAGTCCCGTGCAAAGAGACTCAACATTGTTGGGTGTAAAGCCCTGTGCAAACGGACGCAACAATGTTGGCCAACAACTCCCAACATTGTTGGATGTTACATGTTGCATCCGTTTGCACACCCCGTTGCATGTTGTTGGATGTTGCTGCGTGTTATTGCGCAAAGTTTGAAAGCGGTCAAACTTTTCAGCCAACAACTCCCAACATTTCTTTTGTTCCGTGATCGCCGAAGCGTGGCGCAACAATGTTGGATCCGTTTGCACAGCTCTTCCAACATTGTTGGGGCCACGCACGCTCATTACGCATGTTTTACAAAGACTTATGGGTTGTATCCTTCCCACGATGCACTGCAGGTCCCAACATTGTTAGGAGTTGTTGCATCCGTTTGCACACCACTGCCAACACGCACGCAACAACTCCCAACATTGTTGCGCCAACAATGTTGGGAGTTGTTGCGTCCGTTTGCACGCAGCCTTACATCTTGCGTCCGTTTGCACACCTTGTTGCATGTTGTTGCGCAAAATTTGAAACCGGTCAAACTTTTGGGCCAACAACTCCCAACATTTCTTTTGTTTTGTGATCGACGAAGCGTAGCGCAACAATGTTGAAGTCTTACGGGTTGTATCTTTCCGACGATATTGCAGGTGCGTCAACATTGTTGGGAAATGTTGCATCCGTTTGCACACCACTACCAAAACGGACACAACAACTCCCAACATTGTTGGCCCAACAATAGGTTGGGAGTTAATGCGTCGGCTTGCACGTAGCCTTTAAGGGTTGTCACGCAATCTTCCACCACGTAAAGATTACGTGACGAACATAAAACGTTTGCGCAAGAGACTAAAACAAATGCACAGCTACCATGGGTATCAGAGCTGTTGTTTTCGCGTGCGGCGGGATACTTCGGTGTCGGCCGCAGGCCCACCGATCTTCGGCAAAACCGGAAGTCTCTGACACCCAAGGTAATGCAATGACCCAATGCACAGCCTAACACACCTCAGGATCAGAAAATAGTAAGCTTGTGGTATAAAAGTCATTATCACAGCACCATGTCCCCAATCCCTTTAGTACAGTGAAATCTTCAAGCTGAACTGTGTAAGTATTAAATTATCCAGCCTGCAAAAACAGGCTATTTTTTTTTTAACAAAAGCTCGAAGGTGCGCACATTGACCGCGGCCGCCATCTTGGAATCACTCACCGGCCCTAACTCTTTGATGGTTGGATTGGTACCCATTGCTATCATCGTTCGCACTGTAAAACATTGACAATACGCCTGCTTTGCACCCTATAAATTATCAAAGAAATGCACTTTATTTGTTATTGTGATAGAAATGTTGTTCATAACATTGTTACAATTGAAGAATGTAAAAATTGTTGTTAACTACCTAGTGCGATAATAATTAGTATCACTCGACCTCTCATTTATATACTTAAATTACGCAGTTATTTATTTTATACTATTTTTTCAATACAAATCAACCCTCGAAGCCATTCCAGGCAAAAATGTACCTAAACATAAACCTATTACAAATTCACGCTACAAATATATAATTTAATTTCATAAAACTTTTCACATAGTTTTGTTCCCAAACAGCTAGGCGCTTATGTGAAAGTCAAACGAAATAGAATTCTAAAGCCGGAACCCAACAACTAACGCCTTAGAAAAATTAAGGTGAATAAATGGCACGTAGAGTGGTTTCCAATTTGCTTTAAGGTACGGAAAAACGAGCAACAAAAAACATGCAACTTCTCTTATTGCGCTTTTTGCCACCCACATCAAACCTGTCTTGCAGCAAATCAGGTTGCTACTAGGTTAAAAACGCGGATGGTAAAACGTGCAACATCGCTTTTCGACTCGTTTAGCTGCAATACTGCAAAACAAGTTTTACGTTTTTGCATTGTTGCCCGTTTTACCGATGCTTTAGTTATCGATTGTTGTGATTGACAGAAAAAAGCCCACTCGTGCCACTTTATCCGCAAACCGATCAGAGGTCAAACAAAACCAATCACGACCTGCTTCCTGCTTTCATTGGCTACACAAAATTTCTCCCTTGGCCGTATCATGTTAGGCATATTCACACTATGCCGCATGGCTCTTGCGTCAGCACGAAAACCATACCGAATAGACATTGTGTTCACACAGAAGAAAGGTGATTGCGGCGCGATTTCTATAACGGAGCGAAGCTGCACCGCGCCGATATAAAAAATGGAGCCTCACATATCGGATAAGTTCTGTGCCACACTTTGGTGCAACGTGAACAGGTATTCGCACTGTAGCGGAAGTGAATAAGTAGGAGCGAGGAGGACTGGTATATATTACCCACGGAGACGGAAGTAAATTTTCAGGAGTGATGACTGGGATTTAGTTCACCAGACCCTCTCAGCCAACCGCTCGGGCACGATGTTCAAATGAATGTGTATAAAAGACTTGTTCCAGTTCTGTGCCGCTGCTGTTTATACTATACTATACCGGATTTCGGTGATCTGCTTCCTGACATTAGCTTCTGGAAGAGGACCGCACTTGGTTGGGCTGCCTTTGGTAAAGTGGGTAACATCATGAGAGGCCGCAATTGAAGCAGGAACATAAAGAGGAAGATACACGACGAGTACATTCTACCAGTAATGACATATGGCTGCGAGACATGGGCGCTGAACAACGCTATGATGGAAAAGCTTGCGATCGCACAGCGCAAGATGGAACGCATAATGCCAGGGATTACCCTTCGAGATCGAAATCGAAAAACCTGGACCCGACAAGAAACAAGCGTAAGCGATATCACCAACACTATCAGGAAAGCAAAGCATAGATGGGCAGGTCACATCGCACTGCTATCTGATAACCGTTGAACCATCACAGCAACAGAGTGAACCCCAAGATTTTGGACCAGAAAACAGGGTAGTCCGAAAACAAGGTGAAGAGACGATCTCACCAGACAGTTTGGACCCGTATGGTGAAGATTAGCCAAGCACAGACACCTGTGGGATCAATCCAAGGAGGGGTTCCTCTGCCAAGAGTGAATACAAACCCTGATGATGATGATGATGATGATGATGATGATGATGATGATGATGATGATGATGACGATAATGATGATACCGGATAGCATTTCGTGTCGACACAAAAACCTAACCAGTATAAAATGAAAACAGCCTTTGTGCAAAGGGGATTTTCTGATTTTCTTGGTTAAAAATATGGTACGATTGCCTTACAGTAGCGTTCTGGTACATGAACTGACTAGTTTCCAAGCATAAGAAGATTCAACAGGGCCCTTGCTACTTTGAAAGAACAAACTCTAAGAGTTTTTGAGGGAACAAATATCAAAATTCCAAAATTTTTCTCCTAATGAAAAATTCAACAGCTTATTAAATATTTAACCAATACAATTAAATTTCATCGGCTCTCCAGATACAGGAAGAAATAAATATTTCTTTTTTTCGCATTGCTGAATAAAATTTTGAAGTCTTAATAAAATGAGAAAACAATTGCCTTAATTTACGTTTTTGAATAAAATTTAAAAGAATGGTATTTGAATGGGGAAAATCTTAAAGACAATTTTCTGTAGCTAAGTTTTAGGCCACGACCACACGAATCCGGACATTTTAGAAACCGTATATATTATTTACACGGGTTCGTGTTGACGGAACCTTAGATATCACTCTGTAGAGCCGTTTCAAAAAGATGCAGTTTCGATGAGCGGGTTCACTAGCCAGAGATAAGCAACAACGACGGCGACGGTTACGAAAACGTCACCGATAAAGCGAATTCGCGCTGCCTCAAACTTTATCACTATTATTCCATCTCGTTTAATTCGTCAACTGCGGGCAAATTTTTTGGAGTTGATTCTAAAGGAATGTCACGTCAAAGTTCAGGAAAAGAAAAAGAAAAAGAAAGTTGCTGTCATGTGTTCCCGTCCTCGACAAAACGAGAAATTCGCATGACTTTCACGTTGTAGTCGTGCAACAACGGCTAAGAAATGTACAAAAAAGCGTGATGCACGTGCAAAGTTGTTGTTTTGCTTTTATAAACCTATTGCTTTTTTGCTGTCCTCGTTGCCGTCGCAGTCGTCGTTGCTTAAGCTCCCTGACTGGTTTCGTGTGGACGGAAAGTCGATTCGTATACGGGAACCCAGTTTTTTTCCGACGGCAGACCAGGAAAATATACTCGTTGCGAATGGGATTATGGGTTACCGTTTATGGAAGCGGCAAGCGAAAAATCATTAACTGTGGGTCTAGTGAGTTCACCTTGAAGATAAAAAGCATCTTCACAGTTTCTTGCAAACACCACAACACAAGCCTTGTGATGAAATTCTACCGATCGCTCTCCATCCGCTAAGAGAATTACTCTTCCCTTCGCTTGACGATTAAGATGGTCAATGGCTTCGAGTAGAAGTTTGATGTTTGTGGACAAAACGTTGGTGACGTACGAGATAGGATAGCCCAGCGCCGCCATATGAGGAGCGATCAACAAAAGATTTGTCGAGGACGAAATTTTAAGATTCACATCAATAACAAAACAACCTTCATCGTTGACTAACATTTCGACACCCGTGAATCCAAAATAGCCGTTCCGATGAAGGTATTGCGTGACGGGTGACACCACGTCACGCAACTGTTCTTTAAGCTCCGTCTGCTCGTTCCAATTTACGTCGGGCTTTGGGACGAAACCCGAAGGTCGCTTGGCAAACGGCATGTTTGACTTACATTTCACTCCCAGCCAGTGAACTTGTCCATCTTGAAACAAATACAATTGAACAATTAAACACTTGGAAATGTTCTCTATTACCTCCGTCACGACAAGTTCCGCATCACAGAAGTGCCTATTGAGCTCGTCAAAAGCTTTTTTCGCTTCATCCTCTGTTCTCACGAGAAACGTTCCACGCTTTGCTTTTCCTTGAGTTGCTTTTATCATACAAGGGAGGGTGTAGTTATCACGTGACATGTATCGGGGGCACGGTGCTCCCATTTCAGGGATTCGCGCCTTGGAGCTGAGCTTGTAGTGAATGTCGGGATGGACGGCATGCTTTTTGGCGGGAAAGCTTTGAAACGGAAAGTTCACAATTAAAGGTTTGTCCCCAGTGTCTTCTTGGTTGAAAATTCTTATGTCGGGCGTAGGAAAAAACGGAAGCCACTTTGACCAGTGCTAGAAAAAGAAAAAACAGAAAGAGATAAAGATAACAGACTTACAGGGAAGTACCTTTCCCAGTCCCAGAAGGCGACCTTCTCCCCTCGCCCCCTCCCCCATCGTTTTCTGTTTCGACCTGTCTTCAGCATTCGCGCCGCTCTAAATCTTACTTTGGGAACCACAAAAGAAAAAATACAGACTCAAAACAAAAACCTGCCAGCTACGCAGGCTTAAAGTCCACAAAAGACTTCACCTCCAGTCCGCCATGTTTGGTGTTCCAAAATAATAAACGGACACCAAGATGGCGAATGAGACATCTTGTGAAAATTCTCAATCAACAGCCCATTTTACAGTCACAGGTGCAAACGAGGCTGGAGTTGACCTTGTAAATCATGATGATGTTATGCTAACTACCGTATTTATTCGATTAACCGTCCTGGGCGCTTATTAAATTTTTGGACCTTGAGAGTGGGCGCTTATTCGAGGCTGGGCGCTTATTAAATTTTCACCATTTTCAGCAAGTGAAGTATGTTTATTTTGCAACAAAACAATAAATGTTAACAAAACGCGAAGAAGTAACAAAGCAAGGTTTCTGTAAAATACTCTGAAGAAAACTCCGTCCTCGGGGAAGTCTCTTATTGGAATTTATTCACTCAAGTGGGTGGGGTGGGGATGAGGGCTTATTTGTGTTTGATTGGGAGGAGGAGGGGGTGGGTGCTTATTACTTTTTCTGCCTTTAAGATGGGCGCTAATTCGAGGTTGGGCACTTATTCGAATAAATACGGTATTATTTTTTCAGCAAAATTTCCATAAGAAAAAAAAAAAAGAGGTTTGTATCAAAACAAGGTCAACCTCAGCCTCACGTTCACTGGAAACGCGACTGAAAACGCTCTAAAGAATCGATATGAAAAAAGTCCGCTGGAACTTTTTGTTTTTCATCTGAAAACAACAACAAATTCCAGCGGGTAAATTAACTATAAAGCCACGGCTAAACGCAAATGTCCAAAAAAGGAACATGCGCAAAAATCTGGCTCCTGGTTGGAGAATATAAATTGACACCACGTGATTACGACCACGTGATTTTTGAATTGTCCTCTATTTTCTTCCTGTTTGTGGGAAAATGAAAAAGTGAGCTTCCGTTGAACTAATCGCAACAAGGTAACGTAAAGCCTCACGTATTCTTATAACTATTCACCACATAAATTGTCAAGAAAATTTACATGGGCTAAAGTGATCTCCAACACATAGTTAACTACAAAGCAGATCATTTGAACAGTCCTTCTGAACAGTAAATTAAAAGTGTGTGAACACACAAATGAACAACGAAAGTCAAACAAATGTGTCAGTTTTAAGGCAGCTGAAGAATGTGCTCTAGCTGTGTTGGAGAGAATAATTGACAATGAAGAGAGTGATTTGCAAACCTTCCTGAATAACACAACTATATTTAAACTGATCCAACCCGGTAAACATACATAAAACGATCAGCGAGACAAAAGCATAAATCCTCAGTAAAAAATGACATGCGCATTTTCATGACGTGTTCTTAACGTAACAATTTTGACACGTGACTGCTGACCGGAAAATCTTAGTACATCGAATCATGAATAACAACAACAACTTATCGCACAGAAAAGTATCTAAATGTCTGTTCTGCTTTCCAAACTATTTGACACTAGCCTTTGAGCGTGATTAGTTTTTGATCACCAGACATGAGACTAAATTGTGCCTAAGGCCCTGTTTATTTATAAGCACAAAAGTTACCCTTGGTAAAAGTATCACTTGCCTCCCTAAGCTACCCTGGGTGAGCCAACTTTTCATACACTTCATTACAAAACATGGCAAACCGTTTAGATAAAGTTGGCTCAGCTACAAGCGTGAACCACCTTTTTTGATGGTAGGGTCACCCTCCTAGGCCAGGCCATCTTTTCTCCATATAAACACTTTTGCTCAGTCTATGAGACAATCACAGCTTTCGATGGCCCTGTTTTAGACAGTCACAGCATGCATCAGAGCTGCTGGCTCAGGCAAACGGGTCAACTTTATTCTCAAAACACACTAAAGTTGACTCGCCTGGGAGGGCGACCCTGCTTTCATTCCCTGAACAACTTTTCTTTATGACACAGCCTGACAATAGGACGCTACTTTCCGATCCAAGAGTGGTTATAGAAGGCAAGAGGTCTCAAGAAACTTGGAATTTTTCTCCAGGCACCTCTCTTAGCCTGCATAGCTAGCAGAATGCGGGCAATAGCTTTTATTTTTGGCAGTAGTGGAGCCTTGTGGAATTTTCCCTTGGGGCTTCTCAATTTCGAAAATCCCTCGTGGCCTCATCACTCACTTTGTGTGGCTACTCCGCCACCAAGAAAGCTTTTATTTTTGCCAGTAGTGGAGCCTTGTGGAATTTTCCCTTGGGGCTTCTCAATTTCGAAAATCCCTCGTGGCCTCATCACTCACTTTGTGTGGCTACTCCGCCACCAAGAAAGTATTCCAGGCACAAAAATCACGTCAGCTAACTTGGTAGGATAATCAATAATATTTTTACGTAAATAACAAATTAAAGCTCACCTCTCTTATAAGTGGGTTTATGTCCCGAGTAACCAAAATGGGGAACTTGCTTCCTGCTACGGGGCAGGCTCTCATGGCCTTTAGGTGCCTGCTGTCACTCGTGATATCTGGTGAGTAGTCATGAATAACATATTTCTTGTCATTGATGAAGGTTGCTTTGCGGTTGAATGTCGATGGTCTCTCAGTGAAGATGTATGCTTGAGGTAAGTCTTGGGACAGTAGCCAGCTAAGGGTGACAACATTGTTGTTTGTCATCGCTGGCCATGAAAAAGTTGCAAATTAAGGCTGAAAAGCAAAAAGGAAAATAGAGCAAAGGTAAACATAAAAATCTGAGCTTCAAAATGCATGTCTCTTAAAACTGCCAAAAAAAAAAAACAGAAATAAACTGGAATTCTCATACACATTTGTAAAGTTTTAAGAGATACTGTGGAAATTCAATGTGTGACCACCTCCCATGCATAAGCAGCCAACTGCTACAACTAACCACCAACTTAACCCCCAAAAACAAAATTGTCCCAGTCAAATCTTAATTAGAACCTTGCATAAATGACCACCTATTGTAAACAACCACCCCTCATCAGCGACCATGCACAACCACTTTTTGCGCTGACGGTTTATAATTTTCTACTGTTTTTGTGTCTAGTGTGAAGCACAGACACTATGAGAAAACGCTAAAATCTTCTGGTAAGTGCTTCATATATGGCAAATTATTACATCACACGAATAACGTTTCACTGAAATTTCTCCTATGTGACACATTACATGAAGCATTCTTTACTGGGTACCAGGAGGGTAATATCATCGATAATCTTTCGTTATTTCTTCGTGACCCGAAATAAACAACCAATGACAATCGGAACAAATAGAATGTGTATTAGTAGAGACGATAATTGCGCCAACACCATGTGCTTTCCACGACAACTCCCGACAACTGCAGCTTTCTTCGACGTGTGTGATACGAGTTGCCCTATCGGCAAGTTACCTTTTAGTTTCTTACTTTGTGATGAATTTCTTAAGACCTATTTTCTCAGTATGCCACAGCTTTCGAAGTATGCGTCAATCCGGGCCGAATGAAAGGTTTCGAAAGGCACTTCAAAGTTGAAGATCAAGGTACTTGGCGCCAACAGAATCTCCATGCTGCAATTTTGCGACCGCCTGCGAAGAGGATACAACTTAAGCTTTACGAGCCCCATTTGGAGAAAGAAAAGCCCGTTATGGGAAATATTGAGCCCCTTTTGGCAATAACAAAGCCTGCTGAGGGATTAAATAAGCCCTGTCAGGGAAATATAAATGGCAGAAAATCTTTCGCCGCTGAAGGATTTAATGTGAAAATACCTTCATTAGCCAAACATATACAAAAGCTGTGGCAATTTCTTTCCGACAAAGTCATACTAGAACTCGTAATCTTGTTAAATATCACCCAAGGGTCGTCTTTACTGAGTCTTTCCATGCGATGGTTAGCACTGATGAGGAGGTGTGCTCGCCGTGTGAGAGAGAATTTGATAGACATTGCAAAGTACAGGAAAAACGTCATAGAGACAGAGAGCCGTCAAGATTACCGATATAAAAGATTATGAGCTCCATGAAAAAGAGAAAAGCTAGACGAAAGCTGAAGCGCATTTTCAGGAAATCTGCTCCTAAATCTTCAAGTTTGTACAACTTTGCAAATCTTAAAAGATGGGCAGCAAACAAGTTGTTACAAAATAGTAAACAAGCAAGTATGCATTGTTTAGTTGAGCACAAAACAGTGAAATCATGTAGCTGTACCAAAAGATATTGTTTATCGAAAATAAAGCTTTTGATGTCCAGTGATACTGAGTTAAATCCAGGCCCTGAGCAAAATGTCTGTGATCAACCTGCATTGTCAGTAGGTTCCACCTTATTGTTAAACTATCGATTACGTCAGCTGGGATTGAGACCTCTTGATAACTTTTTGTATTTCTCATTTACAACTAGTTGCCTTGAAATAAAGATGTGTTCAATTCATTTCATTGTTACCACTGTGATGTTAAAAATAACAAATTCATAATAGTTAGCACTACCTGCAATAATTTCAACCACACCCCGAAGCAGACCAACCTCTACTCCTCCTTACTTTTCTATATCACCTTCAACACATTTGTTAGTTCTAGCCATATTTTTTTACTAGACTATTGGAGCCTCACATTATACCCCAGCCTCCACCCCTGTACTCTATGGCGGATAAATCCTAATTGCATTCACAAAGTCTAACGCAATCCTATATGACCATATACACATTACTCAATTACCCAGCAGTAGACACATGTACGCATTGCGGACCTATTTTTAACCTCTCCCATCATGCAAATCAAACTGATATTACATAATATTATATAAACACCAATGAAATACCAGGTGAGCTTTCGCACGAAAACTTGATATCTTCACATGGGAAAATAACATGTTATCTTCACATGTGAAAATATCACCTTTGCTATGGCTACATAATAAATCGCGCCCTTCACACCAAAAAACTACTTAAGTGAAATGGTTTGATATTTCATTGATGTTTATATAATAAATAGAACATTACATGGCCGCTTAGAGATACAAAATTTCTCTTCTCGTGTTGAACAAAATAATATTCTTTGCGCGGCCATGTAATATTCCTCTAGTTATTATATAAACACCAATAAAATGGAATATATAGCTGATTCAATAAAGGTTGCTTTGGGCATTGGGAAGCTTTTGTTTGTTGGTCACTCACGTAATCATTACATTGTTCCATATGCCTGAAAGACTAATATTGCCATAGCAACCTTTTTTGATTTAGCTGTATACCAGGTGAGTTTTCGCGCGAAAACATGATATCTTCACATGTGAAAATTTCGTGTTATTTTCACATGTGAAAAAATCACCGTTGCTATTACTACATAATAAATCGCACCTTTCACACCAAAAAGCTATTACAGTTAAATGGTTTGGTATTCCATTGGCGTTTATATAATAAAATAATAGAACATTACATGAGCACGTGGAGATGCAAAAATTCTCTTCTCGTGTAAAAAAATATTTCAAGAGTGAGCACAGCCAAGTAACATCCTCTATTTATTCAATATATTCCCATTCCAGAATAAAATCAATTGAGCACACCCATATTATTTTCCCAAGAATCCTAGATGCTATTTTAAGGTTTTAGAAAATGCGAGATTTTAAACTGAAAATTATAAATATATCAAAATAGATGATGTGGTTCAATCACAGGCAATTCAAAAGAAAAAAAAATTAAAACCCTTAAGTGTAAGGAGGAATCATCAAGAATTTTTCAGCCTTCCTCAAGCCATAGAAATTTCTAGGGAATAGATGTTCTTTTGAACAGAATGTTACTCAGTCCTTTGGGGTCCCTGTGTAGATGATAGAGTAAGCTGTAAATTGGGATTGGAGATTGTTTTGAAAGGACCTAAAAATACTTATTTTCATATTAAATTTGAAATATGCAATTAATAACAGGTGCCTTTAAAAACAATCTGTTATCTTTAACCACCCACTGAAGCCACATGACCATCATTCATCTCAAGTAACCAATAGCAGCACTATGAACTAGAAGTTCCCATTTAGATTGAGAGGCAATACAAACAATCAATCTACAGTGAAGAATAATTTTGACAATTTTTTATAAATGACCAATATTTTCCTTGAATTTTCGATCATCCGGTGGGAAAGAACTGCTCAGACATGCTTTTACGGGCTTTCACTACCGTTTCATTAGAATTGTTACACTTGGGATTTCTCAGGGGGAGCAAAATGGGATAAACTTGTGTTGATTTATTAAAAACAACACCCATTGAGGAAAATATAAACTAGAACATACTGCATGTCTAGCTTTGATAATTCCAATTTTCGTATGATTTAGAAGGGGGTTAAGGGGTTACTAGAGAGGAAATTTTGAAACAGGCTTGCTGGTTACAAACATCTTGTTCTAAATATACAAGTGTAGTTTTTTTTTTTACAGCGAAACGTCATTTCTTGTCTCGGCTGACATCAACGTCACGCAACCGACATTGTAATCTCGATGAGCGGAATTAATGCAGTATTCGAGAAAATTCCTCTCTTATCACAATTTACTTGTTACGTGCTTAAAGTAACTACTTATGGCAACTGCTGCAAGTTCACGAAAAATTAAATCATAAATAAACATTGTGTGATGTGTGTTTACTGCCCAACGTAAACAGTGGTTCAGTTTAGTCTTCATGATCACTCACTTAAGAGGATAATGATCTGTAAACGTAAGGTCGAACATTGGGTCCAAACGAAACTGGTTAATAACAAAAAAAAAACACGGGACTGAACTGTTTTTCAATAAATTATTAGAAGGATTTGTAGTGTTTCAATATAAAGAATCGATTGTGCATATAAAATACAACGAACCGACGAGCGGAGTAAAACGTGCCCTTATTTGTTAACTCACTTCTTAAAAAGAATTACTTGACCTGTGGCAAATTTATAGCAACTGTATTTGGTTTTCCGATCGTGCTGGATCACGTACGAAAAGTGCAACTAAGACACCTAAAATGCAAGGATATTAACGAACGGCCAGCCGGCAAATTATTAAAGCTTATAGAAGCAGAATTTTGATAAGTCTTTTGTTGAGCACATGGATTCGTCCAAAGGTTGTATGGTGAACTTGTTGAAACCATCGACTGCATCGTGGATCAGAGGACTTTCGGACCTTCCTTGACCCGGTGATCAAAGCTTCGAAATGATAAAGGATCGAGGTTCGATCGAACTTTTGTTCGGTGTTTCGACAGTCTGGATTCGCATATTAGTGACCGATCTTCAGTTTAAATATTAAAGAATATATTGGCTTTACTTACAAATCGAGTGTCCTATGCCTTGGTTACTACAGTCCTTCGTCAAGATTTTAACCGCTCTGGTTCATGTTTGCATGCTATCGGACGAAAACAACCCCTCGCTCGTCAAACGACCTGTGACGAAATCGGTATGTGCTAAACGCGTGCGTGAAGTCAAGTGTTCGTGCGTTACAAAACGACTCCCAGCACCCGGAAGAGTGGATAGGGGGTGTCTCTCGTTTGAAAGGGACGGGGGGACGAAAATGCTCGTGGGAAGATTAAAACGAAAAACTCCTGAAGGATACCAATATGGATAAAAAGGGAAGAATTAACAGCAAGCTGGTCGTCCTCCAGGCAAAGTAACCTCGTTCCCAGGTTCTCTCTACTACCCATCCTAACTGTTTTGTATTTTGGGGCCGTAGATCTAGGTCTTATAGATCCGATATACTGTACACACGAAGAACTCGTTCCTCTGATGATCACAATGAGGTAAACCCATACCGTAAACTTGTGCTCTTTAGCCCCCCCCCCCCCTCTCCGCCCCAGTTATAGTCCAATCTAGCTGTAAACAACAACCGAAAAACGTCCATTTATAAGCCCCCCGTACATAAGACCCCGGGGGACTTTCATATAAATTTGACGGGGATGCTCGTTGGAAAATTGAAATTAACCCCAAAGCGAGACGACGAGCATCCCCGTCAATTTTTTTACGGGAGACTCCTACCCCCCGGTATAAGACCCTGTAAGCTCCAATTATAAACCCCCCTCAGAATTCGATTTATCATAACGTTTTGGAGCTTCATTAAAAACCAGCAAATGCAAGTCGTATTTTGATCAGCACTGCTACAGCTCCGGTTTCGACGTGCTTTATCTATGCCGGTTATAGTTCCCCTTGGGGTATTAGCTCCTCCGTTTTACATAAATCCCTCTTGTATGTAACCACTAGTAATATAAGTCCAGGGCTTCAGTAAGCAGTCCAGTGGCAGACGTAAAAACATTCCTCCAAAATTTAAAAATACATTGACAGTCATAAAGAGCACGTTTGTAGTGATTAATTGTTTTTGTAAATTGTAGTTGTCTTTGCATGTTTTGTTTTGCTGAGAAAATATGAAGTCGGCAAATACAATATCATTTCTCAACTAGAAGCATGCAGCGGAAGTAGTTTTGATTCGCTGATATGCAAATGTCAATCAAGCATTATCCCTGGAAAGCGAATTTATATTCGCCGTCTTACTTTGAACCGGCGAATATGAATTCAGAAAGTCCTTCGCTGGACCGAAAAATTGTTTATGCGGATAGAAGAAACGAAGAATGTGTTGATAGAGATATTTCTCTCGTCACATACAATATCCTTGCCGACTTTTATCTTCAGCCAGCCAGAACAAAGGGAAATTATAAAAGATGCCCTAAGGAATACGCTGCACGCCGTCAAGACAAAGACTGTCTTCGACACAAATTACTTTTCACGGAGGTAAGGGCAATTTTGTTTAAGCTAAAGCGAAGTTGTTCTGCTGTCGTACTGAAAAAAGTATCATTAAGACAGAGTCTATCTCCCAGCGCAGAGAAACGCTTTTGCTTGCTTTGGCAGTTATAGTGATAAGGTGCAGGATTGCAGAAAAAATTCAGTGCTTCAAAGAAGAAGGCAAATAGCAAAAGCACCGTTTTGTTATTCTTTTGATGATATATATGATTAATAATAGCCTGTAGTGCAGGCGTATTTTGGGCGGGCGAAGGCTTGTTTATGTTCGTATTGTTGTAGCCGCCATCTTTGATTTTATGACAGAGAAAGATTGGGGAGAGCAGAACTACTTTTCTTCGCGCCATTTTTTTTCGCCCGTTTGGACTTGCCCTTTCCCCCACTATCTGCCCCTGAGTCTCCGATCAGCGTTTTGACACAAAAGTCAAATGCCTGACTGGGCGAGCCTCATTGTGGGCCAAATTCCCCACCGTACGGAGGAAAACCCGGGCATGGGGGGTGGAGGGGTGGGGGGATGGGCAGTTTTGGAATTGACGTAATATATCAAACATGAGATGCAGTGTTTCATCACCAGATGAAACACCGAGAAGAGAGTTGAAAATACGACGCGCAGCGGAGTATTTTTGACGAACTTCGAGGTGTTTCATCTGGTGATGAAACACTGTGTCGAATGTTTGATATTTCTTCTCAAACAAAATCATTTTTGAAGGAGAAATTAAGGATGCAAATACTAAGCAGTGTTTCATCCGATTTCCAAACACTCATTAAACATTAATTTCCTTTGTATTTTCTTAATGAATTATTAATGAGTTTGAGAATGATACATGACTATGAGTTCAACCAGGGGTTAGGAGCCTCCTAGTTCAACCACTCACAGTACTGAAAGAGTTGATGTAAAAATTTCTCCATTTAGTTCCAGTGGCTGGACGCTGATATTGTATGTTTACAAGAAGTTGACCCTCCCTACTTCAATGACATACTGAAGGGAGAAATGTCTTTGCTTGGATATCAAGGACTGTTTGCACAAAAGGACAAAAGTACAGGTCGGCTGGAAGGCATAGCACTGTTTTATAAACATGAAAAGTTTGATCTTCAAGAAGCCAGAAAAATGATTATCAATGAAATTGCCGATGAAATCATGCCCCAAGCTGAATGCAGAGAATTTGGAGAAGTTGTGATACTTGCAACTTTAAGAGACAAGATCACAAAGACACTGCTGGTCATAGGTATTGAAACGTTTCATTTTTAAAAAAATTTTGGAAGCATTGTCATTCAATTTCTCACACATATTAGTCCCAAGAATGTCAAATCCAATGAAATCTCCACACAAAATTGACAAACAAGCAGAGAATTATTGATTATTGATTTTTGTTCATTATCATGGGATGTCAATGAACCAAACGTTAAGCTGCCTGTAAGGCTTGTAGGTTTGCAGTAACTCTTTCTAGATCACCCTGTAAAAAGCTCTAAACAAAACAAGATTTTACTCTCACTTATCTACGTACTGCTAGAAATAAGAGAGGGGCCCTTTTGGAAACGATTTTCAAACTGGACTTAAGAGTTTGACACCTATTTCTGGGGAAGGGGGCTGGAGTTGGTACTCGACCAATACGCCACTTCCACATTTCCCATAATGCACCTCATTTGCCCCCCCAAAATTTTTGCATAACCTTTGTTTTCATTTCTCTTTTGTATTATAGCCATCCCAAGAGAAATTGAAAACAATTATGCAAAATTTTGCGGGGGGGGGGGGGGGGGCGGTGGGCAAATGAGATGCATTATGGGAAATGTGGAAGCGGAAGTGTTGAGAACGAAAAGTTCCTAAAATACATTACCCTTTTTTAGAGCTACTCTCTCAATTTTGTTACCCTGTCTAGGACGCTGTCTTGTTTCAAGCCATATATCAGCATTCTGAAAGAACAAATTCACATTATAGTCATTGCATTTGTATACTTGGAGTACAAACAAAATTCATAAGCAGATCAAATCAGTCATGAGGGCAATACCATGTTGACAGACTCATGGCAAAATTATATACCCTGTTTAGGACAAAGAGGTAAAAAACCATACCCTGTCCAGTGACACACCCTGGTAGGGAGGGAGTTCACCCTCCAGGTTTGAAACTATTCAAGAAGCGTCAACATAGTTTGACATACCATGGCAGATAAGCATTACAGCCAATAGGTCGTTTTCACATGACATCACGGCAGCCATATTTGTGTACAAAAAAATGAATCGGCGAGCATGTTTGTGTACAATTCCTGTGGGAATTGAACTCTTTTTACATGTTAAAACTTTCTTTTATTCCAAGCAATTTGCAAAGCTGCTGACCACGTGACTGAAAATAATCTATATTGCAATGAAATGGTGCACTTCAATTTTAAGAGAATGAAGATTTTAGATGCTTTTTTAGCCATTACAGAAGACCCAGGTTTGTTTGTTTGTTTTTTTTTTGGGGAGAGCATGCCTCCCAATTTCTTCACTGTTAAAATTGGACAACGGTCTCCTGGATCAGGAGTTCCTGTCTGGGCCTCTTTTCTTCGTACGCTGAGGCTCCCCTTTGCATTGTCCATGGCGCACTTTCTTTCCCCCTCTACCCAGCCTTTTAGCAGCACAAAAGGTCTGTGAGGGGGAGAGAACCTGGGCTCACATTTCTATGCGCCATTCTAAGCATGCATGTAAATCCAAGGCGCCAGCCGTAAATGACAGCCAGTCTATAGAGCGTTTTCACTCATGTGGTCAGCATCTATGTAAATCTATTGGAACAAACAAAAGTCTTTACATAAGAAAAAAGTTCAACTCCCACTGGATTGGTTTGGAACACCAACATGGCTGCCGTTTCATTGTTTCGGAACACCAATATGGCCGCTGTGACATCATGTGAAAACACTCTATGGTTACTGTTCAGTAATTTTGACAGTTTAATCCAAGATGTCCCCAGTGTTTAAAAACCTCCTTTTTTTTTCGTTTTCCTTTTTTTGTAAGGTAATACTCATATCTTATGGGGAGATCTCTTGAAGCCTGTCACACAAGCCTGTGAAATTGCACTTGTCACGCAAGCTCTCTGTGACAAGGTAGCATCGTTGAAGTTGCAAGGAGAGTCTGTTGCTTATATCCTATGCGGAGACTTTAACATCGACCCGCCATATCCCGCATATGAACTACTGAACAGAGGCAAGCTAGATGAAGAGCATTTCACCAAACTTCAGACCGTTGATTATTTAAAATTCCCTAAAGATTTCATCAAACCACAACAGGTACAATTACTACAAGTTTTAACATTTAAAAATAGTGCACTTTTATGTGACCATGTACGTTAAATCGAGGGCTAACTACGACGTAAAAATTCATTCTCTTTCTAAACTTGAATAGGGTTCTTAGAAATTCAACTCCCGGAGGGTTCCCCTGTAGTGTGTTGGAATAATCGCGATAAAGACCGAAAGTTTTAAAGCGACGTTTTCGCTGCCGTCGCGTCATTGGATCATCCCTAATGTTTCCCGAATCCCGCATCATAAAATGACCAAATCCCGTATTCCGGTTATATTTCTTAACCCTTTAAGTTCCAATGGTGACTAACGTCAATTTTCTCCTAACAATATTCATACAATGTCAAGAGATTAGGTTATGAGAATTAATAAAATGGTCACTTAAAGGAAAATGCCTTGATCTTTTATCAAATTCTCTCAACTCATTCATGAAAGAAATGTATGTATGCTCCCCAAGTCTCGCGATTCAAAATTGGTCAATCCCGTTTTAGTAAGGGAGTAACCCTCGGGGGGTGGGGGAGGGGGCGCTTAGTACGAGATTTGTACGCACCGAGTTATGGGCTCCTGACTGGCGTGAGGCCATGATAAAGATCTTGTTTCTTTTCAGGTACTTTTAGTTTAGTTTGAAAGATCAATATTTTAAGGAATGACACACCTAAACACAAGTGAAGCTAAAAAACGATCTCAGTAAAAAAAAAAAAAAAGATATCCAGTGGCTGCGGAGGAAAAAGAAATTTGGACGTATAATCGTCCATTTTAACTTATCTCTGGGGTCACTCTTTTAGTTGGTTAAACTTGTTACTGACTCTGTGAAGAAAAGGTGAATTAATGCTCGTTTCGTCGATTTTTTGGCAAATACAGGTTATGGCTGAACAGTTGACACTCTTAGACAGTCTCAAAGAGCATATTTATAACCCTCTGACAGATCTCCAAAGTGCCTACAAGGTCGTCATGGTAAGTTGTAGCGTCGTTCTTCACCGTTTCTTAGGTTGTGCTGTGTTCTATCTCTCATGGGGGGAGGGGAGGGGAGGTTCACGGCCGGGCCCGCAGTAATTGGCTTTACGCTGTTGCGGTTACCCTGCTAATAATTGGCGAATCTGAATAATATAGAATAAGACGGGGCAATCTGCTGATTCGAGAAATCTTGGTTATCACGTGACAGAAAAAAGTACCTTCTTCTGTCTGCACCACAGGGATCCCATTTAACCTTGCGCCATAAACCGCGTTTTTCAAAGAGACAGCAAATAGTAGACAACAACAAAACGACTTTTTAGAAAAATCTAACGCGTATTTTTTCTTTAGGGTTCTGAACCCGAGTGTACAAGTTATGAAGATGATGGTAGTTTAACTTGGACTACGGATTATATTTGGTTTGATTCGAAAACTTTAATGCCGACTGCGGCTCTAGAAACCATTCCTGGGTCTAAAGTTGCAGAGTATGGTGGCTTTCCAAGCGAATTATATCCATCGGACCACGTTTCCTTGAAAGCTCGTTTTAAATTTGTTGACAAAGTGCCCTAAACTTGCCAGAAAGCATTTTTTTACTGATGAAATAATTCAGAGCTGTGGAATTTTATCTGCACAGTAATATCATGCCATGTAAGGCACTTAT
Source organism: Porites rus (assembly GCA_964035705.1). Taxonomy (NCBI): domain Eukaryota; kingdom Metazoa; phylum Cnidaria; class Anthozoa; order Scleractinia; family Poritidae; genus Porites; species Porites rus. The sequence goes on along the minus strand of OZ038004.1, from coordinate 17,362,474 downwards.
AGACAAAAATAGGACAATCTCGAAACGACAGCTTAGCAACTTTCGCGGAAAAAATGACGAATTGAAATCAGGATCGATAAACCTTTTCGGAGGACGCAAAGTAAGCACTGAAGCACACGTAACAACTCCGTGGTATGGCCAATACCGTACGCATGCGCGAAGAGCGAAGAGGCCGAGTGGTGTGTAGAGCGGTAGTATTGCAAACGCCCCGAGTTCAATCGCCACCTTAACCGCTAGCTGGATTTGTTCTCGGTAGACTAGTCCCGAGTTGAACCCCCCGGTCACGCTTGTAAATAGCTAGGTGGTCTACCCCCGGCCAGTTGGGATGCTTAAACTTATTATGTTTATTTTTAAATGTTTATTTCTGTTCTTATTTGTGGGCCACAATATCAAAAGATGTCTTGGTTACCCGTAATGGTGCTACCCCTAAAAAGTCAATTTTTTCTCGTCCTAAATTTCCAACGTTGTTGTAAAGCGCAGGAAAAATTCAACCAATCGAAGCCGAAGGCGGGAAAATTTTACCCAAAACTTCGCTCCGCGAACTCGGAACCAAGCGCGGAGGAAGTTTGCAACTGAACATGCATTTAGCCTGCAGCCTGAATTTCATCCGATTACTTCGAGTCGTTATTACTCCCTCAGTAACGACGTTAAATAACGACTCGAAGTAATCGGATGAAATTCAGGGTAGCATTTAGCTTCTCAGTGATTTTGCTTTACTCCGTCTTTGCAGAATTCATAAATTTTGCTTGATGGACTTCAGTTGAATGAGCGGCTGAACTCCCCTTATTGAAAACGAACGCTAAACTAGGTAGTCATATTCAAGCAAAGTTTAAACGACACGGCGGTAGTGAAAAGGTCGCTACTTGAAAATTGAATTCGCGTTTTTTTAAATTCTTCGTTGTGATTACTCCATCTCACTTTATTAAGGCTCTGCAGGAGCTATCAGTTAAAGAATGAACAACAACGTCGCAGAACTGGAACAAGTCGTTCAAACACACCGAGCATCCTGCCCGAGCGGTTTACCAAGAGGGTTTGGTACTCTCAATCCCAATCCTCACTCCTAAATATTTACTTCCGTCTCAGTGGATTCCAGTCCTCTTTCCTACTTATTCACTTTCGCTACGGTCCGAGTATAGTATGATAGTGCCTATTCATGCTACACTAAAGCATAGCACAGAACTTATCCGATTTGTGACGCTCCTCTTTCGAGATTAGCGCGGCGCAGAATAAATCGCGCCGAAATCACCGTTTTTCTCTGTGAATAGAAGACCTATCTGATATCATTGTCGTGCCGCAGCAAAAACTATCTGATATAGTGTAAACATAGCTTAAGTGTCCAATGTAGGTGATTTTCCTGGAGCTCAATTCTAGGGAACAAAGACCAAGTTTAAAAGGGAAAGAAACATTTCTCGTTCTGTGTTAACATTCGCCTTAAGGCATCGCGGAGGGAAATGACAAATCTCACGTCGTATTTGTACAATGACGGCGAAGAAATTTAACAAAAAGTGTGATGCGCGTGCAAAGTTTTGTTTATTAAATCTATTGCTGTTTGAAGTTCTCATGCCGTCGGATCTTCGCTGCTAAAACTCCATATTAAATAACGCTCGCAAGCGAAAGGGGAAACGCCTGGTGACCTTTGTTCGCTAGCGTGATAAGTTTGCCATGAAATATTTATAATTGAGGGTTATTTAATAGTACAGACAATTAAGGTAATTCTTTCACCAGGCCGCAGCGTGCCATGTTTGTAGGGAACACTCATGCCGCAGCCAGCCCTTTAACTGACTTTCGATATTCATTCCTTATATAATAGTGGTAAGAGAAACAATCCCCTCCCTTCTCATCAAAAAGAACTTCCTTTTTTTAGTAAAATCTTAAAAAGAAGTAAAACTCTGCAAAAATTGTGCCACGGTGGTTTCATTTTTAAAATGCTAACATCATAGATTTCGCCCACAGACTTTAAAGTGAGACTGAAACCTCTTGTCTCGCCACAATGTGGTCTCTGAGGTCAATTGACCTAAACATTCCATGTTGTCGCCGCATAATCCGTTGTCCCAGATAGCAATCTAGGGTCTTAGACTCATTAATTGCCTTATTTTTTTCTTTCTTCGTGCCTTCACGATGTTTTATGCTGTGTATTCGTGCGGGTTTATAAAACGAGCAGCAGTGTTTAATCAACTTTAAAAGATGTGAAAGTTATCAGTTCACCATTTTCACGTTGCAGTTATCCATTCTTCAATTTCTTTTGAGACGACTGTAATACCTTGGAGAAATTTACAGAAAAACAAAGATTATGCAAACAACAACGTTTAGGATAATCAGCGAAAAGTGTTTTAAATATTTTTGCACTGACGCTCAGCTCTCTCATTCCTCTTTTATTTATTTATTTTTTGAGCAGTACTTACAGTATTGCTATCAGATCTGTTTTCAGTATTTTACAAGAGGACTGAATTTTTTAAATAGTTTCTTGAATGTGACTTTCGGCACACTAACGAGTAAAATGCTGTCATGTTTTTTTTTTTCGCTCTCACAGTTTTGAAAAGTTTAGCTTATCAGATTCTTCCCCCCAATTGTCTATTTTTAATTTTTGTGAAGCAATGGAAGGCATTAAATATCTTTCAGAAAAAAAAAAAGTCTCTTTATACTAGATTTTACTGGAATTTTTTCGGCATCTTAAAAAGCCGTTCGCAAAGATATTGATCGATGTCATCCACTAACACCATTTTGACCCATAAAGCAGCACTCAGACAAAATCCGCGCCAAACGATTTTTGTTTGTGACAAGTCATTTAGATCGTAGGTAGGACGTATGATAAAAAAAACGATGGAATGATTTAAATAATGTTAAATGTATGTTTAAGCAACCAAAATTAGGCGATGGTAGAAAAAAGAGAAAACGCTGAATCGGAGATGCAACTTAATGCTGTCTTCTTTTAAGTAGCATGTTTTAAAATGAAGAGCTGCAGTTACATCAGTAATAAAACGTTGATCTTTTAGTCGGTAATTTCTTTTAATTTATGGATTACATTTTGAAATAAAAAGAACATTTTTTTATACAGAATGCTTGCAATTTCGATAGTAGCAAAAACTACGGAATAGCATTTCAATATAATAACAATAACCACTTTTGTCACAGAAACTTTATGATTTGGAGTGACAAAAAAATTAATTATAGACGCTAAATACGATGGAATGGAAATATTCAAACTTCTCTCCCGATTTCATGTTGGCCGGAAAAAAATTAAAATTTGTTCCGACCGAAAAAGCATTTAGCTCCGAAATATCAATTAAGAACTCAAAAAATAAGCCCTTCTTGTCAGGAAGCCTACTAACATGCAAACATTTTTATTATATGCGGCTTCTTTGATTTTATGTAGGTTGCGAATTTCTTTTTTTATCGCCGTTTTTGGGGTTTTTAACTATCTGCCACCGGAGTGAAAGTATTTGAAAGCACTTTTTCATTAAAAAAAAGTTTCTTCTTTTAGGTACGACTTATAGACCTGTCCTTGATTTAAGGTATTTTTTCCTGTTTTCTTTTGGTTTATCTTTCGAACCCAAACTGAACATGAAAAGTGGTGATCTCTTTTTTCATAACACAATGAAAGATTCACTTCTCAAATAGCAGAAAACTTGCCAGTTAGACAGAAGACGATGGTTTTCGTCTCTTCTTTTGTACTTTCCTTTCTTTGTCTCCAAAGGCAAAAATTGAAATTGTTTAATTGTTTTAAAAACCTTGTCCCGAAATTTGAAGTCTAAAATCCATTAGCTTTAGAGTGGTTTTTGTTTGAGTGTCGTAAAACCAAAACCAAAGTAATTACTCTGGCCAATCACATAGGACGCAGACAATACATTGAACCAATCAAAACTCGAAGTAATTACATGTGGCTGACGCAAAGCGCGGGAAAATGCATGCGAGCGCGTCACAATTGGCTTTGGTTTTACTTCTGATTGGATGAAAAGGTGGCGCGAATCTTTTAAGCCAATCGCATCGTGTAGAAAGTGTAGAAAGTGCAAAACCAATTACTTTTCGACACTCAAATGAAAACCGCTCTATCAGTCGTTTATGGAAACGAATGGGTGACTGCGCGAGTGGCCGTCTTTTTAGCACTCTTGATGCCCTATTCTTTCCAGCTCGACCTCTCACGGAAAAAAAAAGACTCGATTCTTCAGTAAAATGAGCAGACCACAGGGAACTTCCTTAAGAGCGTTGATGTTCCTTTTACGGGTGAAAAATGTGTTTTGGTTGTCAACTTCGCATGAGTCTGATGATGTTATATGATGATTTGTTTTGAATATGGAATAGTCGTTATCGCAACACGGTACAAAAATATTTTGGAAAGTGCGTGGGTCCAAAGTTCAGTGTGATAACCTTAAATTCGGGAAACAGTTCTGTAAACAAGTAAAAAACAGAGAGTGAAAGAGAAAAGAACGGTCACACATTAGGCTTGACATCCACAAATTCTAAAGTTCAGATCACCTTAAACAATATAACAGACAGCACTCCTGAAAGAGTACTACAGAAGAAGGGAGAGCTTTATTCTAGCCCTTTCTCTTCCCTTTCAAACGCCTTCCACGCTGGCTAGCTTTATGTAAGCCCGCGGAGTTGACAAATGACCCGCTTTCCCCCAAGACTGAGAAAAAAAAGATGACAATTCAAGGGGGAGAAAGGGAAAATGTAATTAGTTTTAAAGAGTAGTTTCAAAAGTTCATTAATATCAAGTGAGGAAGCACATAAGAAGTTTATCATGTTGAAATCAGCACCTTTAAATCAGCTTTAAAGAAGTGAATTTCACTTCCGAATATTTTGGGCCAAAATAAAACAAGCCCCAAGGTTGAGTGCAAGAATGGGCAGATCTACGGTAAAGCTCCCAAAGGCGTTCATTTATCGACTCCTAGTTTCTGTTTTGACATTTATAATAGCGTTCGCCAGCCTCGTCTTGATTTATAAATTTCGTTTTTAGGTACGACGTGCTTTGGGTGTTGGTTTTCTTATCAGCAAACGCGCTCACAGGTTATAAAAACCCCAAACACTTCAAACCTAAATCTTGTATACCATTAAGTCACGAAACTAACACGATTAGGCTTTTAAGTATGCTATGACTATTTAAATTGAAGTTGTGCAAATCTCTTATATTAATCTCCTCCAACGGGGATTTTCAGTTTTGTGGCAAGCCAGGAAGTTTAAAACTCAAAACTGAAATTTTCATCACTTGTAAAAACATTAAGTCAAGTCGGAGGAATGATGATTGTAGGTTGATTTCCCTTTTCGTGCATCTGATCTTAACTTTTTTGAGACGATGTGACCTTTTGGTGATTTGAAGTCTGCCGTATACATGTCTCGACAATTTCGTATTTCACGCGATAAAATAGTTTCTACAACTCATTGTTGACAATTCATGGACATAATCACGTTACTGAGATTTTGCACTTTTCATATCAATCCCGCAAAAACTCCGTCTATGTTTTCAATCTTTACAGATTTTGAAAAGATTAAAAACGTGAACGTGGATCTCCAGGAGTTAAAACATTACATTTCAATGGTTTCCGGAAGCCATGCCCTTGTAACACACGTGGGAGCGTTACGTCACGCAAGGAATATTCCAGAAACCTCCAGTTTTACAAGTTTTGGTGTTTAAAACAACTATGAATATGCGCTTGAAAATTAGTTTGAGTATACTGGTTTGGTTTGAACGCGTTACTGTGCTTAAACCCGCTCCTATTTGGTTGAATATGTAAATTACTTGAGCAGGAAAGCAAAATTTATATCCTATGTTGATTGACAGGGTGGGGTTGGAGCGCAGACTAAACTTATCATATTACAGATTATTATTGATTTCAAACAACCAAGACGTTTATAAGGTTTCCCGGCTCTAACCACTAAACACTCGAGAAAGAAATCCGATTTACCAAGGCACGCTCATTTTAGATCAATACAGAACGTTTATGCGCGTTTCCTACAACGCTTAATCACGCTTTACTACGAGCTGCTATTTTCTCGAAGTGTTTCGTCCGATCAATATGCCACAAGAAATCCGGTCTCTGCGATTTTTGTTTCTTTATACCGTCTTCTTGCTCGCTCAAAGTGGGAGCAGCACGTTTAATATTACAAGATACACGAAAGGCGATGTTTTTCAGAACACAAACTCCTCGGAATCTTGCATTGATACGTGTGTTCTCAACGACGAGAATTCGCAATTTTGTGCAGTCAACTGTTGTAGTTGTGTTTGTCCGAGTCACTCTCCCACGTATCTTCTAAAAAACGGGAATTGTAGCTCAGAAGATCGCTTGATGGCAATTCTGAAAGCTCAAGGTGGAATTCAAGGTGAGTCTATTTTTGTTCTTTGAAAACTTGGCTTGAACTGGTTGTGTATGCTAAACGTACCCAGCGCCATTTTGAACTATCGCGCAGGCATAGTCGGCGTAGGGCGATCACTTTTGGATAAAACAAAAAACTCGGCAAGATGTGAAGTTTATATGACCGAAAGTTTTTTTTAAGCCACGTGTGCTCATGACTGTGGAGTGAACTTCGCCACTAAACGTGCAGTTAAAGATCATATCAGTGTGAGGACCTTGGCTTCTTCACCCGTGAGTCTTCATTAATCACGCTAGATCGATAGCTCGAATTTTCACTGCCAATTTTGTTTATGAAGAAAGCTCATTTGCTGTATTCATAAAAAAGTAAACAGATTTGGAAAAACAAAAAAAATAATAATTAAAAAAAAAATGTTGAAGGATTTTTACAGGGTGATTGATCTTCCTAAACCTCTTGAAATGAAATAAAAATTCGACAGTCTTATGTTCTCACTGTCGCTCAGGATAAAGCTTACAAAACGTCAAATGTTAAGAAGAAACATCAGTATTTCTTTAATAAACGACTTTGTCGTTCATTTCACAAGATTTTTGTTTTTGTTTTTGTTTTGTATAACTGAATTTTCGATTTAGTCGCTCTTTAGCTTTCGATACATGTTGCACGCGAATATTTTATCCAAATTCGTGTTAACGTAGTCTCGGCACGTGGTGTTCCCAAGGTCATTCTAGTTTGAACGTACACAGTGGTTGTATGCCGGCCACATTTTAATAAAAGGCCAGTTCTTACCCCAATTCCAGACCATACTAGTTACTCGTGACTCTAGTTTTAATTCTCAACGTTGCGTATCACTTTAAAAATTTCATCCGTCATAACACATTTGTAATCGTAGATTCGTCAGTTTCCGCCACCTGTTCCGAGGTTTAAAATCGTATCTAAATTTGACAAGGGTGTAAAATTTCCATTCTTTAGAAAAAGGCTTGACGGAACTGAAAAAATTTAGATATAAATTCTCCGCAACAGATGCAGTTCATTTGCCAATAATCCACTTCGCATAATTTCTGAGACGATCATTACATTATAGTTCGCATGCCCCGTAGGTCATTTTTCAGGAGAAATTAAAATCTTGTTAAGTTTAAGTAAAAAAAAAATGGCTTAAAAAAACATGATCAGAATTAAATCCTTATTTTCGCTCTCTGAAATGAAATGTTATACCAAAAGTGACAAATTTAATTGGCTGTCTTCCTTCTTAGCGATATAAATGGGTTTTGACGTTGACTTCGTGGGAAACTGTTAGTAATTTATATCAATATTTCATGTAGAAAAAATGTAACGTTGGCATTGTTTCAGTCACAGAATATGCATTTTTATAGCCCAACATGGTTTCTCCAACCTTTTCCTGTCTTTCGTCGGGAAGTCCCGTCATCTTTCCCACTCGCCGCAGCTGTTGAAGTTTTCTTTCACTCCTGTGACTTATTGAGAACAAATTTAACTTGGTAACTTTTTTTAGGAGAAAGTTTTAACCTTCTTCCTGTTTAAAAAATATCACGTCATTTGAATAGCGAGCTGAAATTTTGTCGTGTGCGAGGGGCAAACCATTCAATTAGAATATGTGAAAAAATCATCAAAGGAACGGAAAGAAGACAGTGCCGCGCTATACAAAAGTTAATGTAGGAAAAATTGTGATAAAAAAGGCATAGTTCATATAGCAGTTTAAACGGGGAATAATTTTTTGTAACTTTTGAGTCTGTGAATCGGTTAAAATACTGTTTATTATGCTGTACAAGGTGGTTCAAACTCTTGAGTCTGTGGATGAAATCCTAAAGTGTGACTATTCAAATGAAAGCTACAGAGCAGTACTTTCCTGTGGTACTGTTTATTATGCTGGACACGATGGTTCTAACTTTTGAGTATGTGGATGAAATCCTAAAGTGTGACCATTCAAGTGAAAGCTACTGAGCAGTACTTTCCTGTGGCACTGTTTATTATGCTGTACAAGGTGGTTCCAACTCTTGAGTCTGTGGATGAAATCCTAAAGCGTGACCATTCAAATGAAAGCTAGTGAGCAGTACTTTCCTGTGGTACTGTTTATTATGCTGTACAAGGTGGTTCTAACTTTTGAGTCTGTGGATGAAATCCTAAAGTTTGACCATTCAAATGAAAGCTACTGAGCAGTACTTTCCTGTGGTATTGTTTATTATGCTGGACACGATGGTTCTAAGTTTTGAGTCTGTGGATTTAAATAAAAGTTACCTAGGAGTACTTTCCTATTGAACGCTAACGAGCAGTGTTTTGAACATTTTAAGAAAGTATTTTATTGTTTCGGTTGAGTTCTTAAATACAGAAAAGGAGCAATTACAATTAAACAAAAACAGAGCTTTACTAACCTACCAGAACAGACGTTTCAGTGTGAATTTCACATTATTCTGCGGAGATTTACTCATTGCATTTTTTGAACTTTAGATTGCGATCATCGCATGGTTGTGGCAGAGTCGCACTTACAATGCGGAAAAGAAGTCATTACAACATTGGACAGTCTCAGCTCTCCGGGCAGAAGAAGTTTAAACCTTTGTTCTTGGAATAAAAAAATCGGCGATGCTCTTAGTCTTTATGGGCTTCTCAAGCACTTAAATAATTGTGAGATAGTTCCGGAGGAATCACTCTATCTCTTCAATGGTAGTTGGAAGAGTTGCTCATCTCAAGATCCTTTCCTGGCGAAGCTAAATGTTGAAATTGAACAACATCCTGTGCTTGATAATGACAAGCTGTATTTGAAGGTGAATGAAAATTAACGATTTAATCTCGATATTCTACAAGTAGTCCCCTATTTTCCACAAGAAAAGTAGCGAAGAAGAGAAATTCGCGAGCGCGCGTGAACTCACGTGCCGCTTGTCCTCGCAAGAGGGGACTTCCCACGCAGCGCTCGCGTTTTCTTCTTGCTTCCCCTTAGGAAAATAAGGGACTGGTAGTCAACGGGCTCCTACAGTCGCACATTTCTCTTCACAAGGAAGGTGAACCTAGGCTTTACCAGCGAATTTTTATTACATCCGAATTATATCCGTGCCCGTATGCAAAAAAGGCCCTGTCATTTTATGGCAAAGGACTCTGAGCAACCGAAACGTCCCATTGATAAGACTTAAAATTTTGTGTTTATTCGCCCACTTACTAACTCGGGACCACAGGTTCTTTTGAATATAAATCCCATTATTCGTTTGTAATAAGAATATATGACTTGCCATGGTAACTTAATCTGAATGTTCGCCAATGGTCCTTCGAATCGGTCGGCCTTAGCCAGCCCCTCTCGATCAGTTTGATTGTGAAAAAAATGGCAAAGATTCTACAATTTCGCAGTAACAACTGAGCAACGATCCTTAATATTCTATTTAAAATAATTTTATCATATGTTTAAGACTTATAGAGTGTTTTCATGTGACGTCTTGACGTCTTTCACATGATTTCTTTTGTTCTAATTAATTTGCATAGATGCTGACCACTTGAGTGAAAACGCTCTATACGTAAGAGGTTTTTAAATTTACTTTTTAATGTGTTTTTATAATAGTGGAACTCAGACATCGGAAAGCAATATGATGGGCTCATTTTCTCTCTCAAGTTGCTCTGTCGCAGTAAGCAAGGGAAGGATTTAAAGTCTTGTGTCCACTTCAAGAAATCTGGATCATGTAAGTTCAGCGACGCTTTTTTTTAGTGATTTCTTTCTAAGTATTAAGAGCTTCTCAAATCAACCAAAAGAAGAAATATTTCTTTTCGTAACGCAATTGTACAGTATGTCAGACCTTTCTCGTACATACAGCTTAATCTTTCGTCTTACTTAATAAACGCGCCTCGCGCTTAACACTAGGTTATCACATCCTTCGCCCTTAGTAAAATTTTCTCGTAAAAATCGTATATAATGTTTATTTGACCGGCTACACTCATGTAAGAAATTAAAAATCGAAGTGTTTTAACTTCCGCGTGTTTTATTGTCTTTGCAGTTACTGACATCAAACCAACTTCAAAACCGGTGTTGCTGGAGAGCACTCGGTTACCAGCTACTTCGGTCGTGCCAACTACAGCGGAAACGACTAAAACCACAGCAGAAACAACGATAAAAGCAACCGCCAAGACAATTGTGACATCAAGAGAAAACCTTACATCAACTGCACAGGCGCCAACTTCCTTAGGTTTCGGTGTTGTTCGTGGTACACCGTTCGATGACCCGCCAAAGAACAACGCAAACAGCATAGTACTTATTATACTCGCTTCACTGGCTGGGGCTCTCTTTGGTTTGCTGGCTTGTTCAACTTTGGTGTTTCTGATCTGGAGACGAAATAGGTACTATCACCTACTGTGTCACACCAAAGCAAACTCTTATTTTGCTAAATTAAAATTTTTGTGGCACTTGCAAAGTGCCTGTTGCTTATTTATCTTGCACATGTACAACCATCAAGTTTACGGGGAAATTCACTTTTTTAAAAAAAATCCTCCAGTTTTCAATTAATTACCAATCAGAAAATGGAATGTTTTGAATTGTATGTGTTGTTTAGCGGCAGTCTTCTACAGTCGTCGTTTGATAGAACTTCAAATGTGAAAATCATCTAATAAAGGGTAGATTCATTAACTGTGCCAGCAGCTATGCAACTTTAATGCTTCAACAAAAGAAAGCGTGTACGTAAGAAAAGAGTTCAGCTCCCACCGGATTGGTTTGTTACACCAATATGGCCGCCGTTTCATTCACGGTTACGACTAGAATGGATACCTTAAAAGTTAGGTTGGACACCTTATCTTTATTACACAACGCTATACTCTATACTATATTTATGCGAATTTATTGGGTACATTTTTGAGAAAAGTGGGGAAATCAGAGTAAGAGACAGTTGTGCAAGGAAAAAAGTTGAATAAAGGGTTTAGCACCGAAGCACAGTGATTAGGGTTAAGCTCTGTTTTAAAAACGGTTAGCTTTCAATAATGTAATGATCAACGCCATGTGAAGTACGTTAAAATTAACCGGTGTTTGCAGTTAGCGTTTGATGGCGTAGTGGATACGAATGTGGATTGTACATCAAAAGACGCGGGTTCAAGTCCTACATACTACCTACTGTTTTCTTTCTTCTCTTATTTACTACTTTAAGTTATAAGACTCCTATCCTGTATTTTGAGTGACGACAATCTGACTTTGGGGTATCCATTCTAGTCACAGCCGTTTTGGAACGTTAATAGGCTGATTTAGCAAAAGAACGGGAACGTCAGTTGACGACGGCGCGCGCAAATCAAACAACTGGCCTGACCAATGTTGACCAATGGCAGAGCGGCAAATTGGGCACCGGAAGTCGTGTTTAGTCCTTTCCGCGCGCTTGTACGTCATCAACTGACGTTCCCGTCCTGTTGCTAAATCAGCCTAATATCGCCGTCTTGACGTCATGTAAAAACGCTCCATAATTCCAGCGGGAAAATGCAAGGACTATATGCGATATGAATCAATGATGATGAATCAACGTTGATTTTATTTGTATATTTTGGAAAGCTGCGTGCACCGTTTTGCTTAATGTTTTAATCGATTTTATTTTGCAGAAATTTTCAAGTGAAAAAGGAACTTAATAAAGGTAGGCTTATTTTATTTTGTTAAACATAGAAAAGTGAATACATTCGATCCTCCGTGTGACCACTACTTGTAAGCGAGTACCTATCCAAAACAGCAAAATTTTTTCATTCAAAGCCCAATAATTAAAAACCTATCGTAAGCGACCGCGACCACTTTGACAGAAAGTGAACAAACTTGTCTACCACATTATAAGTGCAATGATATCTTGGTGCCTAATATCTTAGATATCTTAGAGCTCTTTGAGTTGATTGACCTTCTTTTTCTGTTACAGCAACTAACCCGTTATACGAACGTGGTGCTTCCGGTACGCTCAAATTGACACACATTCAAAATGGGAACGGACAAACCGAGGAGGTCTGGCCCGATTATCAGCCTCTAGTGGAGAATACCAAGCCCAGAGAGCGAGCAGACAGTCTGCCAGGGTACCGAACTCTCTCCATAGGACAGAAACCCAATCAGCATCTTACATCAGATCGAGGCGCTCGCTCATCCAATTATCTTAGTTTACTAAAGGACGATCCTGAGGAGGAAAGAATGTATCAGACTTTGATAATTAAGGACGCTAACTCACAGGTGAGGTTCACTCACACGGAGCCCGCGTACCAAACGTTTTCAATCGAGTTATTAGGGACCCTATGATCCAACAACGGCAACGTCCATGAAAACGTCACTGAAAAACAGACTTCGCATCATTTTAACCCTTTCACTGCCAAATGAGGCCAAAGGCAAATTTGGACCAAATTTCCAAATTTCATTTTCTAATATTTTGACAAACAAATAGCATCATGTGAAAGTACAGGCAGAGAGCTTTCATTTGAATGGTCACATCATAGGATTTCATCCACAGACTCAAAAGATAAAGTCACCCTACAAAACTCCATCAAGCACTCTGGCAGTGAAAGGGTTAAACTTTTTCGCGATTATCCCAATTCGCCCTGTCACTTAAAAGAAGGGTATTTTGGCTGGAGCTAAAGAGAGGGGAACGCGCTCAAGTTCGGACATAGATGATAGAATTTATCGCCTTGCCGTTCTCGTTCCCAAGTAAACTTAAAATTTGGTCATTTCACGTTGTTGTTGTGCAGTGAAGGCAAAGAAATGCACAAAAAAGCGTGATGCACGTGCAGAGTTGTTGTTTTGCTCATTAAACCTTTTGTTTTTTGACGTTCCCTTTGCCGTCGTGGTCGTGGTTTCGTAAGGTCCCTAAACTCTCTATGGTGCGAACGTTCGGGCAAGAGTAAAAGAAATGGAAGATCGAAGGGGGAGGAGTAGGTTTCCATCTCTTCCCCCCTCACCTCCCTCTTGATTCCTCTTTTTTGTTCCTGTCCAAACTTTCTCGACGAACTCGCGCCGAATAGAACACGTTGCTGTAGCTACATATCAGAGTTGTATATTAAAGTGATATGGTTTGGTACGAAATTGCTCCTCTCGTTGAAAATATTCCTTTCATTTGCTTCTCTCTCTCGTAAGATATTTTTCAATACTCGAAGAGAAATTTCGTATCTCCGCGCGGCCATGTAATATCTTCTAATTATGTAAAACTTCCACCAGAGAAGTTCAGTTAAATGGTAATACCACAGGAATCCCAAGGCCCGATTCCTGAAATTCTTTTTAGTTTCAATACGGGATTGAAATTTTCTATCGACAGTTGTATCTTTCCTCCTATAGATTGTTCAGAGTATCATTTTTTTGTTTTCATATAATGATCGCGGGCTTCGTGGGCTTGCATGAAAAGAATGATTTAATGCATGTACTTTTCGCGCGATCACTTACCTTATTGTTGTTTGGTGTTATTACAGAAGTTGGAAATTATCGATGAAGCAAAGATTCCAGATTACGCAGAACTTGAAGAACGATCCGATAGCGAAGGTCAGTTGCCCACAAACACTTTTTTAGTACAATCACAAGTTCTGCTATCTTAGATATGTGAGGTCAATAATTCTGGTTTAGCCTATCTCAACAAGTAGCTAGAACCTACAGTATAATAAGTAGGGTGAGAAAACAGCTGACATCTCGTGACGCCACTACTGCATGGTTTCCTCGCGAAATGACGTCTGAGAAATGAATGCAGAAATTCCATACTGATGACTCGTCACGAGCTAGATCTGGATAGTGCGCCTGATTGGTTGAAAATTTGCTTCACCAAATCAGAAGCACTACCCAGATCTGGGTAGTGACGCGTCATTTCTGTCCTCGTTCCACCAATGTCATTTCCGGCGGGGAAACCAGTGTTAGCGTCGCGAAATGTCAGCTTTGTTCTCAGGCTATATAAATAGGCTGATTTAGCAACAGAACGGGAACGTCATTTGACGACGGCAAAGCCCGCGAAAAGGACTAAACTCGCCTTCCGGTGCCTAGTTTGCCGCTCAGCCATTGGTCAAGTCAGTTGTTTGATTTGCGCGCGCCGTCGTCAAATGACGTTCCCGTTCAGTTGCTAAATCAGCCTATTAATAGCTCCGGAGGAAAGAATCGGGCAATAAGTGTTATGAAATTCACTCTTTAGGGTTTCATCTACAGACTCAAAAGTTATGACTGCTTAACAAACGGTACCACAACCAAAGTATTGCTCAGTAACTTTCATTTGAATACTCACACTTTAGGAATTCCTCCACAAGCTTAGAAGATAGAACCACCTTGTACAGCATAATAAACAGTACCACAAGAAAGTACTACTCAGTAGCTTTCATTTGAATGCTCACACTTTAGGATTTCCTCCACAAACTTAGAAGATAGAACCACCTTGTACAGCATAATAAATAGTACCACATCAAATTACTGCTCAGTAGGTTTAATTTAAATGGCCTGCCACACTTAAAGAGCTCATCCAGAGTCTAAAGTGAGAACCACTTTGACTGTATAGCGTAACATTAGAATCACGTTTAATTGCTCTGGCTGGATGGCTAAATAGCGGCGGTTTCATGTTGATAATGGTTACATTAGAAGTTTTCATTGGTTGTCTGTCGAGTAATATCAAACTTATTTCAATTTCAGATTCGTTTGACTCAGATGATTCTAAAGATTACGAAGAACCTCCTCCTCCTTTAGAGAGCTTCGTTAAAAGAAAACCTTGTCCACCTGCAAAAGGGAAATTAAATAATTTGTCGTCAGCTTTTCATGACTATGACGAACCAGAAGGCATCATTGTGATACCAGATAATGAAAACGATTCGCCTGAGCAGGTAATGAGTTGTGGTAATGACTTTCATGATTACGCAGATCCCGCTGATACGGATGAAGACAATGTGAAGTGTCACGTGACACCACAGGAGGATCTCTCGTGTTACCATGACTACGATGATCCCGCTGAATGAAGAGAGGGCACGTGACCTTAACTTTTTACAGCGTGGTTTATGGTTCGATCGTTCTTTTTAGCGTCGGTTATGTCGTGTTGGGAGACAACGGTTGAAAATCGCATCTGGTCAAAAAAATAAACGCCGTTTGATGGAACAGTCAAAACTCGAAACAAAGAGCATTTGGCCCAAAAGGAAAAACGTACAGCCGGTGACTAAAAGGAATACATTTATGCGATGCCTCTTATCTGGTGAAAGTGAGGAGGCGCCGGAAGTGCACATCTTATGCCAAGCGCAGGAAACCTAGAAATGATGCAAGGCTAAAGAAACTGGAGTTGGTGTTATGCGCGGGAAAAAGCAGACCGTGTTGAAAGCGCGTGAAATTTTGTCTGATGTCAAGAGAACAAGTTGGGCTCGCTTGTCTTTTGGTTTCGCTTTAGTCCTTTTTCTTTCTCTGTGTAGGACGAGAAGTCGTCTGGCATATCATAAAGTTGAAAATACATCGTTTTAGATGTCGAAAGAAGAAAATTCTCTATCCTTAAAAAATCATTACTTTTGCTCAAGTAACACAGAGAAACTTTTTGTGCAAAAGTCTCGGGGTCGTACTTAAATTGATCGCATGCTTCGGGCTGCGTATAGTTTTAATCTACATCAGAGACGAACTTATTCCCCTGAAGGGGTTGGGAAAAAAGAAGTAAAGAAACACAAGGGAGTGTGGGTAGTGAGATATGATGTAAATTGTAGATAATAAAATTAATTATAGGTATAAACTAAACATCGTTCTAGATGTTGCAGTTAAGGATATAGAGTATATACATTACCGTATATAAATAGCTGTAGAATCGAATGTGTGCACTGTAACCTTTGAATTTGTTGTGCGATAAAATCATGATTTGGACTGTCCAATAAAGGTTATATTTATTATCTTTAAAAAATTTCTGTCATAGACGCTTGACTGGCGTCGGTCAATCTGCATTTTGTCTTAAAGGTATTTTAGGTTGTTGAATTTACCAGTATTGTGATTTCTTCAACAAAGAGCTGTGAGTCAACCTATTGAAATGATTGCATTCTTCTACATGAATAAACGAACATTCGTTCAAGCAGCGCGCCCAAATAAAGGATATTATGGAATTTGTCTAATTTCACTTCGCTCTGTTTTCACAAACATAAAATGCATCTCTGAGCACTCTTGATGACATTCAATTATTAAAGATGTACCGACTCAGAAGGAAATCTGATCTCTGGACGAACAAGAACATCCGAGACTGGAGGGGGTGAGAATTCCTTAACAGAAAGAAAACATGGGACCGTGATTTTCCTGACTCTTAGGCAGTGCAATGCAGTCAGGACAAAACCAGATTTTTGCTTCCTCCTTTCACTGAACGGTAAGAATACAGTGCAAGTTTGGGCGATGGCGACATTTGATTACAACTTGTAAAATCCGTCAGTAATTTATGGTTACATTTACCTGAGAAACTGCTTACAGTGGAGCAAGCGCGCGGTACTGGCTACCAAACAATACTTTAAAGCGTAACGCTAGAACCCATCCCCTTTTCCGGTTTTTAAAGATATCGATATTGGTCAAACAAAATCATCAGAGAGTTCCCACGAGAGAGAACTTCTAAATTCTAGTGTAGCGCGCGAGGAATCGCGGTTAGGGGGTTTGATATAGTCACCGTTTAGTTATGCGTGTCATTCTACGGTCGGCCTCGCTGCGTCAACTTGCTTTGTTTAGTTTAGTTTTCAATTATTCTGTCAGCCTTAATTTCGTTACCATCTGTACTGGTCCCAATGTTTCTTAGCTATTTTATGTAGCATCTCGTTTTCTGCTCGTATTCATGTTATTAGGCTTTATTTTATTAGTTTGGCCGTATAACCCCGAAGGCGACACCATAGCATGGGTTGGGGTTACACGGTCCCTATTTTTCCAATAGTTGGTTTTTTCGGGTTTACGTGTCCGGCTGTGGCGTGTTCTTAGAATTACTGTAACAGTGGAGTTTTTCACGTGAGTTAATAAAGTGTTTCATGGGCCTAGCTGACCGACGCGCCCATGCTTCCAAGTGTTGTTTTGTGTGTTCGGTTGTGTAGTGGAGGCAAAATAGTATCTTTCGTATAATACTACGACTGAAATTTTTCACCAGTTCGGTTGTCAAGCAAGTCCCAGGGGTAGGGCATATCACAGCACATCTCAGTGTGACAAATGAAATTCCATTTGACTTCAAATCACACACAAAGTGTGAGCCACGTTAGATGGCCACTCATTACCAAGCATATCGGGCAGTGTTCTGACAAAAACAGGAAGTTTTAGACCAACTTCAACTCAAGTCTTGAGTGCAACGCTTGGACACTGCTATAGCCAATATTACCGCTGTGTCACTAAACTTTTGGCTGATTTAAAAATAAGTGAAAGGAAAAAGTTTAATATTGTAATAGTAAATTTACTGGGTGTGTTATTTTGAAAGAACATTAAATATTCACCCACCATATGTTGTGTCAGTTGCTGTGCTAATAATTAATATTCATAGGTCACGTGCGATGAAATAAAATGTGATCCTTACTAGTATTTTTTATATAAAGAATACTAATGAGGATGAAATTTTTTAATAAAGAATATCAACAAAGCAAAATACAATCAGCCCCGCACTCCCCTAAGACTGAAATCAAATGTCGCTCCCAGGCTTTTTAGTTTGACAGTGTTTTACCGGAGTTTAAAACACGAGCACGTGCGGATTTTAGCAGACGTGATAGGTTGTTAAGCTCATGAATTATTAATTAATTTTTGGAAGAAATATTAATAACTGTATGTTAGATTTACTGTGAACCCTTATATACTTCATTGGTTTCAAATTTTCTTGGATGGCTGCATTTTGAGAGCTATAACTCTGGAAGCACTTGCGTCAGTTGGTTTTGTTGACGTATGAAGAGTGAAACTAAAACCTATAAAAGGAAGGGAAAAATCCCATACGTTCATTTTTTTCTTGGTAGCAGGGTAATTGTTGCTTTAGGTAAGTTTTGTAAAAGTGCTGTTATTTTGTGAAGGAAAAAGCAATTGACTTTTATACTAAAACTTGTCTTACAAAGTATGATTTCCTCGTAGACCCTTTCGGCGTGACAAATCAAGCGAAGTGTCAAGACTATTTGGGAATTGATAACTGAGGTAGGCATTACATTAGCTGAAGTTACACTAGAACCCCAAGGTTCCTTCACCTTAGAAATGCATTATATACCGTTGTATACCTGCCAACTCTCACGTGTTACTTGGGAGTCTCACGCCTGCGGACTAAAGACATCAATCTCACGCATCAAGGACAATTTCTCACGTCTGACTTAGAAATCCAGACAATTTGTCATTGAATACATGATAAATAACGAAAATTTAATTCGATTTCCACAAGTATATTCCAAAAAGGCTTTGAATGATGACTTTGTGTCCTAAAGAAATTAAAACACGCTTAAGCTGCTGTCTATTTAAGTGCTCAAAGGTCGTCGGTACATTTTCGGGAGTTTTCGGTAAAGTTAAGAAGGCTTTGGAAAATGATCGGAAATCCTCGGAAGCCGCTGGGACGTTTTCGAAAATCACGGGAGATCATAGCAAGGCGGAAATCTCACGCATTTGACCCAGACTGTGGCTACATTTATCTGCGAAACCGCTTACAGTGGAGTCAGCACGCGGTACTGGCTACCAAACAATACTTTAAAGCAGCATAAAGCTTTAAAGCGTAACGCTAGAACCCATCCCCTTTTCCTGTTTTTTAAGTTATCAATATTGATCAAACAGAATCATCGAAGAGTTCCCATCCCCCCTCTTTCCCCCGAGTAGAAAAAGCCCGAGCTGTTTACTGGCTGGTGAGCACGGAAAGCAAGAATTTGTGTAGTCTGCGTAGCAGGCGTCAAAAGAAGAAAGGGATTGGAAGGAAGAGGGGGAGGGAGGGGTGGGTAATTTGATACCATAGGATTATTAGAGGATTAAAACCGTCGAACTGCCCAATCTCATGTAATGCAGAAATCATAATACCTTGATAAAGTTATAGCCGTTATAGAAAATTGGATGGAGCTTGAGGGAAAACCATCTTTCGTATAATATTACCACTAAGTTTGTCACCAGTCCGGTTGTCAAGCAAGTCCCAGGGGTCGTCCTCCTCATCATCTTTATTTAGGGTAGGGTATATCACAGCACATCTCAGTGCGACAATTGAAATTCCATTTCACTTGAAATCACACACAAAGTGTGAGCCACGTTAGAAGACCACTCATCACCAAGCATATCCGGCAGTGTTCTGACAAAAACAGGAAGTCTTAGGCCAACTTCAACTCAAGTCTTGAGTGCAACGCTTGGACACTGCTATAGCCAATATTACCGCTGTGTCACTGAACTTTAGGCTGATTAAATTGGTGAAAGAAAAAAGTTTAATTTTTTGTAATAGTAAATTACTGGGTGTGTTATTTTGAAAGAACATTAAATATTCACCCACCATTTGTTGTGTCAGGGACTGTGCTGATAATTAATATTCATAGGTCACGTGCAATGAAACGATAGACAAAATGAAATAATACAGGAGCAAATACTAAGTAAACTTTCACTCTAGGTCTTAATTTTACTTTTCATCTCCGTTATCATACGTTGTCGTACACAAAGAGACATAGTATCAACAGAAAATGAAAACACAACATATCTATACTTTTTTTGCAGAAGAGCTGAAATAGCATAGCCAGCAAAAATTAAGCTGACAGCCACAACCATCTTCTGGAAAAGCAGTAGATTTCATCTGCAATTTGTAATTGGAATGGCTGAGAAAGGTAAAACAGAGGCGAATTGTAATCTTAAAGATAACACCAACAAGATTGCCAATGAAGATGGAGAGAGAAGAGAGGAAGAAAAAAGGAAAAGTCGTATTGGCGACGCCAAAGATTTCCAGAACGCTTTAGACCGCCATGAACAAGACCTCAAAATGTCGAAAGAAGTGGGAGACAGGGCGGGAGAAGGAAGAGCGTACTGTAATCTTGGTAACGCCTATAACAGTCTTGGAGATTTTCAGAAAGCCAAGGAGTACCATGAACAAGACCTCAAAATTTCGAAAGAAGTGGGAGACAGGGCAGGAGAAAGAGGAGCGTACTGTAATCTTGGCAACGCCTTTAGAAATCTTGGAGATTTCCAGAAAGCCATAGAGTACCATGAACGAGACCTCAAAATTTCGAAAGAAGTGGGAGACAGGGCAGGAGAAGGAAGAGCGTACTGTAATCTTGGTAACGCCTATAACAGTCTTGGAGATTTTCGGAAAGCCAAGGAGTACCATGAACGAGACCTCATAATTTCGGAAGAAGTGGGAGACAGGGCAGGAGAAGGAAGAGCGTATGGTAATCTTGGCAACGCCTATGAAAATCTTGGAGATTTCCAGAAAGCCATAGAGTTCCATGAACGACTCCTCAAAATTTCCAAAAAATTTGAAGACAGGGTAGGAGAAGGAAAAGCCTACTGTAATCTTGGCAACGCCTATCACAGTCTTGGAGATTTTCAGAAAGGCAAAGAATATCATGAAAGAGACCTCAAAATTTCGACAGAAGTGGGAGACAGGGCAGGAGAAGGAAAAGCGTACTGTAATCTTGGCAACGCCTATGACAGTCTTGGAGATTTCCAGAAAGCCATGGAGTACCATAAACGAAGCCTAAAAATTTCGAAAGAAGTGGGAGACAGGGCAGGAGAAGGAAGGGTGTACGGTAATCTTGGCAACGCCTTTAGAAATCTTGGAGATTTCCAGAAAGCCATAGAGTACCATGAACAATGCCTCAAAATTTCGGAAGAAGTTGGAGACAGGGCAGGAGAAGGAAGATCCTACGGTAGTCTTGGTAACGACTTTAGAAATCTTGGAGATTTCCAAAAAGCCATAGAGTACTATAAACGAGACCTCAAAATTTCGAAAGAAGTGGGAGACAGGGCAGGAAAAAGAAGAGCGCTGTGTAATCTTGGCAACGCCTTTAGAAATCTGGGAGATTTCGAGAAAGCCATAGAGTACCATGAACGAGACCTCAAAATTTCGAAAGAAGTGGGAAACAGGGCAGGAGAAGGAAGAGCGTACGGTAATCTTGGCAACGCCTATTACAGTCTTGGAGATTTCCAGAAAGCTATAGAGTGCCATGAACAAGACCTCAAAATTTCGAAAGAAGTGGGAGACAGGGCAGGAGAAGGAAGAGCGTACGGTAATCTTGGCAACGCCTATTACAGTCTTGGAGATTTCCAGAAAGCTATAGAGTGCCATGAACAAGACCTCAAAATTTCGAAAGAAGTGGGAGACAGGGCAGGAGAAGGAAGAGAGTACGGTAATCTTGGCAACGCCTTTAGAAATCTTGGAGATTTCCAGAAAGCCATAGAGTATTATAAGAAGAGTCTTATAACCTTCAACCACATCAGGGGAAATCTCATTTCTAATGACGAATGGAAGATTACCCTCGGGAATACGTATGATCATATTAATTTGAGGCTATGGGAGCTGCAGCTTAAGGAAGGTAAAGACATTGAGGCACTTTTAACTGCTGATCAAGGACGTGCACAAGCCTTAAACGATCTTCTGGAGTTCAAGTATGGCCTTAAAGGGCTACGTCCAGAAATAGGAACACTTTCTGCAAGACCAAGTGACTTTCCTAGTTACTTACCATCAAATACAGCTTTCATGGGTATGAACGCGGGAGGAATAGTTCTGTGGGTGAGCGAGAAAGGAAAAGAAATCAAAACTAGAAGAACTCTGATTGATAACTCCGTGACAACCTATTTTCAGTCTCTTTTAGAAACTACACAGAATAAGAAATAGGTGTGAGAGCGGATGTAAATTGTGAAGATCGCTCGTTAAGGAACCCAAACGATAAAGAGTTAGCAGAAGAAAGATCCTTTGAGTTAAAGTCTCATCCTTCATGTTTTGAGACAAAGTCATTACAAACATTTTATAAAGATGTTATAGACCCTATAAGAGACTTACTCCAGGGCGATGAGGTTGTGGTCGTTCCACAAGGATCTCTGTATTTGGCGCCTTATGCTGCTTTCATGGACTTGAAATCAAAGTACCTCTGTGAAACGTTTAGAATTCGTCTGCTTCCTTCACTTTCTAGTCTGCGATTAATCCAAAATTGTGCAGTAGATTGGCACAGTAAGACTGGCGCTCTTCTCGTCGGCAATCCGTGGGTACAGGAGGTAGTTTATGAAGGAAGAACGCTAAAGCAGTTAGAGTGGGCCGAAAAAGAAGTGCAGATGATTGGCGAAATACTTCAAACTGTACCTCTCGTTGGAAAGCAGGCAACAAAAGATGAAGTTTTGAGACGTATCTCCTCGGTTGCTTTGGTGCACATTGCTGCTCACGGTAAAATGGAAACAGGAGAAATTGCCTTGGCCCCTAACACAACACGTTCATCATCCGTGAATCCAGCAAGGGAGGACTATCTCTTAACTATGCAAGATGTTTTAAAGGCGCAGATTAGGGCAAGACTTGTTGTACTTAGTTGTTGCCATAGTGCTCGGGGAGAAGTCAAATCTGAGGGTGTGGTCGGCATCGCACGATCTTTTTTGGGTGCTGGTGCTCGTTCTGTTCTGGTGTCCCTGTGGGCGATCGATGACGATGCTACTATGGAGTTCATGAAAGGTTTTTACCAACATTTAGTTCGTGGAGAAAGTGCTAGTGAGGCCCTGAATAAAGCCATGAAATCCATGAGAGAATCTGACCGCTTTAGCGCAGTGAAGTACTGGGCGCCGTTTGTTCTTATTGGTGATGACGTAACGCTTGAGTTTGAAGACATCGATTAAATAGAAAGGTATTTTGGGATACATTTAAACTTGGGATGATAGTTATTTTTACTAGCAATTATTTTTGTCGCTTTATAGGGCAACGAACTCAACCGGTGCCTTTTAACGTCAACCTGCCTTTCACAGGCCAAGTTCACCGCAACAAAGGAGTCTGGTAGTTTTTGTTTGGCAGTTAAACTACAAAAGTTATTTCAAATCTAATTTTTTGTTTTACATTTCAATGTTTCGGCGTCCCTGTTTGAGTTTAGACTGAGAGCAGTCTCTTATTTTTCTTTGCAAAGTTACTGTACGCGAAACCTAAGCACGCGAGTGGCGAATTAAGCCGCAAGCCGCGAGAAATGAGGGCGTAAGCCCGAGAAGAAAAATAAGAGACTGCTGCCTCTTTTGTTCTGTCTGGGGACAACGAAGCTGTCAAGGATATTTAATTAATCAATTAAACCCGAGTAAGTACTGGGCGCCGTTTGTTCTCATTGGTGATGACGTAACGCTCGAGTTTGAAGGCATCGATTAAATGGCAAGGTATTTTGAGATATATTTAAAGCTGGGATCATAATCCCTGCTTTTGCAAATGTTATTTTAAGAATTATTTCTGTCGCTTATAAGGCAACGATCTAACTCAACTGATGCCACTTATAACGTCAATCTGCCTATCACAGGTTGACAGGAACAAAGAAGTCTGACTTTGGTAGTTTGTTTGGCAGTTAAACTACAAAATTTGTTTCAAATATAAATCTAACGATTTCTTTACATTTCAGTGTGTTGGTGTCCCTGTTTGAGTTCGTTCCATTGGAAGTTGCTGTCGAACATGACGTAAGCAACGACCCAAAATGCCAAGGTCAAATTTCTGATTGCTTATTTTGCAGAGGGTGGTCGCTTAGAAAAGTCTCCAGATATGTTTAATCTTTTATTAAGCCTTCGGGGGGTTTATTTATTTTAAGAACGTTTGAAAGTTGGGTTTATTTTATTAAGCGCCATTGCCAAACATTACAAGAACGTGCACGGGACGATCCCTTAGGACCTGCTGAAACGTTTCGAAGTGCTTAACAAATGCAGGAACAAATTTGACTGTTTAATGTACGGAATACTTTTCATAAGAACCTTGAAGCCAAATCTCAACGTGCACTTAGACTCTATTCGTGCGAAAGTATTTTCATAATCTTGGCACCCTGTTATGTTAATTTTCGCGCCATATCGCTTTAAATGCTGTAATTTGCATGATCAAAAACACTTTTCCTTGATAATGGAGTCATGACCACTCCGAAACGTCGGATTTTATCGTTCGTTTTTACCGTTTTATGTCTTATTTCTCTATAAATGAAGTGTTACGTCGTGATAAATGAATAAATCGATTATACGTCTATTATGTAAGAATTGGAAGAGGGGGCTGGAATGTGAGAGGGGGGTTTAATAACTCTCTTTCCCTGAAAAGAGGAGCTTTTTAGAGAGGGGAACTTAATAGAGGATTTATGGTGTGCACGTTTCTTTCAATCTGCAAGTCTAGTCGTTGGTTGAAGTTACCGTGCAGTTTATTTGTGACCCTTTGCTCTAACAGATTTAGGGCGTAATTTGATTCACCGTATTTCGCGTCCCAACTAAGAATAAATAGAACAAACTCGCTAGAAATCGCTTGTTTTAAGTTTCATTGCATTGCAGTATCTACAAACATGATTTAAATAAAGTATTCTGTCTATACAAACTTTATATGGTCCACAAATTACGGTATAGAAGAGGTTTGTAACAAAACGTTTGCGTATTCTTAATCCGGAATACGATCAGTCGAGCGCACTCTTCGAAGTCAGTTGCGAAAATGTTTTTTCACCAGCTGAAATCACTATCCTTTTCTTCTGCTAGTTTGATAACGTTGTTTTTACCGTTTTTGTTGTTGTTACTGTATAGGTATGATGAAGAATACACTGAAGCAGTTGCAGACCTAGTTGCCTGAAGTTGAAGTTAGTTTCTAATTTGTCACAATTACGAGGTGGAGCATTCCTCCCAAGAATGGAAACACTTTATTTTGAAGAGAAATTCATACTTTTTGTAGTCTGAAAATTAAAGTGTACGTTTCGTAGCTTATTCTACGACCAGTCCTGTGCACTTGAAACTTGTTTTATAGTCACCTGAAAAATATCAGGAATCATTAGTCAATTTCGGCTCTTTTCATTGTTATACCATATGTGACAGAGGCACTTTAGACGTGTCTACTGGAAATTTGATGTAGTTCTTTACTGTTTTATTAGTTACACAGTTGTATTTTTGAATTCTTTTGGCAGATTGGTGTAAGTTTATTAGTGTCTAAAAAGGTCTCCATTCTAATAGACTACGAGCAGTCTCTCTTTTTTCTGTAGTCCGTCGAGCAAAACGCTAGACACGCAAATGGCCACGCGTGTGACTGATGGCGCGAGACGGGAGAGGCTGCCGCCCTCGTTTCGCGTGTCTCGCGCCTTCGCCGCTCCCGCGCGCGTGCATTGCTCTCACTAAATCTGAAGAAAAAGAGAGTGTTCGCAGTCTACCATTCCAATACTGAAGTCAAATTACCTGAGTGTTCAGTTAAATTACTAAAATGTAGTCTTTTCATTTACTCGTATTTTGATAGGCGTAGGATTGCTATTAATAGTAATAACAATAGTAATAATAATGGTTTATTAATAGCATTTCCATAAAAAATGGCTCTACATCTGCTAATAAAATATAAAATATATAGTATATTTTCAGCTAGTAAAAAATTGCGCTGATAAATAAGCAGCAGAAAATGGGCGTGGTGAAAGAAACTGTAACTAACTAATGAACTAACAAACAAACCAATTACCTAACTGTGGCTAAAAACTGTATTTAAAACTATTACATAACTACAATTTACGTCGCTCTTTTAAAATATCGTGGGTACGGTCAGACAAAGACCCAACATTTGTACAAGATTTGATTGGGGCAGGTAGGGGGTTGAAAAGTTTGGACGCACAGTCCTGAAAGGTATTCGTTTCCAGCTGTGCTAGGTTTGTTGTCTCATCGTATGGGACTCCTTCCGTAAGGCTAACCGAGAGTACTTAGACTCTACTTAGATAAGCTGCAAAGGAGTGCCGCAGGTATTACTGAAGGCTACACATGCAGTTTCACAATCGCAGATATCTCGCACGTTTGGTTGGCCTACGCTCCAGTCCGGCCGGGACTATCTAAAGTACATGCTAGTGTTTAAGGGCCTCCATGGGCTGGCTCTAGCATATTTACTAAACGAATTTAGCCACTCGCGCGATTTACAGTCAAAAAACAGGCGCCATAGAAATTTGGCCGCCGTTAGCTAAGACAACAAAGTACCAGGGCTCCTGCAAGTTCGACGGAGCCAAGATCTGGAACACGATTCCTCTGGACCTGAGGAGCAAACATAATATTAATTTATTAATTTTGTGAGTTTTAACTTAAAAGTTTGCGTCTGGCCTAAAAAGGCACTTTAGATCTAAGCCAAATTGAGCCTCCGCTACTTTTTGTTATACGTTGTTGAAGCATTCTTTTTTATCTTTATTTGTCTTGAGTGTTTTTTCTTTCTTTTTATGAGGGTCCCATTCAAACCGCTAACTAAATATCGTTTTAAATAAAATCTTTAAAATATGAATGAATCAGACCAGAACATGTTCTACACTTTTTCACAGCCATAAAATGCATCTCAGAGCCCTTTTGGGCCTTTTTGTATACAGACCGAAATGACAAATTTTCCTACCCTTTCATATACTTCAACTAGTGAAATCCCTCCCCTCTCATATACCTGAAGCCTGAAAATGGTACCCCTTAGGGCGGAACCTCCCCGTAAAGGCCATTATAGGGAGTACTCCACCGGGGGCTTTTCATTATCTGAAAGAAAACCTTCACGTTTTTACTATAAATGACATTCAATTATTAAAGATGTACCGACGCAGTAGCAAATCTCTGGGCGAACAAGAACATGCGAGACTGAAGGGAGTGAGAATTAAAAAATTCCTCAACAGAAAGAAAACATGGGACCGTGATTTTCCTGACTCGTAGGCAGTGCACTGCAGCCAGCACAAAACCAGATTTTTCCTTCCTCCTTTCGCTGAACGTTAAAAACACAGTGCACGTTTTGACGATGGCGATATTTAATTACAACTAGTGGAATCCTTCAGTAATTTGGGGTTACATTTATCTGCCAAGAAACTGCGGAGTAGAAAATCCCGGAGCTGTTTACTTACTGCTTAGTACGTGGGGAAGGGAGGGGTGGGTGATTTGATTTGATACCATGGGATTAGTAGAGGATTGAATCCGGCAAGTTGCCCCAATCTCATGTAATGCGAAAATCATAATACCTTATAAAATTATAGCGGATACAAAAAATTGGGAGGAGCTTAAGGGAAAACCTTCTTTGGCAATATTACGACAGAAATTTGTCACCAGTCCGGTTGTCAAGCAACTCCCAGGGGTAGGGCATATGACAGCTGAGACGTCAGCCTCGTTAGAAGGTCACTCATCACGTGGCATATCCGGCAGTATTCGGAGAAAAACAGGAAGTCTCAGACCAACTTCCTCCTCCCTCTTCAGCCTCTGTTTTCTTAGATCTGTTTGTGAGCTTTTTGCTATTTCGTTTATAGAAATATTAATAACTGTATGTTAGATTTAATGTGACCCCTCATCTGAGGGTGTCAGTGGGTTTAAATGCTTAACGTGTAAAGGCCTTTTTCACTATCGTAAGCGTATAAATTACAAAATATTAACTGACAAGCGTATAAAAACAGGTAATTTTTTAAGCGTGCACAGAGCGAAGTAGACCCATAAAGTTAGAAATTGTTCAAACAAAAAAGACTTTCTGAAATAAAAAGACGATGTGGTGAGATGGATACTTTAATCTGTTCACTGACGAATACATGTATGCGACTTGCTTTTGCTGCGACGTTCTGTGGTTGAGCCTGCGTTCGAACTGCCTGCGGTTGTGTCTCTCAATTCAAAGGGGGACAGACATCCAGGTGGAACCTTGTATTGATATAACCCTTTCTGCTTTCTTGTGTAAATCACCTTGTGGTTATGCCTAAGGTGAAGACTAGGTCATTATAAGTTCATAACTGTAAAATGGTTTTTTGTCTAAGTGTCCCACCTCTTTGCTTGCGTGTTCTTGCAAATAGGTGTGTGTACTGTCTTTAATCCGGCGTACTGGGACTAAATAAAGCCTAATTCCGCCTGTAATCGTATGAGCGATAAAACAAAATCGGACGCACGACCGTGTAGCGAGAATCCGATTTGTTTAATCCCCTGACAAGTATAATTGCAGATTATTATTTGGACAAGAAGTTTTATTACCGATTCCCTTGCCTTACCTTGAACCCATTCAAGAGCACGCGTGCGATGCCGCATACTGCATTTTTCTTACTTACGCATGACACGTACTTTCCTATTAATGCTAATTCCCGGGAGTCAGTCCGGGGGGGAGGGGGGGAGGGTACGGTGGCCCAGAAGGGTCACACATGCAAATTAAAAATGTGGCTGCAAACTAACAATTTTACCTGCAAATTAAAAATGCTGGGCGCAGGTGGAATTGACTGATGCATTACGTCAGTTGGTTTTGTTGACGTATGAAGAGTGAAACTGAAAGCTAAAGGAAGGGAAAAATCCCATAGGTTCAATTTTTTCTTTGTAGAAGGGTGATTGTTGCTTTAGGTAAGTTTTGTACAAGTCCTATTATTTTGTGAAGGAAAAAGCAATTGAGTTTCATACTTAAACTTGTCTTACAAAGTATAATTTCCTCGTAGACCCTTTCGTCGTGACAAATCAAGCGAAGTATCAGGACTATTTGGGAATTTATAACTGAGGTAGGCATTGCATTAGCTGAATATACACTACTGAGAACTCCAAGGTTCCTTTACCTTAGAAATGCCTTTGGTTGTATCTCCAACAACTGGCCAATGTCAGGTTAAATGTTGGAACAAGACTGTGGAAGTAGAACTTTTCTTATTATGAATTTCTTAAACGTTATTAGGTGAAAGTCGAAAAGCTGGAAAACGACTGTTTGAGACTCTAATGACAGCAATAAAACTGGGATGGGATTCGTACTCTAGCGGGATTTATCTTATTTAGGTTTTTTCAGAGCTGCAGATCGCGTTTCGGTCGATGTCAGATAGGATTTCGTCACGTGTTGACTCTAAATAACATCGACCGAAACCAGCGTTCCTCGGAAAGACCATAAGCCGCGTCGTTCAATGAAATACAGCTGAGTCTATTACAGATTTAACATTTTTTTAGTAATATCAAAACTGTAAACGACGATATTGACCGTTTTTTTTAACTCAAACTAACTCAAATATAGTCGACTCCCGATCCCTGACTCGAACCTTCAAGGAAACTGGAAAACAGGTTCGAGTTATCGGGAGTTCGAAGGAAACAGCCGAGATTAAGGTAAAAAACAGTTTTTACTGCACAGTGAACATTTTAATCACATTTAATTGTACAAATGCCAAGTGAAAATTGAAAGATACTTCTAGATTATAAATCAGAACGTAACGTAACAAAACATAGCTTAAATAGAGCATGCGTTTCACTGTTTTGAGAGGAAAAGCTGCTTCACAATCAACATCAGCCTCCACTAGTAAACCATACTCCTACAACACGTCAATAGGAAATTCAAAATTCAATGTTTCGGACACCAGTAGCCGGCTTTTTCCCGACTTTTTAGGGGCTCAAAACATGGTTCGAGATATGGAGGGTAAAATTATATAGAAAATGACCTGAAAGGAAACGAAAATTGGTTCGAATTAGCGGGAGTTCGAGTTACCGAGGGTAAAATTACAGTGAATGTATGACGGAAGTCCAGGGGAAATCCATTTTGGTTTGAGTTAGCGAGGGTTCGAGTTATCGGGAGTCGACTGTACAACATCCTCGCTGCGATCGATCAAGTGAGCGGGAGTCGAGGGGATCATT
Organism: Porites rus; assembly: GCA_964035705.1. Taxonomy (NCBI): domain Eukaryota; kingdom Metazoa; phylum Cnidaria; class Anthozoa; order Scleractinia; family Poritidae; genus Porites; species Porites rus. Next base: position 17,332,593 of record OZ038004.1, on the reverse strand, counting down.
TCAGTCGTTTTGTAAGACGCCGCTGACATATCGATGACTCATCTGGTTTAGGTCGATGTTATAAAAGTGTGAGCCTCGTTAGAACGTCACTCATCACGAATCATATCCGGCAGTGTTCGTAGAAAAACAGGAAGTCTCAGAGCAGCTTCCTCAGTGGAAGATTCAATCAAAAAGCTACAGCATTTGTTATAAGATCTCTTCTTGAACTGTTTGTTATTTCGTTCAGAGAAATAGTAATAACTGTATATTAGATTTAATGTCACCCCTCATATGTTTTATAAATTAGTTTTCAAATTTTCGCGGATGGCTGCATTTTGGGAGCTTTTTCTGGAAGCATTTCAGTCGTTCTGTAAGACGCCGCTGACATATCGATGACTCATCTGGTTTAGGTCGATGTTATAAAAGTGTGAGCCTCGTTAGAACGTCACTCATCACGAATCATATCCGGCAGTGTTCGGAGAAAAACAGGAAGTCTCAGAGCAACTTCCTCAGTGGAAGATTCAATCAAAAAGCTACAGCATTTGTTATAAGATCTCTTCTTGAGCTGTTTGTTATTTCGTTCAGAGAAATAGTAATAACTGTATATTAGATTTAATGTCACCCCTCATATGTTTTATAAATTAGTTTTCAAATTTTCGCGGATGGCTGCATTTTGGGAGCTATTTCTGGAAGCACTTACGTCAATCGGTTTGTTGACTTAATTTGAAAATTGAAATTGCAGGGGCACCCAACGAGAATATAGTTCAAAACCACTAAAACAGAGCATTGTTAAACGTATTTTGGTATTTAAACGGTAGATATAGGCATATTTTTATCCCCTAAAAATTTTTCATCTGTTCGGATTTCCTAGCTAAAAGTCTAGTGATCCGAAAATTATAGGGATCGAAACTTACCTTTTCGAAAATTTCAGCCAGACAAAAGGCTCCCGAAAATTCTAGGTGACCTTTTTAGGGTAAAAATCCGTTAAAAATAGGCAATTATACCATATTTTAGATGTTCGAAAATCCTAGGAGAAGCAGGCAAGCAAGAAATTTTACAACAAATGTTCCGAAAATTCTAGATCTCAAATCGTCTTCCGAACAGATATTTTTCCGAAAATTGTCGTTGGGTGCCCCTGAAATTGAAAGTTATCTAAGGAACAGAAAAATTCCATAGGTTCAATTTTTTCTTGGAAGAAGGGTGATTGTTGCTTTAAGTAAGTTTTGCACAAGTCCTGTTATTTTGTGAAGGAAATACTATTGACATTTATACTTAAACTTGTCTTACAAAGTATAATTTGCTCGTAGATCCTTTCGTCGTGACAATTCAAGCGAAGTATCAAGACTACTTGAGAATTTATAACTAAGGTAGGTATTTCATTAGCTGAAGCTACACTAGAACTCCAAGGCTCCTTTACCTTAGAAATGCATTTGGTTGTGTATACTGCCAACTCTCACGCATTATGCGTGAGTCTCACCCCTGCGGACTAAAGACATCAATCTTCACCTCCTGAATCTCGCACATCAAGGACAATTTCTCACGCCTGACTCACAAATCCAGACAAATTGTTATTTAATACATGATTAATAACGAAAATTTAATTCGATTTCCACAAGAATATTCCAAAAAGGCTTTGAATGATGACTCTGTCTCCTAACGAAATCGAAACACGGAAAAGTTGTCTTTTTTTTAGTGCTCAAAGGTGGTTGGAACATCTTCGGGAGTTTTCGGTAAAGTTTAGGAGGCTTCGGAAAATTATCGGAAATCCTCGGAAGACGCTGGGACGTTTTCGAAATTCACGCGATCATGGCAAGGCGACAATCTCACGCATTTGACCGAGAAAAAGTTGGCGGGTATATGGTTGTTAATCTCCAGGAAACTTTTGTCAAAGTATGTCTCCGTGTTGTCTATGATCTTTCAGATAGCAGAATACTTTTTCAGCGATATTACCCATCAGGGAGGATTTGCTCTCCGCCCTTTCACTAATTTATTATGCATACATGGTTATCATCCCACTCTGTATACAGTTGAACCTCCATTAAGTGGCCACCTATTAAGCAGCCATCCTACATTAAGCGGCCAGTAATCAATGCCCCGAAATAATTGTAGAAAAGAATGGGAAAGTAAACCTCGATTGAGCAGCCGCCTTTATTAAGCGATCGCGGCCACCTTTTTGCTGTTCCAACGCGAGTTTTCCCATTGTTGTCATCTCTATTAAGTGGCCATCAAACACGTTTGGCTTTAGTATTTACCAAATCAGTGAACGAATAGCAATTTTCGCGCGTTTTGATTGGCTCCCGTAACTCGGAATATCCTTGGTTAGTATATACACACTCAGTGATCTATAGGCCATTTGCACTAAGAGGCATGTGACATAGTTTTTATGAAAATGAAAATTATATGATTTTGCCTCCGATAAACGATTAGTGGGTCATATCTTAAACAAAATAATGGTGATTTGGTTTTTCAAACCCGAACCATAATCTTAAAATGAATAAGTTCATAAATGGTCACGTGACCAAAATGTGATTTTTACAATTACGAATTACCTCTCTCCGAACACAAATTTTGCACTTAAACTTCAAGGAAAATGTTGAAAAGATGATGTGATAACGTTTACAGCACATCTGAGCGTAAATATGAAACGTTGAACAAGATATATGAGCAAGAAGTAGTTTTGGCCACCATGTTGGCGGCCAATACAAATCATACTACTTTGCTGAAAAATCAAAGTGCCATAAAATATCTTCCTTAAATGCGTTCTCTCTCAAATTTCCGGTGTAAGATAATTTTTGTGTGCTCTAACAATTTTTGGCATCAGCAAGATCCAACTCATTGATTAAAGGAACCATTGGTCAAGTGACCTCTTAGCGCAAGTGACCTATCTGATTGGTTTGCTATCTCGGACAATATTCACCTCCTAACGAATGGATAATGTGTGAGCTCGGTGTTTTTCTCATTTTTTTAGAGAATGATCTTTTAAAAGTCGACAAAATTTCGTTTATTCGGGTAGAAGAGGCCGTTTCGTGAACTCAGCGTCTCCTAAGAAGAAAATTTTGGCCCAAAAATCGAAGTATATTTATGACAAACAAATTTGAAAGCAAATGTTTGCAGAAATTAAACGTTTCAAGTAAATAGGAAAAAGAATGCTAAAGGAAGACGACGTCTTACCTTGAGCAACCGAGCCGCCATTTTTCTCAGCACTTCATGCGAAGAACGACACAACAAACCTTTTTGGCTATAAACTTGGCGAGTAAACAGAAAACAACAAAGCTCTGCTTTTCTTCTCAGGTAAGGAAACAATTCAAACTTTTAACGGTTCCATTTGAGCCATTACGCTGTTGTTCGCAAAGTGATAAACTTGTGAATTGCCATGTTTGAAAATTCTGCAAAGATCTATTTTTAAACTTTCGCGTGATTTGATCCGTCGATCAAATCGTACTTTTTAATGGTTTCCTCTCTGATTTTGTTGTGATCACTTCGTGTGTATATACTTGAACAATTATTCTTTTCAATCTCGGTGAATAGTGGCTTTAGGGATATTTACCTCGCTGCTTCGGGGCTTGGTAAATATATTTAGCCACTATTCTCCTCGATTTCAAAGAATAATTCGGTTAACTATTCACTGTTTTGCGACCTGAGCCAAGATGGCGTCTCGTTTCCAGACATTTGGAAAGACGAAATTTGAGCGATAAATGAAGCAGTCTTACAAACAAATACCAAGAAAGCGACGAACTTCAGCTTGTCAGTGTTTACTGGTACGTAGAAAATTATTTGTATGCTGAATTTGCAATAGAATCGTAAAAATGCACTTGAGAAAATCCCTGAAATGTTTGTAAATTGTAAACAAACTTTCTACTAAGTGACGTTTTTAATTTACAAAAAGTTACTTTTTTCAGTTTTATCCAATTGAAGTCGAGAAAACGTTCCATTTTTAATTTGTGATTCATTCCTACTTAAAAGACACTGCATTTACAGCAGTTAAAAGAGATGCAAAGTTCTAAACAAGGTATGTGAAAGGGGTACCATTTGTCAATAGGAGGTACCTTTTTCGTGAAAAATGGCATATAATAGGGTAACCAGTTGGACCTTCCCAGGTTTTTACACCGAGTATGACTTAAGCTGGAAGAGAGCAGGGTCAGGGGCCAGGGGGGGTCTTCCCTATTCTATATGAACCATTATAAATTTCTGAAAATCCACCAGCTTAAAATAAATAACTTTAGCTTTCTCAGCGTGTTGGTGGTAAAGAAATAGATTTTCTTTTCATTTGCTGTACACTTTTATTCCGCTACCAAGAGATGTTAACCCTTAGAAATAAATACACTTTCCGAAATTTGAGTGTTCTGAATATTCCCGCTGGCCCGGTTTGTACTTTGTTGCCTACAGCTTTAGTATTTTCAGTAGAAGGTACATAAATGTACTATAAGTAGATATTAGATAACTTATATATACAATGTTTAAACATGGGTAAATCTGTTTTTCTTTTTTAATTTCAATCATTCTTACCGAAAAGAATGTCTTTTTCCTTTTCTTTTACAGAAGACCCCCGTCTATCAAGTCATAATACACAACGATAAAAAACACGTAAAAGGATCACTATTTGTGACAAACCAAATGCGAATGTGATAGACAAAATCAAATTGTACAACAGCTCTTACTATGTAAGCTTTTACTCTAGGTTTTAATTTTACTTTTCATCTCCATTATCGTACGTTGTCGTACATAAAGAGAAGTAGTATCAACGGAAAAATGAAAAAACGACATATCTAAATTTTTTTGCAGAACAGCTGAATTGGCAAAGCCAGCAAAAATGTGACAGCCACAACTATCTTCTGGAAAAGCAGTAGATCGTATCCGCAATTTATAATTGGAATGGCAGAGAAAGCACAAACAGAGGTGAATTGTAGTCTTGAAAACACCAACAAGATTGCCAATGAAGTTGGAAAGAGGAGAGAGGAAGAAAAAGGGGAAAGAAATATTGACGACGCCTATGTGAACTTTAAAGATTACCAAAACGCTATGGACTGCCATGAAGGAGACCTCAAAATATCCAGAGACGTGGAAGACAGGGCAGGAGAAGGAAGGGCTTACTGTAATCTTGGCAACGCCTTTAAAAATCTTGGAGATTTCCAGAAAACCATAGAGTACCATGAACGACACCTCAGAATTCCGGAACAAGTGGGAGACATGGCAGAAGAAGGAAAAGCGTACGGTAATCTTGGCAACGCCTTTAGAAATCATGGAGATTTCCAGAAAGCCATAGAGTACCATGAACGGGACCTAAAAATTTCGAAAGAAGTTGGAGACAGGGCAGGAGAAGGAAAAGCGTACTGTAATATTGGCAACGCCTTTGACTGTCTTGGAGATTTCCAGAAAGCCATAGAGTACCATGAACGAGATCTCAAAATTTCGAAAGAAGTGGGAGACAGGACAGGAGAAGGAAGAGCTTACGGTAATCTTGGCAACGCCTTAATAAATCTTGGAGATGTTAAGAAAGCCATTGAGTATCATGAACGAGACCTCAAAATTTCGAAAGAAGTTGGAGACAGGGCAGGAGAAGGAAGAGCGTACTGTAATCTTGGCAACGCCTATCACAGTCTTGCAGATTTTCAGAAAGCGAAAGAGTACCATGAACGACACCTCAAAATTTCGAAAGAAGTTGGAGACAGGGCAGGAGAAGGAAAAGCGTACTGTAATATTGGCAACGCCTTTGACTGTCTTGGAGATTTCCAGAAAGCCATAGAGTACCATGAACGAGATCTCAAAATTTCGAAAGAAGTGGGAGACAGGACAGAAGAAGGAAGAGCGTACTGTAATCTTGGCAACGCCTATCACAGTCTTGGAGGTTTTCAGAAAGCCATAGAGTACCATGAACGAGACCTCAGAATTTCAAAGGAAGTTGGAGACAGGGCAGAAGAAGGAAGAGCGTACTGTAATCTTGGCAACGCCTTTGACTGTCTTGGAGATTTCCAGAAAGCCATAGAGTACCATGAACGAGATCTCAAAATTTCGAAAGAAGTGGGAGACTGGACAGGAGAAGGAAGAGCGTACTGTAATCTTGGCAACGCCTTTAAATGTCTTGGCGATTTTCAGAAAGCCATAAAGTACCAAGAACGATATCTCAAAATTTCAAAAGAAGTGGGAGACAGGGCAGGAGAAGGAAGAGCGTACGGCAATCTTGGCAACGCCTTTAAAAATCTTGGAGATTTTCAGAAAGCCATGAAGTACCATGAACGGCACCTCAAAATTTCGAAACAAGTGGGAGACAAAGCAGGAGAAGGAAAAGCGTACTGTAATCTTGGCAACACCTATCACAGTCTTGGAGATTTTCAGAAAGCCATAGATTACCATGAACGAGACCTCAAAATTTCGAAAGAAGTGGGAGACAAGGCAGGAGAAGGAAGAGCGTACTGTAATCTTGGCAACGCCTATCACAGTCTTGGAGGTTTTCAGAAAGCCATAGAGTACCATGAACGAGACCTCAGAATTTCGAAAGAAGTTGGAAACAAGGCAGGAGAAGGAAGAGCGTACTGTAATCTTGGCAACGCCTATCACAGTCTTGGAGGTTTTCAGAAAGCGAAAGAGTACCATGAACGACACCTCAAAATTTCGAAAGAACTGGGAGACAGGGCAGGAGAAGGAAAAGCGTACTGTAATCTTGGCAACGCCTTTAACAATCATGGAGATTTCCAGAAAGCCATAGAGTACCATGAACGAGGCCTCAAAATTTCGAAAGAAGTGGGAGACAGGGCAGCAGAGAGAGGAGCGTACTGTAATCTTGGCAACGCCTTTAGAAATCTTGGACATTTTCAGAAAGCCATAGAGTACCATGAACAAGACCTCAAAATTTCGAAAGAAGTTGGAGACAGGGCAGGAGAAGGAAAAGCGTACTGTAATCTTGGCAACGCCTTTAAAAATCTTGGAGATTGTCAGAAAGCCATAGAGTACCATGAACGAGACCTCAAAATTTCGATAGAAGTAGGAGACAGGGCAGGTGAAGGAAGAGCGTACTGTAATCTTGGCAACGCTTATGACGGTCTTGGAGATTTCCAGGAGGCCATAAAGTACCATGAGCGACACCTTAAAATTTCGCAGGAAGTGGGAGACAGGGCAGGAGAAGGAAAAGCTTACGGTAATCTTGGCATCGGCTATGATAGACTTGGAGATTTCCAGAAAGCCATAAAGTATCATGAACGACACTTTAAGATTTTGAAAGAAGTGGGAGACAGGGCAGGAGAAAGAAGAACGTATGGTAATCTTGGCAACGCCTTTAGAAATCTTGGTGATTTCCAGAAGGCCATAGAGTACCATGAACGAGATCTCAAAATTTCGAAAGAAGTGGGAGACAGGGCAGGAGAGGGAAGAGCTTACGGTAATCTTGGCAACGCCTTAATAAATCTTGGAGATGTTAAGAAAGCCATTGACTATCTTGAAGGACACCTCAAGATTTCTAAAGAAGTGGGAGACAGGGCAGGAGAAGGAAGAGCGTACTGTAATCTTGGCAACGCCTATCACAGTCTTGGAGATTTGCAGAAAGCCATAGAGTACCATGAACGAGACCTCAAAATTTCGAAAGAAGTGGGAAACAGGGCAGGAGAAGGAAGAGCGTACGGCAATCTTGGCAACGCCTTTAGAAATCTTGGACATTTCCAGAAAGCCATAGAGTACCATGAACGAGACCTCAAAATTTCGAAAGAAGTGGGAGACAGGGCAGGAGAAGGAAAAACGTACTGCAATCTTGGCAACGCCTTTAGAAATCTTGGACATTTCCAGAAAGCCATAGAGTACCATGAACGAGACCTCAAAATTTCGAAAGAAGTTGGAGACAGAGCAGGAGAAGGAAGAGCGTACTGTAATCTTGGCAATGCGTATTACAGTCTTGAAGATTTCGAGAAAGCCTTTAAGTATTATAAGAAGAGTCTTATAGCCTTCCACCACATCAGGGGAAATCTTATATCTAAGGACGAATGGAAGATTACCCTTGGGAATACGTATGATGAAATTAATTTGAGGCTATGGGAGCTGCAGTTTAAGGAAGGTAAAGTCACTGAGGCACTTTTAACTGCTGATCAAGGACGTGCACGAGCTTTAAACGATCTTCTGGAGTTCAAGTATGGTCTTAAAGGGCTAAGCCCAGAATTAGGTGTACTTTCTGCAAGACCAAGTGACTTTCCCAGTTACTTACCACCAAATACAGCTTTCATAGGTATCAACGAGGGAGGAATATTTTTCTGGGTGAGCGAGAAAGGAAAAGAAATCAAAACTAGAAGAACTCTAATCGATATCTCTGTCACAACCTATTTGCAGTCTCTTTTGGAAACTACACATAAAGAAATAGGTGTGAGAGCTGATGTTAATTGTGAAGATCGCTCGTTAGGAAACCCAAACGATAAAGAGTTAGCAGAAGAAAGATCCTTTGAGTTAAAGTCTCATCCTTCATGTTTTGAGACAAAGTCATTACAAACATTTTATAATGTTGTTATAGACCCTATAAGAGACTTACTCCAGGGAGATGAGGTTGTGGTCGTTCCACAAGGATCTCTGTATTTGGCGCCTTATGCTGCTTTCATGGACTTGAAATCAAAGTACCTCTGCGAAACTTTCAGAATTCGTCTGCTTCCCTCACTTTCTAGTCTTCGATTAATCCAAAATAGTCCAGCAGATTGGCACAGCAAGACTGGCGCTCTTCTGGTTGGGGATCCGTGGGTACAGGAGGTAGTTTATGAAGGAATGACGCTACAGCAGTTAGAGTGGGCTAAAAAAGAAGTGCAGATGATTGGGGAAATACTTCAAACTGTACCTCTCGTTGGAAAGCAGGCAACAAAAGATGAAGTTTTGAGACGTATCTCCTTGGTTGCTTTGGTACACATTGCTGCTCACGGTAAAATGGAAACAGGAGAAATTGCCTTGGCCCCTAACACAACCCGTTCATCATCCGGAAATCCGGCCGGGGAGGACTATCTCTTAACTATGCAAGATGTTTTAAAGGCGCAGATTAGGGCAAGACTTGTTGTACTTAGCTGTTGTCATAGTGCTCGGGGGGAAGTCAAATCTGAGGGTGTGGTTGGCATCGCACGGGCTTTTCTGGGTGCTGGTGCACGTTCTGTGCTGGTTTCCCTGTGGGCGATTGATGACGAGGCTACTATGGAGTTCATGAAGGTTTTCTACCAACACTTGGTCCATGGACGAAGTGCCAGTGAGGCCTTGAATAAAGCTATGAAATTGATGAGAGAATCTGACCGCTTTAGCGCAGTGAAGTACTGGGCGCCATTTGTTCTCATTGGTGATGACGTAACGCTTGAGTTTTAAAGCATCGATTAAATAGCAAGGTATTTTGGGATATATTTAAAGCTGCGATCATAATCCCTGCTTTGCAAACGTCATTTTAACTAGCAGTTATTTTTGCCGCTTATAGGGCATCGAACCAACTTTACCGGTGCCACCAATAACGTCAATCACAGGTTGACAGCAACAAAAATGTCTGACTTTAGTAGTTTGTTTGGCGTTAAACTACAAAATTTATTTCAAATATAATGATTTCTTTACATTTTAATTTGTCGGTGTCCCCGTTTGAGTTCGTTCTGTTGGAACTTACAGTCGAACTTGACGTAAGAGACGACCCAAAATGCCAAGATCAAATTCCTGATCGCTTATTTTACGAAGGGTGGTCGCTTAGGAAAGTCTTCAGATATGGTAAATCTTCTATTAAGCCTCTCGGGGGTTTATTCATTTCAAGAACGTTTGAGAGAGGGGTTTATTTTATTAAGCGAAGATTTTGCAATCATTTTTCCATAAAGAACTAGAACGCTAAGTGGAAAAGTTCTGGCACATGAAGTGAGAGGTCATGAAACCAAAGATCAAAATCAAATTTAAACTTCCTGCTCGTGAGTAAACCATATTATCATACGTCTTTTTTGAATTGGGAGAAGGGGATTGAAAGAGAGAGGGTGTTGAATAACTTTCTTTCCCTGAAAAGGGGAGTTTATTAGAGAGGGGGGCTTAATAGAGGATTTACGGTATGCAAGTTTCTTTAAATCTACAGTAAGTCTAATCGTTTGTTGAAGTTACCAGTTTATTTGTGACCCTTTGCTCTAACAGATTTAGGGCGTAATTTGATTCACCGTATTCCGTGTCCCAAATAAAAATAAATGGAATAAACTCTCTAGAAATTACTTGTTTTAGCTTTTATTGCATTGCAATATCTACAAACATGATTTGAATAAAGTATTCTGTCTATACAAACTTTAAATGGTCCACAAATTACGGTATAGAAGAGGTTTGTAACAAAACGTTTGCGTATTCTTATTCCGGACTACGATAAATCGAGCGCACTCTTAGAAGTCAGTTGTTAAAATGTTTTTTCGCCAGCTGAAATCACTATCCTTTTCTGCTAGTTTGCTGATGTTGTTTTTGCTGTTTTTGTTGTTGTTGTTGTTATTGTATAGGTATGATGAAGAATGCAGTGAAGCAGTTCCTAATTATCTGAATTTGAAGTCAGTTTCTAATTTGCACAGTTACAAGGTGGAGCGTTTCTCTCAAGAATAGGAACACTTTATCCCGAAGAGGAAATTATATGCCGTTGATGAATAAGTTAAGGCTTTTTGTAGTCTCAAAATTACAGTGTACTTTTCGTAGTCTATTTAACGACCAGCCTGACGACCAGTCGTTTGCACTTTGTTTTATAGTCACCTGAAAAATATCAGGAATCAGTAATCAATTTCAGCTATTTTCATTGTTGTACCATATGTGACAAAGGCACTTTAGAGGTGTGTCTACTGGCAATTTAATGTAGTTCTTTACTGTTTTATTAGTTACACAGTTGTATTTTTTAATCTTTTTGGCAGATTGGTTTAAGTATGTTAGTGTCTAGAAAGGTCAAAGCGTTCAATTTGCAATATTCAAATAAGTATAGATAATCAAAATATTGTTAAAGTAAAGGAGAAATTTTCTTGGCGTAATTTTGGATGAAAACCTAAATTGGAAGTAGGAAATATCACACGTTGCAAATAAAGTTGCGAAGTCAATCGGTATATGGATGCAGCTTCTTTCTTCCTAAAACGTCTCAACGTATGCTCTACTATTCCTTAATTTATCCTTATTTTTACTACTGCAATATAGTTTGGGCTTCGACCTCTAAAACCAATCTAAGAAACCAATCTCTAAAACCAAACCAATCTCCGCCGCCTTGTTATCCTGCAAAAGCTCATTATTAGAATTATTAATAAATCACATTTCAATGCTCATACAGACCCCATCTTTAGGGACCTCGGTATAAAATTTAATGATATCCCTTTGCTTTAACTGGACCAATTTATGTGTCTTGCAAAAATTCTTTCTTACCTCCAAAGTTTAATAACAATTTCTCTCAAAGCAATCAATTCCACTCTTACAATATAAGAAATTCCCAGGCCTACCGTCTACCGTATTGTCGTACAAACACTAAGAAGTTCTCGCCCTTTTTTCAAGGGCCTAAGTTTTTAATTTTAATTCACTTGACAACGAGGTCATCAACTCTCACTCCCTTTCCTCTTTTACTTTAAGAAAAAACTGAAGACTAAAATTGAGTAAATATGAAAACAGTTCATAAATCTTTCCATCTTCGACTTCTTCCATCTTTTCTTCAATTGATGTGAAACAGCTCTTGCCCGTAGGTCGAGGAGCTGGCCTAGGTCTCCTCGCTACTTCTTTTTTTCTTCTTTTCCTATATTTTTTGTAATAATTTTGTGGCAAATAAAAATAAAATAAATAAATAAAAAAGGTCTCTATTCTAAGACTGAAGTCAAATTACCTCATTGTTCAGTTACTAGGTTAAATCACTAAAACGTAGTTTTTCATTTACTCGTCTTTTGATAGGCGTAGGATTGCTATTGATAATAACAATAATAATAACAGTAATAATAATAATGGTTTATTAGCAGCATTTTCTTGAAAAAATGCTCTACATCTGCTAATAAAATATAAAATTTGTAGTATAAATTCAGCGAGAAAAAAAATACGCTAATAAATAAGGAGTAGAAAATGTGCGTGGTAAAAAAAACTAACTAATTATATTAAAAAAACAAACTAATTACCTAACTATGGTTAAAAACTGTATTTAGAACTATTACATTACTACAATTTACTTCGCTCTTTTAAAATATTGAAGGTTTGTTTAGAAAAAGACCCAAAATCTGTACAAGATTTGATTGGAACAGGTACGGAGTTGAAAAGTTTGGACGCACAGTCCTGAAAGGTATTCGTTTCCAGCGGTATTACCCAAACTTTTTTTGTCACTAGAGCGTTTATTGTCTCACTAGAGCTTCGGCTATTTCATAGCCGAGGCCTTTTCGCGTTTCCGGCGTTGTTTTCACCATCAGGTTTTCTGATTTCTCTTCTCGACACCTTTTATCTTTGTCCTTAACTGTAGCCTCTTTTTCTGTCGCACAGTTGATTTGTTTGCTCGCGTATGAATACAGTTTTTCCTCTTTAGTTAGCTTGGCTAGTTAGTTGTACTATTTACTTGTGGAGCCTAGGTCCACAGAAGGTTTCGTCTTCTAGTACTTAATCACCTGTCCCTTGACAACTTAGATCTTCGTGTCGGTAATCGATATACAGTGAGGAAGAGGCATATGCTTATATAAGGAGGAATATTTCTGTTCAAATGCACTGCACTTGCTTCGCTTTATACCTTACAGAACAGCGAATATCAAGGGCGTAGCTACCTGTACGCGCGGTCGCACGTGCGTACCTGAAAAAGTCGTGGGTAAAAACAGTAACACAACATAAACTGAAGTTTATAAAATAAGAAAGCGAATAAACAAATAAAAAAATTGCCTCAATTCATGTAACTGTGATCGGTTTGTTTCTTTGAAATATCTTTTTCTAATGGACTTTTTTGTTTTACGCCCGAATGTCGATTTCCTGAGAAGCGATGAGATTCATTTGCATCTCGATCGGATATATTTAAAGAAAATTAAATATGAAGGCGGGAAAATAGCGTGTAGATAGCAATCGGGACGGTATAAAGTGTGAACGCGTTGTGAGAGGCGTATCTTACTGCTATCTTCACAGTGACCACAATGTAGGGCACGATTTTATACGTCACCATAGAGTGCTTCTGTCGGTTAAAGTCAATGTGGCAAACAGCGTTAAAAAAGAAAGTACAAACATTAACCACAAAGGACTGCAAAGGACCGCAAACGAATATGCCGGAAAACGTAGAATCTATAAAGACCTGATAAAAAGAAACCACTCATTGGTAAACAAAAGTCTGAGATACTACCTAGCTTCTTAGCTTGTTCGGTTAATTTAGGATAAGCGATTGACGTGCTTCAGTTAATGAACCCAAAAAGGGCGACAGCGAACTTTACAACTTACTCGCGTTAATTTATATACAGAAAAAACGCTTGAGCATTCAATAGGCTTTTGTAAATTATGCTTTTGTTTCTCCAGTGAAATGCTCCACCTTAATGCTTCATCTTTTCCAGTAAACTGGTCGGTCTCCTCCCTAAGAAGTCATTAAATGCTCCATGATACAGAGGCTCTTTTTAATCTATTTTTAACGCTAACAAGTGGTATAATAATAACGTATACAAAGTTAATAGCCAGTGTTAATAAAGAATTAAAATAATTTCCTGTATTTGGGCGGCATTTGACTTTAAGTCTTCGTTTTCTCTTTTTAAAAAAAATATTTTCTCTGAAAAAATAATATTTTTCTGGGAAAATGCGACTAATGCTAAGCACTTTTACCTTACTGAAACGCCTGAAAAATGCTAGCATAAAAAGCCTACCTTACAACGTACCCTCAAATTTAATCACGGCACAGAATTTGCACTAAGAGCGTGCAGAGGGAAAAAGAAGGTGGGGTGCTTTGGGTGCGGTGTCAGGATTTAGATTTGGGAATTTTGGGATAATTTTGTGCGTACCTCTGAAAAAATCCTGGCTACGCTCTGAATATTATATTTATTGCCATTTAGAGTAGGCTTTTTAGCGATGGAGCGTGCATAGTGTTTTTGCTTCGTTTATAGAATTATAAAATAAGGAATATCACATCTAAAGCGCGCTTATTGTGGTTTATCTTGGCTTACAGAACGAGGAATGCTACATTTGATCGAAACGCGCTTGTTTTGGTATATGGCTTATAGCACGAGGAATATTACATTTGAAGCGCGCTTCTTGTGGTTTATGGCTTATAGAACGAGGATTGTTACATTTGAAGCGCGCTTGACTGGCAATCAAACGAATTCATCCGATCGGGAAAGATCGGGAAGGGGCCTGCAGAAAAAATTGTCAGCGGGCAGCCATAAGTATTCGGTGATCTGTGGGGACTGGGTCAAAAAAAAGAACAACATGGGCGACAATTTTGCTGTTTGTTTGATCAATTTTAGTCAAATTTTCGATATATTATGGACCTTAGCGGCACGCGAACTTTAATAATGGCGAGGGAACACGAAGATCCTTCAGCTTTGGTTGTATTTTAGGGGATTTTTACGCGGGACTGGCCGTGTTTTACGATTAGTTCTGCAGCGAACTACGAGGATGAATGTTTAAACAGTTGAACTTTCAAGTGTATGGTGCTGTCGAGGAAAGATGCTGGATTTACAAGCTTGAAAGGTAACTCGAAGCAAAAGTAGTCATTTTGTATCCAGGGTTTTAGCCTTTTTCTTCATAGTTCTTACGCTGTTCATTCTGCTTTCTTGGTCTCAAAACAAAGCTTGTGTGACATTGGATCGATATTTTATACTGGCTTTGAAAAATGTTGCTAGCTGTTTGGAGTAATCATGCGGTGATAAACTCAGACATTCCAACCCCGTCAACTGAAAAAAGGGGGGTTTGTGGTGCGGCATAGTTGCGCCCACGAGCACCCAAGGCGCAAGCCACTAGGGGGGTCCAGGGGCATTCCCTGGGAACAATTATTGTAACATATGTGTCTGCAAGTTGCCATTTCCTGCATTTTGAGATCACAATCAATGGAAAATAGTGGAGTTTTTAACAGGCAGTGAAAGCTAAGGCCTATTGGTCCCTATCACATCAGTGCATTACGGCACCCAAAATTATCGCAGGCTCATGCTTGGATGCCAGAAGGGTAAAAATGGCTGAGAAACCACAGAAGAACGACAAAGAATCATGTTAAAAACGACTGGTTATTCAAAGAAAACATTATCTTTGTTTGGCTAGGAAGAGTTTCAAAAACCGGGAGAATATTAAGCGAAAACAGGAGGCCGAAAATATTTGCCTAAAACGAGAGGTTTCCGGCCAAAACGGGAGGGTTGGAATCTCTGTAAACTTTATAGGAAACCCTTTTGAAACATATTTTTGTCAAGTTTTTCTTTTTTTAAAAAATCCTCAACAATAGGTATTTTGGTTTTTTGGTGCTGAATGCGTGGTACCTTTAAGGAAAATATACTCCCCCCACCCTGCCGCCCCCAAAAAGACCGGTGTATGACATTTGCAGACTGCAGACTGCAGACCAGAAACTGTAAAGTGGGGTGATCAACATCAGCTTCTAACAAAGTTAGAAAGTAGCCTAGACGTGAGGTTGATATTTCCCGTGCAAATTACATACATGTACGCCTCGTTCCCAAACTGAGCTGTTAGCTCGTGTTCTTCTTATAATGAAAGAGCAGAATGTCATGAGCTCGCTCATGAATCCATGGCAACAGTCTAGCAATTAGCCTGCAACACAAACAAAACTAAACTCTTGTTAAGTTGGTGTGCGAAACAGCACCCGAAGCCTTGTTCTGGGCTCCCACCATTCTCTATGAGCTCTGGGTTTGGGATTGGGCCCCCACCTGTGTACCAGGATTTGAGCACGAACAATGATTGGCCAGTTAAAAAAGCCATTACTGATGAAAGGAAATTAGACATGCACTTCTGGTAATTCGTTGAGTCTGTTGTGGGCCAGAACCTCCAGCCTCCCCTCATGTGAGGGGCTGTTGTGATTCCTGTGATCATGGAGATCTACACAGACTTCCTTGGCCTGTTTCAGACCTCAGACATGACACTGACATGCCGGACGGAACCAAAAGCTTTGCAATTGATTTATTCAGCTTTGACTTGGACACATAAATTTAGCTGCAAAACAGTGTTTACAGAAACAACAAGTCCCATAAGCAAACTTTGAAGTGTCTTTGAAAAATTAGGCTTGGGCTCGAAATATAGCAAGGGAACAGTATTTCAGTACACAGAGTGAAGAAAGAAAATATTGAACCATCACACCAGGGGATACCTAAATCATGGTGACAGCGGCGATTGCCATCCTCGACCAGGCAGCCAAGAGGGGACTGTAAATTAGCTTGAATTTCAGTCTTTTCCTAAAGTCACAAACTCCTCTTGCAACTCATGGAGACATTTCAAATATTAGGCTAACTGTAAACAGCATAGAAACTACTACGAATGTGAATATTGTCTGCTAAAATCCAAAGACAGGAGTCCCTAAGCTCTTCTTTGTTTCGTAGAGCCTTGTCTGTAAGTACTTCATGTCAACTTCCAGAAAGTAATGCACCTTAAGTAAGCAAAATAATGTTGGTAATGTAAATAGGGAAAATATGTTGGCTTGACATGAATACTAACATTTCAGACCATCGCAGAGCCATAAATCATTAATGGATAACTGTCAAATAGCTTCAAATGATTAAACTCATGGCAAACATGATAAGAAGAGGTGGCTGTTTGACTGAGAGCTTGAAAACCGCCATCCTCGCGACCAGTTTTTTCTAATATATTTTGACTTTAGAGGTCAAGCTTCACTCATTACTGTCATTTGCATGGACCCTGACTCGCCCAACAAATTAATTGCGCGAAAATATTGTTTTCTCATACTCGGGGATGATAAAATTAGTTTCTTTTTCTTTCTTTATTCATTTTTCGTTTTTATGCTATGTTATTTTTATGTTATTTTGCTATTATAAATTTTTGCAAAATTGAATTATTATTTATTAAATATTTTTTTATAAAAACTAATTTATTTCTTTCATGTTCCGGAATGTTCTGGAATTTATTGATGGCTGACCAAAATTGAGTCTCGGTCAATTTTGACTGTTCATACCATCAAGATCAATGCCAAGAAATAAAATTCTTTGTTGGTAGTATTTTTGGTGGCTTTTACCTTCCCAGAAATTTGCCAGTTGAAGGGTTAAACGAGGAATACTACATTTGAAGCGCGTTTCTTGTGGTTTTTGGCTTACAGAACGAGGAATGTTACATTTAAAGCACGCTTGTTACAAAACAGGTCTGTTGAAATGCACTTGCTTCACGAATATTATACTTTTGCACAGCCCCTGTTTGGCTTTTAAGCTTATGGAATGAGGAGGTTGAGGAGACTATTACATTTAAAGCGCGCTTGTTTTGGTTTATGGCTCATAGAACGAGGAATATTACTGTTGAAGCATTCTTCTGGTACTTGTTTGAATTGCTTTATGGCTTATATAGCTTGTATGTCAAGGAATTAATGGTTAGCATCAGTGCTTGTATGCTGTTCTAGATATCAAACATGGGGGGGGGGGGGGTACTGGGACTAAGACAGCCTTTACCTTAGCGCAAAGTTTTACATAAATTGAGTACTATTCCATTTGGTTTATCAAGTTATTTTACTCGCAAACTATCCAGTGCTTTTACGATAATCTTTTATACTAAGTGCCAGTAAAAGTACAAGTAGTTTGCCGTATAAATTCAGGGCCCAGCATCTTATAGACTCACTTGCAAGATAGCTTTGCTAGCAAACTGAGTCATAAGTTGCAGTTTTTGCTATTTTTTTTTTTATGATTCACTGTGACAATTTAGCAGCTGTTTATATTATCAATAAAGGGAGCACTGCCCATTCTCTTAGTACGCTTGCACTAGCTTAGACTCCTGTTTTGGCTCTCAGCAATTTACAATTTTAGGTTCATGGCTGTTTATGTATGTCTAGGGTCACCTCAACGCCATTACGGATTCAGTGTCTCGCTTACATGAACCTAGCAAATGTTTAGCCTTCTACCATCATCTCCATCCAGCAGGTGCAACCTCGCCAACCTCCTGCTGACAGCGCTCCACTGACTCAGCATGACCTTACACAATTGCAATTTCCTTTTTTCCAGGATCCCAAGACCCCCAACTGGCACAGCAATTTCAAGAAGAAATTTATCAGTACCACTTTCACACCTCTGCTGAGGGCACTAAAGCATCATATCACACCCACAGGACTAGTTATCTCTGGTTTTGTGAGCATATATGTTACCCTTCCCTCCCAGCCCAATCTTCCCATTTTTGTCAGTATGCTGCCTTTTTAGCTCGCAGTCTCAAAGCCACTTCTATTCCCAGTTACCTAAATATTCTTGGTATTCTACATAAGGAGTTTAACCTGCCTAATCCCCTCCTGGACAATTCACCCTTACAGTATCTCTTAACAGACTGTCTGGGATTAAGCAGGTCAGAGGTATGCCCCCTTGCCCAAAAACAACCCATTACCCCTCGCATTTTGGTTCATATTTTTTTGCACCTCAACATGCGCTCTAGTTTTGATGCCTCCTTCCACGCTATATGTTTGGTAATTATTGTGGTATGCTTTGAGAGAGCCATCTCCCTTTTAAATCTGCACCTTCCTTTGATGCCTCCCAGCAACTCTTATGTTCGGATTTTACTTAGCTTAGTGGTTTAGTTACTATACGTTGGAGTTAAACTATCCGCTTCCGTGAGTGGGTGGTTCTTCTTCCACTGCCATTTATACCAGACTCCCCCCCTTGCCCTGTTACGGCAGTTAAAAGGGTTATCCCTGGGGTGGTTCTTCTTCCCCTGTTATTTATACCAGCCTCCTGCCTTTGCCCTGTTACGTCAGTTAAAAGGGTTATCCCTGGGGTGGTTCTTCTTCCCCTGCCATTTATACCAGACTCCCTCCTTTGCCCTGCTATGGCATTTAAAAGAGTTATCCCTGGGGTGGTGGTTCTTCCCCTGCCATTTATACCAGACTCCCCCCTTTGCCCTGTTATGGCAGTTAAAAGGGTTATCCCTGGGGTGGTTCTTCTTCCTCTGTTATTTATACCAGCCTCCCGCCTTTGCCCTGTTACATCAGTTAAAAGGGTTATCCCTGGGGTGGTTCTTCTTCCCCTGCCATTTATACCAGACTCCCCCCTTTGCCCTGCTACGGCAGTTAAAAGGGTTATCCCTGGGGTGGTGGTTCTTCCCCTGCCATTTATACCAGACTCCCCCCTTTGCCCTGTTATGGCAGTTAAAATGGTTATCCCTGGGGTGGTTCTTCTTCCCCTGCCATCTATACCCAACTCCCCTGCTTTGCCCTGTTATCGCAGTTAAAAGGGCTGTCCCTGGGGTGGTTCTTCTTCCCGTGCCATTTATACCAGACTCCCCCCTTTGCCCTGTTATGGCAGTTAAAAGGTTATCCCTGGGGTGGTTCTTCTTTAGCTGCCATTTATACTAGACTCCCCCCTTTGCCCTGTTATGGCAGTTAAAAGGTTATCCCTGGGGTGGTTCTTCTTCAGCTGCCATTTATACTAGACTCCCCCCTTTGCCCTGTTATGGCAGTTAAAAGGTTATCCCTGGGGTGGTTCTTCTTCAGCTGCCATTTATACTAGACTCCCCCCTTTGCCCTGTTATGGCAGTTAAAAGGTTATCCCTGGGGTGGTTCTTCTTCAGCTGCCATTTATACTAGACTCCCCCCTTTGCCCTGTTATGGCAGTTAAAAGGTTATCCCTGGGGTGGTTCTTCTTCAGCTGCCATTTATACTAGACTCCCCCCTTTGCCCTGTTATGGCAGTTAAAAGGTTATCCCTGGGGTGGTTCTTCTTCAGCTGCCATTTATACCAGACTCCCCCCTTTGCCCTGTTACGGCAGTTAAAAGGTTATCCCTGGGGTGGTTCTTCTTCAGCTTCCATTTATACCAGACTCCCCCCCTTTGCCCTGTTAAGGCAGTTAAAAGGGCTATCCCTGGGGTGGTTCTTCTTCCCCTGCCATTTATACCAGACTCCCCCCTTTGCCCTGTTATGGCAGTTAAAATGGTTATCCCTGGGGTGATTCTTCTTCCCCTGCCATCTATACCCGACTCCCCCGCTTTGCCCTGTTATCGCAGTTAAAAGGACTGTCCCTGGGGTGGTTCTTCTTCCCGTGCCATTTATACCAGACTTCCCCCTTTGCCCTGTTATGGCAGTTAAAAGGTTATCCCTGGGGTGGTTCTTTCTCCAGCTGCCATTTATACTAGACTCCCCCCTTTGCCCTGTTATGGCAGTTAAAAGGTTATCCCTGGGGTGGTTCTTCTTCAGCTTCCATTTATACCAGACTCCCCCCCTTTGCCCTATTAAGGCAGTTAAAAGGGCTATCCCTGGGGTGGTTCTTCTTCCCCTGCCATTTATACCAGACTACCCCCTTTGCCCAGTTATGGCAGTTAAAAGGTTATCCCTGGGGTGGTTCTTGTTCTCCTGTCATTTATATCAGGCTCCCCCCAGTTTGCCTTGTTACAACAGTTAAAAGGGCTTAGTGCACTTTACCTGTCAGGCATTGCCTGACTCCCAGGCTTTCGCCTTTCTTCGTTCTCCAGATTTAATCCTTTCGATTATCCCATCTTTCTAAAAAAAGGTTAAGTGTCATTCTCTCTGCCATTCGGCCTTGGGCCAAAGATCATGCTTGCCTCTACCTCCGTAGGGGAGGGGCCTCCTTTGCCTTTTATTCCGGGGTTCCCGTCGGGGTTCCTGTCGGGGTTCCTGTCGGGGTTCCTGTCGGATGCTGTGTTACTTTACCTTACGGTCCCTCTTGCCATTAGATTGCAATCTGTTAATACCATTACTAAGTCTATCCTCACTACAAACATTTCTACTCCACATCCTACTCAATTTGGGTTTGGAGTGTAACTAGTTGTATTACCTGTTTCGTTTTAATATTGTATCTATATTGCGTGATTACCTATTTTCATTTTGTGATAAAGACTGTCATAGTCCCAGTCTTACCTGTGTCGTGGTTGGTATTTAGGGTTAGCATCAGTACTTGAGTTGCTGTTTTAAAAATCAAATATCGGAGGTACTGGGACTAAGACAGCCGTTACTAAGTACCAGTAAAAGTACAAGCACGCTTGGTAGTTGTGTAAATTGAGGGCCCAGCATCTTATAGACTAACTTGCAAGATAGCTTGGCTAGTAACAGTCATAAGTAGCAGCATTTACTAGTCTTCCCACCCTACCCTCCCTGGGTAGTTATCTGTTGTACTCATTTCCTTTATGTCTGACAGTCTTTCTGTTTTACAAATTATGTATACCTTGGTCTTTCTTGACCATTCAATCATTTTTATTTTGTTTGTTCCATTTGAGTGTAACTAGTTTCATTACCTGTTTCGTTGTAATATTGTAACTATTATTAAGTGATTACCTATTTACACTTTGTAATAAAGGTTGTCATGGTCCCAATCTTGCCTGGGTCGTGGATCGTACGACACGTGACACACTATGCCCTGATGTAATAATGAGATGCGCGCTCCGTATGTGCTCAGAATACGGACCGTTAGCGATGCTGACGGTTGTACGGAGCGTACGATCCGTCAACTGCCCTTGACGGCCCGTAACAGTGCGGCAGTATTGGACAGCAAAGTACTGCTCAGTAGCTTTTATTTGAATTGTCACGCACATTAGGATTTCATCCACAAACTTAGATATTTAAGCTGGCTTATCGTAAAGTTAAAAATGCATCGTTTCAGATGTCGAAAGAAAAAATTCTCTGTCCTAAAAAATCATCACTTTTGCTCAAGTAACATAGAGGAACTTTTCCTGGAAAAGTCTTAGTACGAAAACTGATCCCATGCTTCGGGCTGAGTATATTTTTAATCCTTCATGTACATCAGGGGCAAACTTATTCCCCTCAGAATAACATCTTTTTTTGTATCACCGTGGATACATACCTTCTCAAAGAGAAGACGGTCGGAAATTAGAAGTAAAGAAACACGAGGGGAAGGTGGGTAGTGAGATATGATGTAAATTGTAGATGATGATGATTATAGATAAACTAAACATCGTTTTAGATGTTTATACATGACCATATGTACAGAACTCTGCAATCAGATGTGTGCACTGTAACCATTCAGTTTCTTGTTCGATTATTCTTCATTTGGACTGTGCAGTAAAAGTCATATTTATTATCTTAAGAAGGTTCTGTCATAAGCACTTGACTGGCGTCGGTCAAACTGCATTTGGTCTTAAAAATGCCTTGTTAGGTTGTTGAACTGATTTACCTGTATTGTGGAACTGTCAGTCAACCTATTGAAATCATCACATTTTTCTCCAGGAATAATATTCGTTCAAGCACCGCGCCCTTATTAAGGATTATTAAATATTGTGTAATTTGTCTAATTTCACTTCGCTCTGTTTTCACAGCCATAAAATGCATCTCAAAGCCCTTTTGGGCCTTTTTGTATAGTATACAAACCGAAATGAAAGAATTCCCTACGCTTTCATACAGCTATTTCGAAAAGGTAGTCGGAAAAGGTGCACGCGACAATCCCGAAAGGTATTGTGGGTGGTTTTGAGTTCACCGTTCTTTACAGAAATTTGAAAAAATGGCACGAGAGGCCATGGACGTATGTTTGCGAGTGCTAAAAGAAAGAAACAAAAGTAGGTTCGACAGCTGCAGTGTCAGGAACAGTGTATTGATCATATCCCATATTACCTTTCGGGATTGTCGCCTGCACATTTTTTTCCGACAACCTTTCTCGAAAAAGCTCTATACTTCAACTAGTGAAATCCCTCCCCTCTCACATACCTAAAGCCTGAAAAAGTTACCCCTTCGGGCGCAGCCTTCCCGTAAAGGCCATTATAGGGAGTACCCCACCGGGAAATTTTCATTATCTGAAAGAAAAGCTTCACGTTTATACTATAAATGACATTCAATTATTAAAGATGTACCGACTCAGTTGCAAATCGCCGGGCGAACAAGAACATCCGAGACTGGAGGGGTGAGAATTCAAAAATTCTTTAACAGAAAGAAAGCATGGGATCGTAATTTTTTTGACTCTTAGACAGTGCACTACAGCCAGCACAAAATCAGATTTTTGCTTCCTCCTTTCGCTGATGGCGACATTTGATTACTACTAGTGTAATCCGTCAGTGATTTGGGATTACATTTATCTGAGGAACTGCTTACAGTGCTAGACTGGCTATCAAACAATACCAGGCCTGAAACAATACTTTAAAGCAGCATAAAACTTTAAAGCGTAACCCTAGAACCTATCCCCGTCACACACACATGCTCTTTTCCGGTTTTTAAAATATGGATATTGATCAAACAGGATCATCAATGAAATCCCACTCCGAAGGGAGAAAACCCCTAAACGGTTTACTTATACTGATGGGCACGGAAAGAGTGAATCTGTCTAGGCTGCGTAGCAGGCGTCAAAAGAGGTAAGGATTGGAGGGAAGCGGGGAGGGATGGGTGGGTAAGTTGATACGATGAGATCAGTAGAAGATTGAAACGGGCAAACTGCCTCAATATCATGTAATGGTCAGGGCCGTAGCCAGGAAGAAACTACAACCGAGGCGAACACACGGTCCGTTGTACGAAATCAGCCGTATGAAATCTTCTAATATTATCAGTCTGATAAAAAAATAAAAATCGACAGTATTTGGTAAAATTTTACCGAGGCGAGTGCCTCGGTTCGCCTCATACTGGCTACGGCCCTGATGGTGTAATCATAGCACCTTTGATAAAACTGTAGCGGATATAGAAAATTGAGAGGAGTTTGAAGGAAAACTATCTTTCGTAATATTACGGTTGTCCCAGGGGTAGCGCATATGACAGCAAATCTGTGACGTTCTATTTGACTTCAAATCACACACAAACACAGGGTCCAGAGGAGATGTGTTTGTCGTTAGAGCATCAAAACCCGTCGAAAACCTCTGAAAAAATGGGTTATTTTGATCGCGTTACAGTTTCGTTACACTTTCTATAGACCGCAAACCAAGAGACTGAGGGTGCGTTTCTTTAAAAAAATCCAAGATTGGATTCTTAATCCGAGATCATGCGGATTCGTTATTTTTAAAGACACGAAAAATCCGAAAATGGATTTTTTTTTCAATTCGCCGTAACGACCCCAGCATGCAGTTCGCGTGTTTTGGGGGAGTTTTCAAAATGGCGGAAAGTTTTGGTTTGATGTTTGAACTGTTCGAAGAAGTCCTTGCCGATGACCTTGAACAACAACAGGTTCTTTTAGGAGCCGATGACGAAGCAGTTTTATTCCTTTTGGCGGCCGGACAGCTCGTCCGAAAAGAACACGTTCGCACAAAGAATTTTTACGAAATAACCGTACCTAGTTACATACCAGAGGACTTCCGAAGTCACGGCATACAGTTACAGTTCTCGAACATTTGCTTTCGGTCCACGGCGACTTACCTCAATACACCGGCGATAGAGGAAGACCACCGGTCGAGTTAAGAAAGCAAATCCTTATTACGCTGTGGATTCTTGGGAATCCAGAATGTTTACGCTCTGTTGCCGATCGATTTGATGTTTGCAGGGCAACTGCGTACAGAGTCTACAGACGAGTTTGCAAAGCAATAGTGAGGAACTTAATGGATGAGTTTATCAAGTTTCCAACTGGTCTAAAAGCCCAAGCGGTGATGGAGGCCTTTGAAGAGAAAAAGGGTTTTCCGGGTGTTTTGGGGGCTATTGATGGCACCCACATACCAATCAAAGCACCACATAACAATCATGAACAATACATAAATCGCAAAGGTTTCTTTTCCGTCCAACTACAAGTCATTTGTGACCCGGATTTATTCATAACCGATGTTTTCTGTGGTTACCCTGGTTCAGTACACGATGCTCGCGTGTTTCGTAATTCTCCGATCTGCCGAGAAGTTGAAGTGAACCCAGACAATTATTTTCCTGGCAACTCCCACATTTTGGGAGACGCAGCATATCCCTTGAAGAGGTGGCTGTTGACCCCATTTCGAGACAACGGACGTTTGACTGCTCAACAAAGACGTTACAATACTGCCCACAGTTCCACCAGAATGGTGGTTGAGAGGTCCATAGGGCTTTTTAAGAACAGGTTTAGGAAGCTAAAAACAATGATGGATGTTGACAAAATTGAGGACATACCGGAAATTATTGTATCCTCTTGCATCTTACACAACATTTGCATTATTGAAGATGACATCGATGATTTTTTAGATGACTCTAATGATGATGATGACAATGATGACATCTTTCCACCAGGTGTAGGAGCAGTTGATAAGAGAAACATGATAATGAGACTGATCCCATAAACCTAGCATTTATAAGTGGTTTATGTATTGATACCTTTTTTGTACTGTGGTGTTTTCATGAACACTTCTTTCATAGGTGGTGTATGTCATTCATAAAGTTTATACTGTATAATAGTCTTTTTGCTA
Organism: Porites rus; assembly: GCA_964035705.1. Taxonomy (NCBI): domain Eukaryota; kingdom Metazoa; phylum Cnidaria; class Anthozoa; order Scleractinia; family Poritidae; genus Porites; species Porites rus. The sequence goes on along the minus strand of OZ038004.1, from coordinate 17,307,279 downwards.
TAAATATCAATATTTTATTTGTTTTTAAAAGTATATAAGAAAATAGTAGAGCCATGTACATGGATCACTTTATACTACCTGAAACATTTATGGTGTTGCTTGAAATGTAAACTTTCAACACAAATGTAACAGCCTAATACTCTGACAGTCCAGGTTGCTTGTGTCACGCACAGAAAGGAGGAAGTGTGTGACACAAGTGATCTGAAGCATCTGAGAATCAGGCTAAAAAAAGTAAAGGATATAAATAATATCAAAACCAGTTTAGTTAGGCCCTCTCACCTAATGTTGCTGTTGTAGTTCCTTGTATGTATGTGATAAAAAAAAACATACAACTTGCAATAATACTGTTAACATGTATGATATAATAAACTTTTAGATAACTCAATACTGACAACAAACTCAGGTTTACTGTATCTATGTTCATGTTTGTGGTCAAATAATCCCATGTTCTGCAACACAATAAAAAATTATGGAATCAAGGTTACTCTTTGTTCAATGATTTTTCAAAAACATTCAAAAATCGGCCCATGAGTGCCATGCGTTCATTGTGCATATTTTCAAACTTTTTAATCTTTTCCTTTTCTTCCTCTTTCCTGTCTTGTGTAAATTCCTTAAAGAGCCCAACGAGGTCTTCTCTTTTCTTCCGCTCTGGTAACTTCTTTTTCTTTGCTTTTGTAACCACAGGCTCCTCTGTGTCACTACCTGTGGAACTCAATGTGGAACTAGAATTTTTAACACTCTTGACTGCATCTTTGCTCCGTTTACCATCAATGTTGCTGCACAATGTTTTTGGAGCGATGGCATCATCTTTCGAAAATATTTCGTGAAGTTCGTCATAGAAGTTGCATTTCTTTCGGTCATCTCCGCTGACTTTGTTGTGATCAACACAAGCAACATAACTTCTCTTCAGATTTTTCAATTTCGTCTCACACGCCTTGGCATTAAAGAACACTCCGTTCTTCTTTAATTCTTCGCTGATTTCTTCCCACAGGGACTTGTTCTTTTTGTTTATATCTTTAAATCGTTCTCTGCGTTCGACATAGCAGGAAATTAACAACAGCACATCAGCTCTAGACCAGCGTACAAGAGCTCTCGATTCGCCTTCGGTGCCTTCACTCGACTGACTGAACGTGGCTGCAGCTGTTTCCAAAGAAGAAAAACTTGGACCAGGCTGAGGTGATACTGATCTGACTGTTTAAATGGCTGAACTGTGATGCCTGCGGTGGTGGAAACATGAACTGAGGAAGATAAGGTTGAATGCCCGGTTGAACGTGGCTTTCGTTCCACTGATATTCTGGATATTCACCTGCAGATAAACTGTGCGTCCAATATTGTCCTGTAGATAGAAATAAAAGATGCCAAGACGCATCAAACATCCGGAAAATTTATAAAAATACGTACAGGACGGAAAATTTCGGTGAAACTACACAAAAAACTCACCTTGTTTATTCGCCATGGCCGGCAGCAGCTAATATTTACAACAAAATGGCGGGAATGTGGCGGATTTTAAGAAGACGACCGCTTGCCAAACGTACTGCTTTTTGTATCCGTGCAATAAAGAAACGCACGGATCATGAATCCTAAAAATCCGGATTTAGATTTGATCTAATGAATCCACTCGGAGTGTGGATTCTATAGATTCAAAATCCATTTTCGGATTTTATTAAAGAAACGCAAAATCCGTTTTTGGATTCAAGAATCCGGATTTGGATTTTTTTAAAGAAACGCACCCTGAGGGCTCGTAAGATCGGCTTACACTATAAAATACGGAAAGTCGATCTGACTGTGATCTGGGTCAGATAAGAAGCGAAGAAATCGTTTACAGTAGATTCATAAAGATCCCATTGGGCTAATTAATCGTGCTAAGCGACAGGTATAGACATTTTTCAAGGTGAGACTTAAAATAAGTAATTCATTTATTCACACGAAACTCCTCTGGACCCCGTGACACAAATTTTGATTCTCGTTAGAAGGTCACTTGTCACTAAGCATATCCGGCAGTGTTCGGAGAAAAACAGGAAGTATCAGACCAACTTCCTCAGTGGAAGATTCCATCAAAAAGCTACTGCATCTGTTATAAGATATTGTTGTGAGTTTCTTGTTCTTTCGTTTAGAGAAATATTTTAAAATAACTGTATATTAGATTTAATGTGCCCCACGTATGTTTTATAAGTTTTCAAATTTTCATGGGTGGCTGCATTTTGGAGCTATTTCTGGAAGCACTTGCCTCACTTCTGTTGACGTAATTTGATCAAAGTGAAATTGAAAGCTGCATTATAAAGGAAGGGAAAAAACCCATAGGTTCAACTTTTTCTTCGTAAAAGAGTTGATTGTTGCTTTAACACAGGTACGTTTTATAGAATTCCTGTTATTTTGTGTAGGAAAATACAATTGACTTTTATACGTGAACTTGTCTTTATACAAAGTATGATTTCGTTGTAGACCCTTTCGTCGTGACAAATCAAGCGAAGTATCAAGACTTCTTGGAAATTGATAACTGAGGTAGGCATTGCATTAGCTGAAGTTACACTACAACTCCAAGGTTCCTTTACCTTAGAAATGCATTATATTTGGTTGTATACCTGCCAACCCTCACGTATTATACGCGACATCGATCGATCTCGCGCATCAAGGACAATTTCTCACGCCTGACTCACAAATCCACACAAATTGTCATTTAATACATGATTAATAGCGAAAATTTAATTCGATTTCCACAAATATATTCCAAAAAGGCTTTGAATGATGACTTTGTGTCCTAACGAAATTAAAACACGCTGAAGTTATCGTGTCTTTTAGTGCTCAAAGGTCGTTGGAACATCTTCGGGAGTTTTCGGTAAAGTTTAGAAGGCTTCGGAAATTATCAAAAATCCTCCGAAGACGCTGGGACGTTTTCGAAAATCACGCGATCATGGCATGGCGAAAATCTCACGCATTTGAGCCAGAAAAAGCTGGCAGGTATAGGTATATGGTTTTTTAAACTCCAGGAAACGTTTGTCAAAGCATGTCTGTTTAATAAGGCATAAAGATGCATAAATAGAAAGTGACTAAGTTGGGATCGCGAAAATGACATTTTCCAAAAAGTGACTAAGTTGGGGTCTGTAATTGGCGAAAAAATAGACTGCAATGGGGTGGGGGCTCAGAGAGGCCAGCAGCACATACCCAGCAATCATTAACCCAAGTACCACCCCCGCCCCCCCGTGGGAGTTAAGCAGCCACTTGCTGGTACCCCGTATGTGTCATATTCATCATTTGTGTTGAATTTTAAGGGCAGCAGGCTACATTCAGAAACCTTTCTAATCAGCCTCATGCTCGTATTGTTAAAAAAAGAACTTGCATTCTTCGTAAGTGATATAACACAAAGAAACTCAAAGAAGTCAAGGCACCTGAGCTATACTAAGGGAAATAGGAGATAAAAAGGAAAAAAACGAAAAACTCCCCCGGTTTTTACACCGAGTAAGACTTAAGCTGGAACTGAGCAGGGCTAGGGGCCGGGGGAGGGGGCTTAAATTTCTGAAAATCCACCAGCTTAAAATAACTGTAGTTTCTCAGTGTTTTGGTAGTATATTTAGAAAGAGATTTTCTTTTCATTTGCTGTAGACTTGTATTCTGCTAGCAAGAGATGTTAACCCTTAGAAATAAGTACACTTTCCGAAATTTGAGTGTTCTGAATGTTTCCGCTGGTCCGGTTTGCACTTTGTTGCCTACAGCTTTAGTATTCACGTTCCATCGGAATTGTAAATGTCATCCCTGGGAATTAATTAATGATATGGAAGTGAGTATATATTATAAGAAACACTGGCACGCATTGTCCCATTCACTTCGTCCGACACGAAGGTGATTGGCGACCCACCCGCCCTACCCAGCGAGTAAGTCGGGTTCCAGATTCAGTCTGTCTTGGGCTTGTCCCAGGTCAGATTGATTCCCCTTACCTTATTATAATACCATGAATAACAATACCCAGGGATGAATATTATACTATTTTTCAATGGAAAGTGAGGGTCTCCCAGGGGGGGTCCTTGGTCCCTTCCAAAATTGCCCTATGTTCCCATGTTCCCACACGTTTTCCTTATTTGTTCCCCTCTTAATAAATTTGCTTACCACTTATTACCGCCCTCAATTTCCTCCCGCCAAAAAAAAGACACCAAAAACAAAACTTCAATTTGTGTGACATCATCTCAAGCATTTGAGTGAAATTCACAATCCATCAGAGTGGGATGAGCATTAGAACTAACCTTAACTCTCCTGGTCAATTATCATAACACATAAACTCGTCAAAATTTGCCCTCTTCCTTGGTCGTCTTGATCCTCTGAATGTGGTATTTGTTAGTTCTTGGTCTTCCCCTACACATTCCCTGGCTTCTTCTATGGTGATCGATTCTACATGACGGATCATGTGAGACTGATAATGTATAAATTCGTTCTCTGTCATTTCAACAATTTTGTCATTAACGAAGCCTTCTTTCAAAGAATTGCATATGTCCTTAACAATCGTCAGCACCTTTACTTTCTTAGACTTCCGATAGATATTTCTAACAGATTATTTAATTCGCAGTATCTCCCAATTCTGATGTATGGCTCTGAGGTTTGGAGCATCTACGATAAAGATGATTATAATTCATGGGAAAATGATATAATAGAGAAAACACAAATGCAATTCGGTAAACAAGTTCTAGGTATATAAGCAGTGTCCAAATGTTGCATGCAGAAATGAACTTGGACGAATACCACTGAAGGAAATAACTAACATAAATATTATCAAATTTTGGATACAGTTAGAAAACAAAAAAGATGATCATTATGACAAGCATTGTTTAAAAATACCAAAAGATATGGTTGAGAAAACCATATGAATATTTTGAAAAAACTTAATACCCTATGCAACAATTGAAATCTCAATGAACTGTATTTAAATGATAACAACTCCTCAACATATGTAAAGAATATTCAATTAACTAAACGTGAAGAACTGAGTTCACACCAATATAATCTAATAAGAAATATCACGAAACTAAAATTCTACTCAATATTCAAAAATGACTGTCACAAAAGTGATTGCTTGAACATAATCACCAATATAAATCACAAAAAAATACTGAACAAATTGAGACTTGGCAACCATCGCTTACAAATTGAAACGGGCAAACATACAGTACCGAAAACTCCAGAAAGTCTTCGAATTTGCCCCTTCTGTCACTTAAATGAAGTTGAAAAGGAATTACACTTTTTATTCAATTGTAATCTTACGACAGTCTTCGATCTAACTTTACAGAAACATGGGTAACAGATACCTTCTTTTTAATAATTTTGACAACAATGAAAAAACCCTCTTCATATTTAACATTTAACAATGTCGAGCTATGTCGATTCTCATATCTACAGACTTACAGCTGCTTACATACATTCATGTATGGAATATAGACAAAAACTTGTTCTTTAATTATAGCCCTTATTTTGATTTAAGATTTACAACATAAATAATGTAGGTAATACCATGTACTCACGGGGGAATACTGAAATAAAGTTGTTGATTTCCCTTTCCGCCTCTTCTGTGAAAGTTAAGGGATTGAGCACATCGGCATCAAAGCACATTGCCCTCGATTTTTTGGTAGCAGTGGTTACATCTTGCTGCAATACATACAATTTCGGCATTGGTAAGATAAAGCATCTGAGGCAAGATAGACAATGTCACCAGACGACTGGACAAGATCACTTCAGGGCCTTCTTTCGTCCCCTCTCCCTTCTTACAATAACTAATGTTTCTGTCCTTTCTCCTTGGACCTCTCCATCCTTACCGAAATCAAATGGCTGACTTGTAGGCTGCTCTGTTAAATAGAGATTTATCGGCAGAGTACCTGGGTTTTCTTTTATACTCATGTTCCTTACTGTTTTTTGTGCAACACTTTGACCATTCTTTATTCGCCAGTCTCTCATTTGCTGCACTTGGGACTTGGTTAACCGTGCTGATGAGGGCGGGGACATCTCAGGTAGTTCTGACCAGTTCTGAATACCTTAAATCAGATTTTACTCTTGGGTAATGAGACTTGGCATTTGTGTAGTAGCAGAATTTTGTTCTAAACATTTGTTTTAAGTGTTCCTTTAGGGCCCTGCTATCGAAAGTCAAACTGGAGCTGCAATGGCATATCGTATGATCAGCTCTCATCTCTGAGAAGAAGTTTTGGCAAATCAGTGTCAAAAGACTCTTCATTTTGAACACCTCAAGAAGCTGTGGCCCAACAATAAGATGATCATGGTTAATGAATGATCGTTAATAAAAAGTTTATTCTAGCGTTAAACATGTTGAATATATTCCCCAGATTTGCCAGATTTGGGAAACCTACCTTTTAACTCCCACTACTTCGTTATCACTTTGGTAATCGCTGCATTCCACTGTTGTTGGGAATTAATCTCAAATACTCTGCCCTTTAGACAGTTCGCTGTGACTTGAAAGTCTTTCACACTGATCGTCACTCTGAATCTCGCTATGTTTAGCTGGCTACACCGATCTGCGATTCCAAATCCTTATCTAACTCGAAAAATGAAATCAAACAACATCTTGTCACTTTCGCCCCCGATTCCCATTTCAAAGGACCAACGTATTGCTGGTTTTTCTTCGTCATTTCTATTAATCGCAGCAGTGACAGACAGTACAACACGATCGACAAACGATCGAATTGTTTGCGTCGTCTAATTTATACAGTTATGTTTCCCTGTTCCCTAAAAAAAAGCTCATGTTCCCTTGTTCCCTTCGATATTTTGCCAATGTTCGCTTGTCCCCCCAAACCCCTGGGAGACCCTCAAAGGTAGATAAGTGTACAATGAGTACATAGATAACTTATATATATCATGTTTAAACAATGGTAAATCTGTTTATCGTTTTTAATTTCGATCATTCTTACCAAAAAGAATATCTTTTCCTTTTTTTTCAAGAACACCCCAAACCATCAAGTCATATTACACAACGCCAAAAAACACGTAGAAGGCTCACTATTTGTGGCAAACCAAATGCAACTGCGATAGAAAAAATCAAATAATACCGGAGCGAATTAAGCTTTTCTGCTAGGTTTTAATTCTACTCTTAGTCTCCGTTATCGTACGTTGCCGCACATAAAGGGAAATATAGTATCAACGAAAAAATGAAATCACAACATATCTCGTATACTTTTTTGCAGAAGAGCTAAAATAGCAAAGCCAGCAAAAAATGACACAGCCAAAACTATCTTCTTGAAAAGCGGTAGATCTTATCTGCTTTTTTTTTTATTGGAATGGCTGAGAAAGGACAAACAGAGGCGAATTGTAATCTTGAAAACACCAACGGGATTGGCAATAAGGTTGGAAAAAGGAGAGAGGAAGCAAAAAGGAATAGTCATATTAGCGACGCCAAAGATTTCCAGAACGCTATAGGCCGCCATGAACAAGACCTCAAAATATCAAGAGAAGTGACAGATGGGGCAAGAGAACGAAGAGCCTACTGTAATCTTGGCAGCGCCAATTACAGTCTTGGAGATTTCCGGAAAGCCATAGAGTACCATGAACGAGACCTCAAAATTTCGAAAGAAGTGGGAGACAGGGCAGGAGAAGGAAGAGCGTACGGTAATCTTGGAGATTTTAAGAAAGCCATAGAGTACCATGTACGATACCTCAAAATTTCGAAAGAAGTGGGAGACAGGGCAGGAGAAGGAAAGGCATACTGTAATCTTGGCAACGCCTTTCGAAATCTTGGAGATTTTCAGAAAGCCATAGAGTACCATGAACAATACCTCAAAATTTCGAAAGAAGTGGGAGACAGGGCGGGAGAAGGAAAAGCGTACGGTAATCTTGGCAACGCCTATCACAGTCTTGGAGATTTCCAGAGGGCCATAGAGTACCAAGAACGAGACCTCAAAATTTCGAAAGAAGTGGGAGACAGGGCAGGAGAAGGAGGAGCGTACGGTAATCTTGGCAACGCCTATGACAGTCTTGGAGATTTCCAGAGAGCCATAGAGTACCATGAACGACACTTCAACATTTCGAAAGAAGTGGGAGACAGGGCAGGAGAAGGAAAAGCGTACTGTAATCTTGGCAACGCCTATCACAGTCTTGGAGATTTCCAGAGAGCCATAGAGTACCATGAACGAGATCTGAAAATTTCGAAAGAAGTGGGAGACAGGGCAGGAGATGGAAGAGCGTACGGTAATCTTGGCAACGCCTTTAGAAATCTTGGAGATTTCCAGAGAGCCATAGAGTACCATGTACGAGACCTCAAAATTTCGAAAGAAGTGGGAGACAGGGCAGGAGAAGGAAAGGCATACTGTAATCTTGGCAACGCCTATGACAGTCTTGGAGATTTTCAGAAAGCCATAGAGTACCATGAACAATACCTTAAAATTTCGAAAGAAGTGGGAGACAGGGCAGGAGAAGGAAAGGCCTACGGTAATCTTGGCAACGCATATGACAGTCTTGGAGATTTCCAGAGAGCCATAGAGTACCATGAACGAGACCTCAAAATTTCGAAAGAAGTGGGAGACAGGGCAGGAGAAGGAAGAGCGTACGGTAATCTTGGCAACGCCTATGACAATCTTGGAGATTTCCAGAGAGCCATAGAGTACCATGAACGACACCTCAAAATTTCGAAAGAAGTGGGAGACAGGGCAGGAGAAGGAAAAGCGTACTGTAATCTTGGCAACGCCTATCACAGTCTTGGAGATTTCCAGAGAGCCATAGAGTACCATGAACGCGACCTCAAAATTTCGAAAGAAGTGGGAGACAGGGCAGGAGAAGGAAGAGCGTACGGTAATCTTGGCAACGCCTTTAGAAATCTTGGAGATTTTCAGAAAGCCATAGAGTACCATGAACGATACCTCAAAATTTCGAGAGAAGTAAGAGACAGGGCAGGAGAAGGAAGAGCGTACTGTAATCTTGGCAACGCCTTTAGAAATCTTGGAGATTTTCAGAAAGCCATAGAGTACCATGAACGACACCTCAAAATTTCGAGAGAAGTGGGAGACAGGGCAGGACAAGGAAGAGCGTACTGTAATCTTGGCAACGCCTATCACAGTCTTGGAGATTTCCAGAGAGGCATAGAGTACCATGAACGAGACCTCAAAATTTTGAAAGAAGTGGGAGACAGGGCAGGAGAAGGAAGAGCATACGGTAATCTTGGCAACGCCTTTGACAGTCTTGGAGATTTCCAGAGAGCCATAGAGTACCATGAACGAGACCTCAAAATTTCGAAAGAAGTGGGAGACAGGGCAGGAGAAGGAAGAGCGTACGGTAATCTTGGCAACGCCTTTAGAAATCTTGGACGTTTTCAGAAAGCCATAAAGTACCATGAACGATACCTCAAAATTTCGAAAGAAGTGGGAGACAGGGCAGGAGAAGGAAATGCGTACGGTAATCTTGGCAACGCCTATGACAGTCTTGGAGATTTCCAGAGAGCCATAGAGTACCATGAACGACACCTCAAAATTTCGAAAGAAGTGGGAGACAGGGCAGGAGAAGGAAAAGCGTACGGTAATCTTGGCAACGCCTATCACAGTCTTGGAGATTTCCAGAGAGCCATAGAGTACCATGAACGAGACCTCAAAATTTCGAAAGAAGTGGGAGACAGGGCAGGAGATGGAAGAGCGTACGGTAATCTTGGCAACGCCTATCACAATCTTGGAGATTTCCAGAGAGCCATAGAGTATCATGAACGATACCTCAAAATTTCGAAAGAAGTGGAAGACAGGGCAGGAGAAGGAAGAGCGTACTGTAATCTTGGCAACGCCTATGACAGTCTTGGAGATTTCCAGAGAGCCATAGAGTACCATGAACGATACCTCAAAATTTCGAAAGAAGTGGGAGACAGGGCAGGAGAAGGAAAAGCGTACTGTAATCTTGGCAACTTCTATGGCCGTCTTGGAGATTTTCAGAAAGCCATAGAGTACCATGAACGAGACCTCAAAATTTCGAAAGAAGTGGGAGACAGGGCAGAAGAAGGAAGAGCGTACTGTAATCTTGGCAACGCCTTTCAAAATCTTGGAGATTTCCAGAAAGCCATAGAGTATTATAAGAAGTGTGTTACAGCCTTCGACCACATCAGGGGAAATCTCATATCTAATGACGAATGGAAGATAAGCCTAGCGAATACGTATGATCATATTAATTTGAGTCTATGGGGGCTGCAGTTTAAGGAAGGTAAAGTGACCCAGGCACTTTTAACTGCTGATCAAGGACGTGCGCAAGCTTTAAATGATCTTCTGGAGTTAAAGTATGGCCTTATAGGGCTACGCCCAGAAATAGGAACACTTTCTGCAAGACCAAGTGAATTTCCTAGTACCTTACCATCAAATACAGTTTTCATAGGTATCAACGAGGGAGGAATAGTTCTGTGGGTGAACAAGAAAGGAAAGGAAATCAAAACTAGAAGAACTCTGATTGATATCTCCGTCACAACCTATTTTCAGTCTCTTTTGGAAACTACACATATAGAAATAGGTGTGAGAGGGGATGTTAATTGTGAAGATCGCTCGTTAGGAAACCCAAACGATAAAGAGTTAGCAGGAGAAAGATCCTTTAAGTTAAAGTCTCATCCTTCATGTTTTGAGACAAAGTCATTACAAACATTTTACAATGTTGTTATAGACCCTATAAGAGACTTACTCCAGGGCGACGAGGTTGTGGTCGTTCCACAAGGACCTCTGTATTTGGCGCCTTATGCTGCTTTCATGGACTTGAAATCAAAGTACCTCTGTGAAACTTTCAGAATTCGTCTGCTTCCCTCACTTTCTAGTCTTCGATTAATCCAAAATAGTCCAGCAGATTGGCACAGCAAGACTGGCGCTCTTCTCGTCGGCGATCCGTGGGTACAGGAGGTAGTTTATGAAGGAAGGACGCTGGAGCAGTTAGAGTGGGCCGAAAAAGAAGTGCAGATGATTGGGGAAATACTTAAAACTGTACCTCTCCTTGGAAAGCAGGCAACAAAAGATGAAGTTTTGAGGCGTATCTCCTCGGTTGCTTTGGTGCACATTGCTGCTCACGGTAAAATGGAAACAGGAGAAATTGCCTTGGCCCCTAACACAACACGTTCATCATCCGTGAATCCAGGTAGGGAGGACTATGTCTTAACTATGAAAGATGTTTTAAAGGCGCAGATTAGGGCAAGACTTGTTGTACTTAGTTGTTGTCATAGTGCTCGGGGAGAAGTCAAATCTGAGGGTGTGGTCGGCATCGCACGGGCATTTTTGGGTGCTGGTGCTCGATCTGTTCTGGTGTCCCTATGGGCGATCGACGACGAAGCTACTATGGAGTTCATGAAAGTTTTCTACCAACACCTAGTTCATGGACGAAGTGCTAGTGAGGCCCTGAATGTAGCCATGAAATCCATGAGAGAATCTGACCGCTTTAGCGCAGTAAAGTACTGGGCGCCGTTTGTTCTCATTGGTGATGACGTAACGCTTGAGTTTGAAGACATCGATTAAATAGCAGGGTATGTTGGGATGTATTTAAACCTGGGATCATTTCAAGTGCTTAAACATATATTTTATAGGGCAACGAATCTTAACCGGTGCCACTTAACATCAATCTGCCAATCACAGGTTATGTTCAGTTGAAAAGGACTCTGACTTTGGTATTTCTTTAGGCAGTTAAACACCTAGCCTGCGTAGCTGGCGGTTTGTGTGATTAAAGTTTTGGCGGAGGAGCCGCCGCCAAATCTCACTCGACTGGTTCCACGGCTCCGCCGCCAAATCTCACTCGACTAGTACACAATACCACCAGCTACGCAGGCTATTAAACACGAGAACATTTCTGCACATTACAAAGTGTCGGTGGCCCTGTTTGAGTTCGTTCCATTGTAACATTACAATAGAACCTGCCGTAAGGGACCACCTAAAATGCCAATATTTGCCGGTCACTTACGAACGGTGATCGCTTAGGAGTGGTTCGAGGTATGGTGCTGTGGGTGGAAAATGATTTTGGTATTTTTGATGAGTGATAGGTTATGAGGTGCAAGAGAGGTGATTCTCACCGACTGAAAGAGACATGTTGGAAGCTACCGTAAATCCTCTATTAAGCCCCTCCTCCTATTTCTTTTAAGCATGTTTAAGGGGTGAGCTTAATAGAGAGGAAAGCTTATTTAAGAGAAAATTGTGGTGTGACTATCGATTCTCCATAAAGACCCCGAAGCCAAAGTAGAAAATCTGAATCATATGAAGCTGGAGGTCGAGCAGCCGAAGATCAAAAACAAATTTGAACTTCCAGCACGTGAATAAACCATACGGGATCAGTCCACGTGAGGTGTTACAATCGTGATTAATTATTACATCTACCATACGTCTATTATTTAAGAATAGGGGGAGGGGGTCTTAAAAGGAAAGAATTTTCTTCCCTGAAATTAGGAGGAGGGGCCTATTGAATGGGGGCCTTCATAGAGGATTTACGGTATGAAAGTATCAATAATCTACAATAAGGCTCTTTGTAGAATGAAATTACCAGTTTAAATATGATCCTTTGCTCTAACAGATTTAGAATATTGTACCTCGCGGCTGAAATCACTATCCTTTCCTTTCACTAGCTTGCTAACGTTTCTTATTGCTGTTTTTTTTTGTTTAGATACGAAGGGAATGCAGTGAAGCGGTTCCTACCTGAAGTTGAACTCAGTTCAGTTTTTTTTGTAACAAATACAAAGTGGAGCTTTCATCGCGTAGGAACTCCTTATCCCGAAGAGAAAATTAAGTGTACTTTTCGTAGATTGTTTTAGAAGACTATTCGTGTGCACACCTTGTGCAGTAGTAACTTGTTCAGTAGTCACCTGAGAAGGACATCAGGAATCAGTAGTCAATTCTTATTTTCATTATTATACCATATTTTACAGTGTCATTTTAGACGTGTCTATTGACAAATCATTAATTTTGTAGTTTTTCATTTACTCGCTTTTAGTTATGCGTAAGACTGCTATTTCATAGGCTTTTTCACGTGCGCTTTTTTTAATATCAAGTTGACAAACGATTTGGTTTTTAAGGACAGTGTAAGAGCCTAAGAGATCTTATCGGCAAGTAGAACAACCCCAGCAACAGGGTACGGTTCTATACTAAATTAGGCGTTGCCATTCAAAGCAACATCGTGTCTTAACTGTGCTATCTCACTACGTCTTCAGCCCTGTTGTGACACTGCGTGGACGCTTGCCAGATGGCTCCACTCAAGTTTGCAAAAAAGGAAGCCACATGAATTGACCTCACGACATGTCCTTTGCACAAACGATACAAATTCTAGTTAGCGTACTTTATTTTATTTGCTTATTTTATTGGACCCCCGAGGCCCTTATATTCCGGCTAGTTCGGTTTATGCCGCGGTTCAGGCACAAAATCAAGTACAAAATTCTAAAAACCAAAAAAACAAATATGAAAAAATTTCAAAACTAAACGCAAAGTACAAGTTTCCAGTTTCATTCGCTGCGCTTTTGTTTCTTTACTTCAAAACAGTTATCGTTTTTCATCATTTTTTCTTCACTCAGCTGAGGACAGCTGAAACTTAAGGTGGAGGAATGTAAAGAGAGAATTTATTTTTATTAAATTATTTTGCTTTCGCTGATTGAAATATGAAAAGCCAATGTAGGAATCCTTTGTTCTTTAGTCTTAGCTTCCCTAAACCGTAAACAGCCTGTTGATATTTATTGAGCGTAAACTCATTTGTCGAGTCATGATTGTAGTAGCCTCCAAGCTGTAATTAAACTGTGAGAAACTGTTATCCACCTGTGTAACTTTTGGAAGTAATTAATGTCTCACTACAAGCTTCTATTTCCACCAATAGTCTTTCAGAAATGATTTTTGTATTTGGTTATTTTGGCTCGTTGAGTTATGATGTGATCTGTATCGCATCAGTAGCTTAGGCTTAAATACGAGTGCTTTCTATGAATTTCTTTCGGTTACATCCTGGTTACGTCTTGGATTAAACCTCTACATTGGAGCCAAGTCCTGCGTTCAATTGCTGTCTCAAGGGTATTCAACAAGCGTAAGTGGTTCCGTGCCTTCCCGCAGCCAGCGAGTGTCCCCAGGAAAAGTCCTTTCCCAGAGAGTATTGTAGAGTTTTCCCCGTCGTCCGTTTATCCCTTTGTGAAGGCAAAAACCTGTTTCCATACTGGTTAAGTAAAAAGACTGTTTTCTCATTTGGATCCATCGTTTCTTTTCCTAACTAAAAATCCCAATGATCCGGATTTTTGACCTGATCTTGGATTTTAGTAAAGAAACGCACTAGTCTGAGCTTCGCCAGTTTAGTTAACTCGGCTAGTTAGCTTTCTTATTTAGCTGCCAGTGGAGCTTAGTGGAGCTCCCCAAAATGTCTCGATCTCTGGAAATTTTTTACGGTGTGGCCCTCTCAGTCACTACTCCCTTCACAACTTAGTTCTTACTGTGTGGCCCTCTCAGTCACCCCTCCCTTCACAACTTAGTTCTTCGTGTCGGAAACCGATATACAGTTTTGGTTTTCTAAGACAATCAGGGCGTTGCCACCATTTTTTTTCCTTAAAGCCCGAGTTGTAGAAATCTTGAAAGGACGGGGGTCGGGGGAGGGGGTAAGGACATAGTAAGTAGACATAGTAGGAAGCCAAGTGGTTTAATTTCGATAAAGCTTTTCAGAGGCCATACCGATATTTTGCAATCGCTTTAAAAGTGATTTATCCTTGTCTGATCGCTTTTAAATTCTCACCAATGATTGACTATAGATTGAAATTTGTCAAAATGTAGGTTTTAGTAAAATCGATATTACTATGACAACAATGAACAAAAAACTTTGAAATTGATAAACGCTTAATTTTGAGTGATCTAGACCAGCTGCTGAAAATCCAGTATTAGAAACTTAGCCTACTCCCAACGTCAGTGGCTTCATAGCTCAGTTGGTAGAGCATCGCCGTCACGGGTTCAAACCCCATTGAAGTCCTGAATTTTTTTCAGGCTTCTTTACGCAATTGCATAAATTGCGTTCACTGCGACGATCATTTCTTCATTTTCATTTGATTTCCGCAGTTCATATATGATTTATTTCTTATATCATTAACAAATGTTGTTGTTGTTGTTTTTGTTGTTGTTGTCTCACTAGAGCCTCGGCTATTTCATAGCCGGAGCTTATTCGCGTTCCCGATGTTGTTTTACCATCAAGTTTTCTGATTTCTCTTGTCGGATACCTTTTATCTTTTGCCTTAACTGTAACCCCTTTTCCTGTCGCACAGTTTATTTGTTTGCTTGCGTATGAATACAAGTACTTAAAGCAGTTTCTCCACTTTAGTCATTGTTTAGTTAGCTTGGCTAGTCTTAAAGTTTACTATTTACCCTGTGGAGCCTCGTCCCAGAAGGTTTCGCCCTCTGGTAAGTCAGTCACCTATCTCTCCACAACTTAGATCTTTGTGTAGGTAACCGATATACAGTGAGGAATATTCTTATAGAAGGAAGAATAATTCTGTTGAAATGCACTGCACTTGCTTCACTTTATGGCTCATAGAGCGACGAATATTATATTTATTGTCATTTAGAGCAGGCTTTTCCTAGCGATTGACCGCGTGCTGTTTTGTTTTGGTTTATGGTTTATAGAACGAGGAATAATATATCTGAAGCGCGGTTCTTGTGGTCTATGGCTGACAGAACGAGGAATGTTACATTTGAAGAGCGGTTGTTTTGGTATATGGCCAGAAACTCATAAGGGGTTTATGAGTTTCTGATATGGCTTAAAACCCTTTAACTGGCAATCGGACGGATAAGGATCGGGGAAGGGAAAAACATTGTCAGCGGGCATTACCATTAGTCTTGGGTTACCTGTGGTTTTCTGTGGTGCTGTGGAAGAGAACAACATGGGGACAATTTGCTGTTTGTTTGATCAAGTATTTTAGTTAAATTTTCGATATATTATGGACGTTAACGGCAGGCGAACTTTACTGATGGCGACGGAACACGAAGATCCTACAGCTTTGGTTATATTTTTGGGGATTTTTCTCGGGACTGGCCGTGTTTTTCGATGAGTTCTGCAACGAACCACAAGGCTGAATGCTCAAACAGTTGAACTTCCAAGAGTGCGGTGCTGTGCAGTGGAGGAAAGATGCTGGATTTACAAGCTTGAAAGGTAACTCGAAGTAAAAGTTGTCATTTTACAAAGAAACATATGAAGGAAGCGCCATTTTGTATCGACCGGTCAACGGTTTTAGCCATTCTTTCATAGTTCCTACGCCGTTTTTAATTAGCTTTCTTGGTCTCAAAACAAGTTGTGTGACATATATTGGATAGATATTGCACTGCCTTTGACAAATGTTGCTGTTTGGAGTAATCATGCGGTGATAAAATTTATAGGAAACCAAACATATTTTGGTCAAGTTTTTATTTTTTTAAAAATCCTCAAAAATAGGAATTTTGGTTTTTTGGTACCGAATGCGTGGTAGCTTCAATACCCCTACCCCCCCCCCCCCCGAAAAAAAGGAAAAACCCGGGAACATGGAACATTCCGGAACATGAAAGAATTAAATTAATTTTTATGGAAAAAAAATGTTAGGGATAATGAAACAATTTTACAAAAATTTATGGTAACATAACATAACAAAAACGAAAAATATGGAAAAAAAAAGAAGAAGAAACTGGTATCATTTCCGAGTATAAGAAAACAACATTTTGTCGCAAGTAATTAATTGTTGGGCTAGTGAGGGTCCATGTAAATGACAGTGACAAGTGAAGGCTGGCCTCTAAATTCAAAATTTAAAATTGGACGTGAGGAGGGGGTTTCAAGCTTTCCACACACAGCAACCTCTTGTATTATTGTTTGCCATGCGGATTAATAATTTGACGGTTATCTATTTAGGCTTTGCTACTTTAAGAAGAGCTTTGCGGCTCGTGGCTTTAGACTTGAGTGGACAAGATTTACATTTGCAGTGAATAGTTTCAGCAGTAATGGTAGTACAGTGGTGGTTTCTAACTGTTATCAATTAAGCCTGAATAATTTTTCTGTCATCTCCCAGAGTTGCAAGTGAAGTTTGCAATCTATCTATCTGCTAATCTGTTTGTTGCTTCAATTTTTGTGATGTTACTGGATTTTAGTGTACATGATTTCGTTTTGGAAACATTAATACATAGCTATTCTCAGTGACTAGACTTTCATGAATTAAATCCTGTTGTTGATTTGCGTTGGACAACAAAGTTGGATAACAAATCATGGTGACAGGTGGCCAAGAGGGGACTGTAATTAGCTTGAATTTCAGCCTTCTCCTAAAGTCACAAACTCCTCTTGCAACTCAGGGAGACATCTGAAATATTAGGCTAACTGTAGACAGTATAGAAACTACTACGAATGTGAGTATTGTCCACTAAAATCCAAAGACCGGAGCCCATAAGCTCTTGTTAGTTTCGTACAGCCTTGTCAGACTGTAAGTACTTCATGTCAACCTCCAGAAAACAATGCACCTCAAGTAAGCAAATGTCAGTTGTATAAAGGAAGACTATGTTGGCTGGACATGAATTACTTACCTACTTGGCTAGACATGAATACTTACGAACATTTCAGACCATCCCATAGCCATAAATTGTTAATGGATGACTTTCAAATAGCTTCAAATGATTAAACTCATGGCAAACATAATAGGGAACTTACGAATCGACGACTTTCGCACGACACCACCGCTGGGTCACGTCATAGTTCTGCGTTGCCATCCTGTATAAATTTGAATTTATGATTCGTAGTAAAGACGACGATGTTGGTGCACGCTGAAGGCAAATTTTCCCGCTGTTTCTGAAGTTTGTTTTCTTCTTTTCACAAGTAAGCTTATTTGTTCAACCAAAATGTCTAAATTCATAAGAGAAACGAAAGTTCGTATTGCAGACGCTTATGGAAACAGATTTATAAAGGACCAAGTATTACACTGTATTTCTACTTTTCTGCGTTTCGTCAACAAACTCAGAGTTTAATAACTACCAATTTAGACGAGACAACAAAGGACGAATGCAAGGTGCATTATATACAGGGAGGGCATTTATAAACTTGCTGAACAGCTGTAGTTACTGTCAGGATAACCACTTGCAATGGTCTAGTTGTAGCTTTGGTACCATCTTGCCAATATGGTTTCACTCGGTGTTAATTTATCTTTGTCTACAGCTAGCTATGGTGTTGATTCTTTGGGTCGTTACTTCAATGAAAACAGACAAACAAATTGAAAACAAATGTAAAGAACATGTCACTAATGTGATACTTGAATTATCTGGAAAAATCCGCTGAAGTGTGTAGGGAAAACTTTGAAAATTAGTCTCACGTCCTGTTTTTCTAGGACGCCGGCGAATTGCTGTCAACAACGGCGTCGGCTTTGGCGCGACGGCGGCAAGTGCCCAGATAAGCATTCGCATTAAGCCTGTCACGCAGTCCAACCTCTTCACGACCCATTTTTAATATATTTTGACTTTAGAGGCCAACCTTCACTCATTACTGTCATTTGCATGGACCCTCACTAGCACAACAAATTAATATAGTGTGACAAAAATAATATTGTTTTCTCATACATGGAGATGATACACCTGTACCAGTTTCTTTACAAAGTTTTTATTTTATTTTTGTTTTTATGTTATGTTATTTTTATATTTCTTTTGTTATTATAAATTTTTGCAAAATTGAATTATTATTAGTATTAATATTATTTATTAATATCATTTTTTTATAAAAATTAAGTTACTTTTTTCATGTTCTGTGATGTTCTGGGCTGTTCTGCAATGTTCCGGATTTTATTGATGGCCAACGAAAGAGTCTGAGTCAATTCTGACTTCATATCATCAAGATCAATGCCAAGAAACAAAATAATTCTTTGTTGGTAGTATTTTTGGCAGCTTTTACGTCCTAACCAGAAATTTACCAGTTAAAGGGTTAAACGAGAAATATTACATTTGAATCGTGCTTGTCTTGGTTTATCGCTTACGGAAGGCAGAATGTTACATTTAATAGCACGCTTGTTTTGGTTTATGCTTACAAAGCAAGTCTGTTGAAATGCACTTGCTTCGCGAATATTATGCTTTTGCACAGCCCTTGTTTTGCTTTTAAGCTTATGGAACGAGCAGGTTGAGGAGTATTACATTTAAAGTGCGCTTGTTTTGGTTTTTGGCTTATAGAACAAGGAATATTACTGTTGAAGCATTCTTTTGGTTCTTGTTTTGCTTCATGGCTTATATAGCTTGTATAATGACGAATTAATGGGAATTAAGTAATGGTCCAGATAAGAAGGAAAGGACCAAAACGCAGTGAACACATCGGAATGCAAAAAGGTGCTAACTTTACTATTGTCTCTACTAAGGTTCTGATTGGTTTAAACATCAAATTTTACAAAATCTTCGCAAAGCAGCATGTATATTAATCCCTTTTTTTCTATCCAACTTCCTTATAACAAAATCTCTAATGAGTCTAAGTAACACAGAAATCGTATGTGTGGATCATTTAAAATTGTGAACATTTCTTGGCCATTGTTTGCAACTGTTGTGATTGGTCGAAATGTTTTAACACAAAAACACACCCTTTAAAAGTGGAGTTTAAATACATTTTCTTTTGTAAACAGCCTTTTTGTAGATTTATGCACTCTCTGCGTAAAAATGAAAACATTTTTTATGTGAGGAAAGCGTATTGCGCCACAACAAAAGAAATTGCTTCCCTTCTTACCTGGATCATTACTTAATTGTGATGCTGTTCTAGATATCAAACATGGGGGGGGGGGGGGGGGGAGGGGGGTATAGACAGCCTTTACCTTGGCACAAAGTTTTACATAGATTGAGTACTATTCCATTTGGTTTATCAAGTTATTTTACTCATGAACTATCCAGTGCTTTTATGATCACCTTTTATACTAAGTGCCAGTAAAAGTACAAGTAGTTTGTATAAATTCAGGGCCCGGCCAGCATCTTATAGACTCACTTGCAAGATAGCTTGACTAGCAAACTGAGTCATCAGTTGCAGCTTTTACTATTTTTTTTATGATTCACTGTGATAATTTAGCAGCTGTTTTTATTATCAATAAAGGGAGTGCTGCTCATCCTCTTAGTATGCATGCACTTAGACTCCTGCTTTGGCTTTCAGCAATTTACAATTTTAGGTTCACTGCTGTTTATGTTCATTGTCACTTCAACAACATTGTGAGTGCAGTGTCCTGCTTACATGAACCTACAGCTGTAGCAAAATGTGTAGCCTTCTATCATCATCTCCGGCAGGTACAATCGCGCCACCTCCTGACAGCACTCCACTGACTCAGCATAATTATGACCTTACACAGTTGCAATTTCCTTTTTTCCAGGCTCTAAGGACCCTCAACTGGCACAGCAACTTCAAGAAGAAATTTATCAGTACCACTTTCACACCTCTGCTGAGGACACTAAAGCATCGTATTGCACCCACAGGACTAGTTATCTCTGGTTTTGTGAGCATATAGGTTACCCTACCCTCCCAGCCCAATCTTCCCATTTTTGTAAGTATCTGCCTTTATAGCTCGCAGTCTCAAAGCCACTTCTATTCCCAATTACCTAAATATTATCGGTATAACCTACCTTATCCCCTCCAGGGCAATTGGCCCTTACAGCATCTCTTAACAGACTGTCTGGGATTAAGCGGGTCAAAGGTATGCCCCCCTGCCCAAAAACAACCCATTACCCCCAGCATTTTGGGTCATATTAATTTTACTTGCACCTCGACAAGTGCTCTAGTTTTGATGCCTCCTTCCGGGCTATATGTTTGGTAAATATTTTGGTATGCTTTGCAAGAGCCATCTCCTTGTTAAATCTCCACATACCTCTCAGCACTTCTTATGTTTGGATTTTACCTTTTATCCCTGGGGTGGTTTAGTCACTATAAGTTGGAGTAAAACTATTCAATTCCATGAGAGGGTTGTTCTCCTTCCACTGCCATTCATACCAGATTCCCCCCTTTACCCTGTTACGGCAGTTAAAAGGGTTATCCCTGGGGTGGTTCTTCTTCCCCTGCTATTTATATCAGACTCCCCCCTTTGCCCTGTTATGGCACCATTTATATCAGACTCCCCCCTTTGCCCTGTTATGGCAGTTAAAGGGGTTATCCCTTGGGTGGTTCTTCTTCCCCTTCCATTTATATCAGACTGCCCCCTTCGCCCTGTTACGGCAGTTAAAAGGGTTATCCCTGGGGCTGTTCTTCTTCCCCTGCCATTTAAATCAGACTCCCCCCTTTTGCCTTGTTACCGCAGTTAAAAGGGTTATCCCTGGGGTGGTTCATCTTCCCCTGCCATTTATACCAGACCCCCCCCCCCCCTTTGCCCTGTTATGGCAGTTAAAGGGTTTATCTCTCGGGTGGTTCTTCTTTCCCTACCATTTATATCAGACTGCCCCCTTTGCCCTGTTATGGCAGTTAAAGGGTTTATCTCTGGGGTGGTTCTTCTTCCCCTACCGTTTATATCAGGCTGCCCTCTTTGCCCTGTTATGGTGGTTAAAAGGGTTAACCCTGGGGTGGTTCTTCTTCCCCTGCCATTTATATCGGGCTGCCCTCTTTGCCCTGTTATGGCAGTTAAAAGGGTTATCCCTGGGGTGGTTCTTCTTCCCCTGCCATTTATATCAGGCTGCCCTCTTTGCCCTGTTACGGCAGTTAAAATGGTTATCCCTGGGGCTGTTCTTCTTCCCCTGCCATTTATATCAGACTCTCCCCTTTTGCCCTGTTATGGTAGTTAAAAGGGTTATCCTTGGGGTGGTTCTTCTTCCCCTGCCATTTATACCAGACTCCCCCCTTTGCCCTGTTACAGCAGTTAAAAGGGTTATCTCTGGGGTGGTTCTTCTTCCCCTGCCATTTATACCAGACTTCCCCTTTTGCCCTGTTACCGCAGTTAAAAGGGTTATCCCTGGGGTGGTTCTTCTTCCCCTGCCATTTATACCAGACTCCCCACTTTGCCCTGTTACCGCACTTAAAAGGGTTATCCCTGGGGTGGTTCTTCTTCCCCTGCCATTTATACCAGACTGCCCCCTTGCCCTGTTACAGCAGTTAAAAGGGTTATCCCTGGGGTGGTACTATCAGACTCCCCTTTAGCGCAGTTAAAAGGGCTTAGTGCACTTTACCCGTCAGGCATCGCCTGACTCCCAGGGTTTCGCCGTTCTTCGCTCTCCAGATTTAGTCGTCGTGCATTTCTCTTATCACATATTGTTTTAAAAAAGTTGAGTGCCATTCTCTCTACCATTGGGTTCTTGGCCAAAGATCACGCTTGCCACTCCTTTCGTAGGGGAGGGGCCTCCTTTGCCTTTTGTTCCGGGGTTTCTGTCAAACTTATTAAAATGCTTGGGGACTGGCATTCAGATGCTGTGCTACTTTACCTTACGGTCCCTCTTTCATTAGATTGCAATCTGTTAATTCCATTGTTAAGTCTACCCTCACTAAAAACATTTCTACTCCACAACCTACACAATTTGGGTCTGGAGTGTTATTAGTTTTATTAGCAGTTTCCTTTTAATATTGTATCCATATTGAGTGATTACCTTTTTACATTTTGTAATAAAGGCTGTCATAGTCCCAATCTTGCCTGTGTCGTGGATCGCACGAACCGTAACACACTATACCCTGATGTAATAATGAAATGCACTCTCCGTATGTGCTCAGAATACGGACTTTTAGGCTGCGTGCAAACGGGCGCAACAACTACCAACATTGTTGCGCCAACAATATTGGGAGTTGTCGCGTGCGTGTTGGCAGTGGTGGGCAAACGGATGCCACAACTCCCAACAAGTTTGGGACCTGCAGTGCATTGTGGGAAGAATACAACCCATAAGTCTTTGTAATCCATGCGTGATGAGCGTGCGTGGCCCCAACAATGTCGGAAGCGCTGTGCAAACTGATCCAAGATTGTTGCGCTACGCTTCGGCGATCACGGAACAAAAGAAATGTTGGGAGTTGTTGGACAGGAAAGTACTGCTCAGCAGTGTTCCTTTGAATTGTCGCGCACATTTTAGGGTTCTATCCACAAACTTAGGTACTTTTAAAGCCAGCTTATCGTAAAGTTAAAAAGCATCGTTTCAGGTGTCGAAAGAAAAAAATTCTCTGTCCTAAAAAATCATCACTTTTGCTCAAATAGCACAGAGAAACTTTTCCTGGAAAAGTCTTAAAGTTCGTACTAAAACTGATCCCATGCTTCGGGCTGAGTATATTTTAATCCTTCATGTACATCAGGGGCAAACTTATTCCCCTGAGAATAACATCTTTTTTTGTATCACCGGGGATACATACCTTCTCAAAGAGAAGAGGGTTCGGAAATTAGAAGTAAAGAAACACGAGGGGAGGGTGGGTAGTGAGATATGATGTAAATTGTAGATAATAATGATTATAGATAAACTAAACATCGTTCTAGATGTTTATACATGAGCGTGCCGTATGTACATAGCTCTACAATCGGATGTGTGCACTGTAACCATTGAATTTGTTGTGCGAAAACATCTTCATTTGGACTGTGCAATAAAAGTCATATTATCTTAAGAAGATTCTGTCATAAGCGCTTAACTGGCGTCGGTCAAACTGCATTTGGTCTTATAAATGTGTTAGGTTGTTGAACTGATTTACCTGCATTGTGGAGCTGTCAGTCAACCTATAGGTGGTTTTCACGTTACGTCATCGCCGCCATGGAGTGTAAACAAAAGATCGCTCATTAGCTCGCTTTGTTTGTCCACCAACATTTGTTCATTTCACCATTGTTATTTGTGTCTCCCGAGGATGCATGAAAACCACCTATTGAAATCATTGCATTTTTCTCCAGGAATAATATTCGTTCAAGCACCGCGCCCATATGAAGGATTATTAAATATTGTGTCATTTGTCTAATTTCACTTCGCTCTGTTTTCACACCCATAAAATGCATCTCAGAGCCCTTTTGGGCCTTTTTGTATACAGACCAAAATGACAGATTTCCCTTCCCTTTCATACAGGTATTTCGAGAAAGGTTGTCGGAAAAGGTGCACGCGACAATCCCGAAAGGTATTGTGGGTGGTTTTTTTGTGTTCACGGTTCTTTAAAGAAATTTGAAGGAATGGCAGGAGAGGCCATGGACGTATGTTTGCCAGTGCTAAAGGAAAGCAATAAAAGTAGGTTCGACAGCTGCGGTGTCAGGAACAGTGTTGGATCATATCCCATATTACCTTTCGGGATTGTCGCCTGCACATTTGTTCCGACAACCTTTCTCGAAATAGCTATATACTTCAACTAGTGAAATCCCCCCCTCTCACATACCTAAAGCCTGAAAAAGTTACCCCTTCGGGCGCAGCCTCCCCGTAAAGGCCATTATAGGGAGTACCCCAAGGGGAGATTTTCATTATCTGAAAGAAAAGCTTCACGTTTATACTATAAATGACATTCAATTATTAAAGATGTACCGACTCAGTTGCAAATCTCTGGGCGAACAAGAACATCCGAGACTGGAGGGGAGTGAGAATTTAATAATTCTTTAACAGAAAGAAAACATGGGGCCGTAATTTTCCTGACTCCTAGGCAGTGCACTACGGCCAGCACAAAACCAGGTTTTTGCTTCCTCCTTTCGTTAAACGTTAAAAATACAGTGCAAGTTTGGACGATGGCGACATCTGATTACAACTAGTGGAATCCTTCAGTAATTAGGGGTTACATTTATCTAAGAAACTGCTTACATCGGAGCCAGCGCGCCGTGGTACTGGCTACCAAACAATACTTAAGAGCAGCATGAAGCTTTAAAGCATAACGCTAGAACCCATTCCCGTCACTCATCTTTTATTCGGTTTTGACCAAGCAGAGCCGTTAATGAGGGGAGGAGAAAAACCTCGAGCTGTTCACTTACTGATAATCCACGGAAAGCGGGAATTTGTCTAGCTTGCGTAGCAAGCGTCAGAAGGGTTAAGGGATGGGAAGGAAGTGGGGGAGGGAGGGGTCGGGTGATAAAATTTGATACCATGGGATTAGCAGAGGATTGAAACCGACAAACCGTCTCAATCTCATGTAATGCGGAAATCATAATACCTTGATGAAATTATTGCGGATATAGCCCGAGGGGGTACTCCCATACATTACCTATACAAGTATGTGCCGCCCAACGGGGTCGTGATTTTGAAGCTCCTGATTTAGAACGGGGTGTCCATTTCAGAGGCGTTTTCTAGAACAGGGTATAAAAATTGTGGATCACGTCTTTATCTCACGGGCGGATCTAGGGGGAGGGTGCAGGGGGTCCGCACCCCCCCCCCCCCCTGAGATGACCTGCGGTTTTCTAATACAATTGGTATTCTGCCAAAAAAAAAAACTATGTGGTTTATTGGTGTTGAAGTAGAGCAAGAGACGAGTGCACCCTCTCCTAAAAAAATCCTGGATCTGCCCCTGTTAAATGTCATTATTAACAAAAATAACCGAGGAAAAAGCAAGAACATGTAGCATCTCGAGCTGCGCGGCTTCGTCCGTAGCTTCTACGACGAAAATCATTGAAACCTTCCCCGCTCCCATTGTCTGTTTTAAGAAATAGCCCTAATAAGATCGAGTTGGTTCATAACCTTACGATTTTTTCTCTATACAGAGAGAAAACCGTTTACATAAAAACCCATAAAACGGCCATAAATCGGCCCGTGGACCACACAGGAGAGACGTAACACACATTTTAAGTAAGGTAAACTGTTTTTTTTAATTGAAATCCTTTCATTTTCGTAGGTTACAGAAACGATAGGTTTTTTTCCCATACAAATCCTTATATTTCGAATGTTACACAACAATGCCGATGTTCGCCGATGCTCATATTTCGAGCTTGGGCTGCCTGTGGATTTAAGAAATAGCCCAAATGTTAACAGCAAGTGGTAACGTTTGCGCATGCGTCAAGCTTTCCGGGAGGCACTTGTTGACGGGAAATCGTAATGGCCGAAAGCCGTTCTGAAGCACTTTCAAGGGAGATTTTTTTGCATACCCAATCGACAACAGACATGTCTTATAGATTGGATACTTTGGCTAAGCCATGTTGAAGTGTCATGCATGGGAGAAGGACCATTTAGGTGGTTAATTTTCGTCCATTTGGCTCCTCTGATGAAGCAGATAAAGCGTTCACGAGGTCGTTTGTTGTGATATGTTGATTTGTTGACATTCAAGCGGTCACGGATTTCTGGGTTATCGTCCACGATCTGCAGAGCTGCCTAACATTTAGGTAAGATATACCCCTTGATTTACTTTGTGAAATGTGGAGCAGCATCATCGAATGTTATGTGTTAAAATTATAGCATCCTGAATTCAACGTAATTTATGTGACCCTGGTATTTTTGTTGTATTTGACCCTGACCGTACAGCGAGATCCAGTTATATATCCCACACAAGCGACTAAACAGGTTAAACTTCTCTTTCGGTCACTCCGTATTTTCACTTTTAGTGGTTTATTCAAAGGGGGAAAGTTCGAGTATTTTGATACTATTTAGCGGCATGAAATCAACAAGCAAATTTCCTACTCTTACAAGTAAGGTCATAGTCGGATGTTTCCTTCCATTTTCGAAAATTTGCTTTTCTGGTTTACATTGGTGCTCTATGGCGACTACTTATTCTCAGAGATTAAGAGATCGAGGCGGTGGATTGTGAAATATTATTTGCTAAAACTTCGTTAAAGATGGACAAATTTTCCTTGTCCTTTTCAACCTTGTTTTTAGATTTTTCGTTAACATGTAAAAGTATATCCCAACAAAACTTATTTGTAAGAGCATTGTTTCGGAACACTCTTTCATTCTTGAATGTTTGATTTTGCATCCAAGGGGGGGAACACTGATGAATTTGCGTTTTAATAATCATGCACTGTACGCTTTCAGATTCACTGACAAGAACCCTCACCATTTGGAAGATGATTTTATTCTGATAATTTCCCTACAAAATCAATCTGTAACTAAACTACATAAGAAAAGACACGGAGACAAACTGTTTGGCACAGAGAGAGGGTTTATTGAAATCAAACAACTACCACCCCCGAAACGCGGCCAGGGGTGGTTGCCCAATGAGAACAATAACCTCTCCGCCCACCGAAACTAGGGTGGGAAGGGGGGGAAAGGTAAAACTATCGCTTTAAGTCCGACCTAAGCACGAGAGTATAATAAGCAACGCTGACAGTAGACGCATATACTAGAGTGTAACTTGAGCTAACAAACACGTGAGTGAAAAGGCGCCAATAGCGATCGGGAAATTAACTGTTTTGAAAGGCCTTCCAAAACAAAACAATTTCCCTACAAAATCAATCTGTAACTAAACTACATAAGAAAAGACACGGAGACAAACTGTTTGGCACAGAGAGAGGGTTTATTGAAATCAAACAACTACCACCCCCGAAACGCGGCCAGGGGTGGCTGCCCAATGAGAACAATAACCTCTCCGCCGCCAAAAACCGGCCAAACAATTGGTCTACGTGGAAGAAAAAGAGCTAAGGGAGAGAACCATCCCCTTGGCAACCCGAAGCTTGAGGGCCATAGAAATGTCTAAATAACACTTATAAGCATCCGAACGCCAGTCACCAAATATTTGAATAAGCTCCCCAGGGAGTCCAGCCGAGAAAGCCCATGAGGTACCCCCTTGACGAAAGGAATGACCACGAAAAAGGTGAGACTGAGCCACCTTGGCAGCCCCTAAACGAGCACGTAAAACTGAAACAAACTGGCGTTTGAGAATGGGTTTGACAATCCCTGAACGAGAACGATATACGAACAGTGGGGATCGACTAGAAGCAGGAACGAGCTCACACATGAGATAAAATAGCCGGACAGGGCAAAGGGACGAATTGGGGATACTAAGAAGTGGTAGTGCTAAGACACGGTTCCCAAATTGATTAGTCTTGGACCACGAGAACTTAACACACAACCCATAGGGAGAAGGTTCGATGTCCCCTCGACGAAGGCAATGATAATCAGCAATATGACACCGAGAGTCTGGAACCAAATTAGAAATGCGTGCGAAAAGGAAAAAGGCAAACACAAATGCGCAAGAAAAGGTGACATCGATAGGGTCGAGAGGAGAACCAAAGCTGACTCGAACACCTAACAAATGGGGTGTAATTGGGGGGGGCACGGAGTGGACAATGTTGAGCTAGCCTGTCAATGCCCCGCAAGGTGACCTGAATTTCATGCGTGCTGAGATCGGGAAAGGGATACCCTAAAGAAACATGAAGCAACTTAACCCCACTGAGATAATTTCGAATGGAAGGAGGGGTCATGGAACGGCTTAAAAATTGACAATATAAACTAATAGTACGAATAGAAGCGGGTAAAAAGACTAAATCAAAATGTAAACAAAAGTATAAATATGATCGCCATTGAGTGCGATGGTTCTTTTGAGTTCCTGCGGCATAGGCAGCCTTGCGTGTTTTCTTGAGATCCCGAGATAGCTTGGACAAAACCAGGTCTGTAGAAAGGAAATCAAATATCATCAGACAAGAAAAATATGGAAGGATGCACAACAATTTCTTGCAAATTCACAGTTCCAGGTGCGGCGAGAAATTGAGTTTTAAAAGATGAATGCACATGCCAGCGAGACAATAAATCAGCCAGACGATTCGCAGAACTAGACAAATGAGTCGCGCGTAACTCAAATTCGTTTGAGGCGGCCTCAAACCAAATAGCAC
This sequence comes from Porites rus, assembly GCA_964035705.1. Taxonomy (NCBI): domain Eukaryota; kingdom Metazoa; phylum Cnidaria; class Anthozoa; order Scleractinia; family Poritidae; genus Porites; species Porites rus. Next base: position 17,278,742 of record OZ038004.1, on the reverse strand, counting down.
GCAAACAAACGGCCAACAGAGAGTCTTGCACACGACCAGAATTAAGAGAGCTAACCACCGCTTCGTTATCGCACTGGACGATAATACGCAAGCCCTGCCAAGACGAACCCCACGAACGGCAGGCAACGAGGATGGCCAAGGCCTCCAAGTGATGAATGGAGGGGAACTGAGCGAGTATCGCAGACGGAAATGCGCAGTGAAAAAATTGCGAAGATGTCAGTCCTCCACAGCCAGTTAAACAAGCATCCGTACTAAAAATGCCATCCGGAGTCGACCAAAGTGACAAAGGAATAACTGACACACCATTATAAGTCCGGAGAAAACGTAACCACCAGCGAATATCGCGGTGAAATTCCTTAGGAAGTTTAGTGTGATAATGATTGTGCTTCAGCGGTCGCAGAAGCGCAAGAATACGGGACAAAAACAAACGACTTTGTCGAACACACTTGGTAACAAATGACAGCTTGCCGACTAATGATTGCAGCTCGGATTTCGTAGCCGATCGCCGGGTGGTCCATTGAAGCAACAAAGTCTCGAGTTCTTGCAGCCGTTCTGGGGTCACCGAGAGAGTTAACGCAATAGAGTTGACTTCGACACCCAAACAAGTAAGTACCGGAGACGGCGGACAAGCCTTCGAAGAAGATTCTTGCAATCCTAAATCACGTAAAGGTGAGCCACAGGTATCATAGTCATGGAAGGCTTTGTCAGGCGAAGAAATGCCAATAAAATCATCGAGGTAATTGACCACAAAACATCCGTCCTGTGAGAGCATATGACATGCAGCAGAAGTCGAACGTTGACACGCCATAGCAGCAGTCTTGAGGCCCATAGGCAAAACAACATCAAAGTAAAGTTCACCGTTCCATTGATATCCTAACAAAGGATAATCAAACGGATCGATTGGAAATTGGCGATAAGCCCGTTTTAAGTCACGTTTGAACAGTAAGCAGCCGCGGCCGACAAAGGCCACGCGCTCCGCAATTGTATCAATCGTCGGATAAACAAGGGAATACGGTTGTGATAAATAAACCCGGTCGGGGATAGCATCGTTGATCGACGACCCGGTGGGCCAACTGAGATCCAAGATCATCCGCCGCTCGAAAGACTGTGGTTTCGGAACAGAATTTAACGGCGAAAGCACGATCGGACGCGAAAAAGGATTGCTAGAAAACGGGCCGATAACAGCACCACGTGCGAGTTCGAGGGAGAGATAAGAATCCACGGCGGAAGGGAAATCCGTAGCACCCTTGTGGTTACGAGAAAACTGATCCGTGGAAAGGGAACTTGCATAATTCAAACCAACAGGCCAACCGAATTCAAGAAAATCGCAAACCGCGTAATCATCATAGTCTCGAAGTTTTGATCGCCAAAGTGGTAAATTAAGTGAAGAAGGAACTGGTAAACGGGCGCCCAAAAAGTTATACTGACCAAACGCAAGAACACGATGATGCAAATGTACAAGATGTAACGACGGCGGTTCCGGATAACGCGCCCCGCGTGACAAACAATTACCAAACCCATGAATGAGAGATGTCTCGAAACGTTCTGAGTTACAAGCGGAAAGTCTAGAGTCGAACGACGAATTACAGTCTGGAGTACGACAAGAAAGTCTAGAGTCTAGCAAAGGTCGAGGAACGTGTAACCGATTAAAGTCTAGAGAGGAAAATCTAGAGTCCAGCCAAGGTCGCGAGGTAAGAACAAAAGGTCGCGAGTCAGGAAGGCGGTGTCACAGAAGATGGTTGATCTGGGGCAGGCCCCGAAACGACGTTCTTCGTGGGACAATCAGCAGAATACTCCGAATGTTTGGCGATCACACGAGAAACTGTCCAACATTTAGCACAAATGTGCTGAAGCCACTTGGTCTCATTCCGAATTGTGCCGTAGTGATCCTTCTGATGCCCACATTTCCCATGCTGAAAATCCCGACAAAACAAGACTGGTGCCCCTGACCGACTCGCAAGCGCAGTCCCCGTCGATCTCGAAGAGTTTCGGAGAAGACGAGTTTCTAAGTCAGGAAAGGAATCACCCCACCGTGCACGACCACATTCGATTTCAAAGAGCACTGCGGCGTGGAACTCACGAACAGCCGGCCAGGTGAATTGCGTAACGAGGTACATTAAACCAATGAAGTGATCGAGACGGGCGTTCCTTTCCGTGTCCGAGATTGAAGGCAGTTTTAGAATAGAGGCGTAACCCGCAGAAAACTCCGCGATGGTGAGCTCGTCATAGCCTTTGTCCTTGGACACGTAAGCTAGGCTTAACTGGCTGTGAGGCCATAGTTGGGGAAATACCACCCTACTAGTTAACTTGGTAGTCTTCCCTGACTTCAAACGCGGCTTACCTCGAGAACCGCGAGTAGGTGGATTCTCCTCCTCATCCGAACCGCTAGAAGAAAAGCCTAGGCGCTCCAACTCTTCGGACACGCGTGCAGTGAGAGCCGGATTGGCGCGAAGGGTCTTGATGGTAGGATTTGAGCTTGGCTGAGGCTGTTTCTGCTTTTGTAGTTGTGCATTCCGTTGTTGTAGGGTGACTAATTCGGCTTTCAGGCGGGCCACCTCTGTCTCACGTTCCAGAGCTTCATTCTCGGCTCTTACCCGTGCAATCTCAGCGGTTAGTGCGGCTACGTCTTCATTAGGGGCACTCATATTGGGCTGAGTCCGCGAAAAGGGAGTACTGGAGGGCTGAACTTGGCTGGTAGAGGGCAAAACCGGAGCTGGCGCTGGCTGATACTGAAAACTGTCGTGAAATTCATCCTGGTCGTCATCAACCTGTTGCCCCGCATGCATTGCTGCGTAGTCACGAGGAATACGATCTCGCAAATGATAAGACATCGTAAAGACTAAGACAGAAGAAAGGCTAAAAGCGGAAAGCTAAAACTATCGCTATAAGTCCGACCTAAGCACGAGAGTATAATAAGCAACGCTGACAGTAGACGCATATACTAGAGTGTAACTTGAGCTAACAAACACGTGAGTGAAAAGGCGCCAATAGCGATCGGGAAATTAACTGTTTTGAAAGGCCTTCCAAAACAAAACAATTATTCAATGATGATTTGTTTATACATACAAAATTGGCGCCTAAAAGAATTGTAATGTTATGCTTAAGATGTTTACATAATGTCTTGAAACATAAGTGAAATCAATATAAAATATGAAAATACACATATGTGCATTCTTTTCCCTGCCCTACTATAAAAGTGATTTAATAAGTGTGATTCAATGCATTTTCATATGACCATTACAATATTACTCCCACTTTGACACTAGCACAAGTTCAAGTGCAAAACAATTCTTGCCCTTGTTCACCTTTGCACTTGCTGGACTGCCATTCCTGTTTGAAGTACAGACAATACTGGACATGAAATCCCTGTATTTGATTCCTTACATTGGCATCCACATAAGAATTAGCTTCATCACATACAATGTATTTGTACGCTTACAAAAATCATAAATGTTATTATTCCTTTCCTATCTAAAAGATTTCTTCCCTTCTTGAATATAAATTCGTATCCATGACACTTCAGAAATCCTGAAATATCTAAAGGGGTAGCGCTAGTTGTAGGCAACAACTAAATGCCATATGGCTAACTTTTCACTCTCCGATAGAAATAGATCTTTTGATACTCTAAGTCTCATATATTCAGTGTTTGTGCACATGAATTTAGGAGCACTTGGCTTGCCAATGTTGGTTTGGCTGTGTATACACTGTAGTAGTGTATATAGTCATATATCATAGGCTGCACAAGTTGCAATTTATGAAAAAATGCCCCTGAAACAAGCTCATTGATGTTCCTGGTGTCGCAAGATGACAAGTTATGAAAAATTTCATTTGCCTTTTTCCTGTTGCAGGAGCTCCCTATGAGATGCTCAACACTAAACCTTGTTGATTCAGGTGATAGTCATTGAGGACGACTGCATCATCACATTTAAACCAGTCGCACTTTTCACTCAAGCCATAGCAGAGCTGGTACAAAATGGCGACTATCCGTTTTTTATTTTACCCTATGCTGTCTGCAGAATGTGAAGGGTCTGTCACTCCATCCTGAACTGCATCAATAGCCTTGGTGCCCCAGAAGACACACAGACAAGCTTTAATTTTTTATGAGCCATACATTGGCTCACTTGAAGCTACCATAAATTCAGACTTTATAAATATCAGGCTTTAAGATCCTTAAGTTCTCCTTATGTTGAAATTGAATGAAAACGAAAAGTTAGAGCTAATTTTCTCTCATTTTCAGTTTTTTAATCTTAGCCCAGATATGGGCTAGTCAAGGGAGCTAGGCCTTATTTTATTAACACATGTGCCGTAGAAAATACCAACAACAAAATTTATGAAAAGCAAAAATGAGTGCAAGCATGGAAGTATCAGAAGCAGAAAATTCACTTCAATGTCTCAGAGAGAAAATGCAGTTTTAGATATGACTATGATCTTTACTATTTTAAGTATTTTCGCTGTTGTGTGCATATTTGCAATTTTCTAGTATGTAGAAGTGTGGGGAGTAAAGGGAAGGATTTGTCATGGTTAGGGTTACCTTAATAAAACACATCTGTAATATGAAACATCTTTTACCACACTCCTGTTTTGGCTCATCTAATTATAATTCTTTATTTTAGAAGTATAAGGGGCATTTTTGAGTCAAGAGCCTCCATATTACAAAATTCTGCCTACACCCCTGAATAAGTTAAGGCATCACATACAGTTAATAGATGTCATTTTTTGAGTTTGGGTCTTCAGTTTTATATCATCTAGTCAAAAAAGGAAACTTACAATTTCATAGCCCTGGGTGGGATATCTTTGAAATTTTATCAGTCGCAGAATTAGGGCACTGCACCTGCTTTGGCCACTGGTGGTTATGATGGGGTATCTCTGAAAAGTAATCACTGGCAGAATCACTGCACTAAGGTTGCACATCTCTGAAAAACAGGGCGTTCCTGAACCATAACTGACGTGAAATCGTATTATTGCAAGGGGATTGTCGCAAGAACTGCAGTTATGACTATATAAACAGACTAGCATTTAGAATTTTTTTTCACAGCATTTTATTCAAATCGTAAACGTCGGACGTTTTGTACTCGGTCACAACTTACATGAAGAGATTTTTTTCCCAGTTATCCAGTGTTTAATAGAGGAGTTTTGCAGCTGTTACACAGAACCCCATCGACGTGTCCGCGCCTAAGCCAAAACACGAAACAATAATCACTCATGGACCACAAACCGCGCAAAATTGTGAATTATCTGCGACTTATTAGCCTTGAGACCAATCTCGCATATTACAAAGAAGAATTTGCGTTATCTGCACTCCACAAAGATAGAACAGATGAGTAAGACGATGGTAATTTTTAAAAGAGGCGCCATTTTTCTTTGCTGCATTCGCTGCGATCCAATACCACCACAAACTTCCGTCCAGCGGCTCGCGCATACTCGCAACGTTACCACTTGCTGTTCCAAATGTTGCGCTTTCGTTTGAGGTGATAAATAAGAGGCCCTTCAGGGGCGGATCTAGGAGGAGGGTGCAGGGGGTACGCACCCCCCCCCCCCCCACCTGAGATGACCTGCGGTTTTTCGAATACAACTGGTATTTTGCAAAAAAAAAAAAAGGTATGTGGTTTATTGGTGTTCAAGGAGAGCAAGGGACGAGTGCACCCCCTCCTAAAAAAAAATCCTGGATCCGCCCCTGTATCTTCTGCTTAAAATTGTTGCTGATTATGAAGAAGCATTTATTTGATGTACAAGTCGAACAAATAAAGAAATATCTTTTAAAAAAACAGGGCTATTTCAATTTACCAGGAGCCCATCAAAATTTACAAACTTTCTAGAACGGAGTAAAAAAATTGCCCCATTTCTAGAACGGGGTATCAGTTTTAGGGCGAATTCTAGAACGGGGTATTAAAAATCGGCCCATTTCTAGAACGGGGTATCAGTTTTGGGCGAAATTTTTTTTTAGAACGGGGTGCCAATTTGGAGTCCCGGGCGGCACATAGCCAGGGCTCGACGTTGCGACCCCTGGGGTCGCCAATGCGACTTGATTTTATTTAGTGGCGACTAATGTATCGGTCAAATCGAAGCTTCAACATGCCCCCCCCCCCCGGGCAACCCCCTGGGCATTTGACTTTTTAAAAAATTATTGTTCAAATTACCCCCTACCCGGGCCAAAATGCCGTTCAAATGCCCCACACTAGGATCCATTCAGGTGATCAAACGCCCCCACCCCGGGGACATTTCACAGGCACAAAAATGACAGAAGGACAGCCGAAACGCCTTCAGTTGTCGAACAAAATCTTTATAAATATAACAAAACCTGAGCAACACTGTTAGCGTATTTACTACGAACAAAAGTCTCGTGCAAAGAGGCGGAAATCGCTGCTACAAGGTCACTGAATGCTCAGCTTTTCTTCGTCATGCAACATACAAAGCGTTCTATAAAAAAAGATCCAACCTATTGAGATTACTACATCATGACCATTTCACTGACATGTATCATCGCTCACCTTATTAATTAACATACTTGTAGTAGGTCAAAGTAGTTGACCGTTTTATTTTATTTTATGTTGTTGTATTGAATTCAAAGCCTGAATCCAATATTAAAAATTTTAAAATTCAAATACTTCAAAAACGGCACAAAGCTTGTTTAAGCCCTTTCCTCGTAACCAGTTGGCCACAAGGGCACAATCTTTTCCACAAAAATCCTCTAACACCGCGTCCCCCATTACAGCTCGCCACGCCAAAGATTTTACATGAAATCGAGGGTGTAGTTCAAATTCCCCACCCCTAAAGCATGGGGATCAAATTCCCCACCCCCTGGAAGGCCCCGGTAATCAAATTCCCTCCTCCCCGGGACGGCAAAAGTGTCAAATGCCCGGGGTATGCCCGGGGGGGGGGGCATGTTGAAGCTTCGATTTGACCGATACATAACTTTTCACGCCTGGTCGCCAGGCTGGCCCCCATGATATTTGTGGCCTTCTTTGGGAAAACGTACACTAACGATATTCCGTTAAACGGTTAGACCGTTAGCTATCCGTTAGTCATCCGTTAGACAGATCAATGAAAATCGTTTGAGGCGTTTGGCAATTCAGTCTTTAGGCTAGCAACTCATCCGTATCCGTTAGATCGTTAGTTGTATCCGTCGATCTTCTACTGAAATACACTGTTGAAGAAGTTCCAACGGGCAATGGAGACTGTCTTTTAGTGGGTCTGTAACACCATCGCTTTAGAAAAATTATTCTGTAAGAGCTTATAACCGATGTTTTAAGGCCTCCTTTCGCACGATTTTTGCCCGTTTTAATGTCCGTTCGCATCGTACAGCATCGGTCGAAGAACTCACATACCTGCAGGCGGCGTCCAAAATCTCTTAAGGTAAATACTGAAGCGTAAATTTCCTCAAACAGTTATTCAAGCTTCAGGAAATGAAATACACTTGCAGTTAAACAAATTTTTTGTATTAGAAAAAACTCATTTGGGCTATGAAAGAACAAATCCGCAAATATTCCCTTTGCGTTCCATATTTGCATTGATGTTCAGAAATGAACATCAGTGAAACATGATCTATCTCGTTGCCTAGCACGTGATCGAAAGTCTCCTCCACAAAGAAGAAACAGATCGTCAATATTTTCGGGCAAAAGTTGATTTGGCGAAAAGTCTGTTCAAGAAGTCTGACTTTAACGATACTTTATTAGAAGTCAATAAAATGCAGTAAAGCTCTTACTTGGGTCGTCACGCAACGCTTTGTCGCGAAGGGCTCAAATGTCAACATAAATTTGCATAAAAAAGTACAAGAATCCCGAGATAGACGTTTGTTCTCATAAGTTTTTATCAGACTAATCTGCAATCGAGTCCGCAATCTAGATACATGTTCGACATAGAGGAATTATTGTTAATCGATGCGCTAAAATTTATTCCCGGACAAACAAGGGACCTGTTGAGAACTGCGATCGATTTGCCCGATTAATTTTGACGGAAGTCTTAAAAAAGACTTCCGTCGAATCGAATTCATCAATGGTGATTTCCTCTTACAAGTAACGGTTAAAGTCAAACGTTAGACGGACCAACCGTTAGCTGCTAAGAATCAACCGTTAGATCGTAAGAACAATCCGTTAGAACAAATCGTTAGAGCATTGGGACAAGCCGTTAGAGCGTTAGAAAAGCCGTTAGCTATCTGTTAGTTTAACGGTAACGGAATACATAAATACGTAAAAATGAATTTTATAACAAGTGCCATTGTAGGGGTTATGTAGCCTGTTTTGTAGAAGGTAACTTATTAACAATTTTGTTGAGGTTAAAAAGACCTTAAGTATATTGTATGCTATTTTTTCTTGAAGATAATTTTTGGCGACTAGAATACTTGTCCTGGCGACCAAAAATGAAAACTTAGAGGCCAGCTGGCCCCAAGATTTTTTTCTGAAAGTCGAGCCCTGATATTACCCACCAAAAAAGTTTGAGGGAAAACTATCTTTCGTAATAGTTACGTCTGAAATTTGTCACCAGTCCGGTGGTCAAGCAAGTCCCAATGGTAGGGTATATGACAGCACATCTGCGACGTCAAGTGAAATTCCATTTTACTTCAATTAAATCACACACTAAGTGTGACCCTCGATAGAAGGTCACTCACCACGAAGCATATTCGAAGAAAAACAGGAAGTCTCGGACCAACTTCCTCAGTGGGAGAATCCATCAGTCTACAACATCTGTTAAGATCTCGTGTGAGCTCTTTGTTATTTCGGTCAGAGACAAATAAATAATTGTATATTAGATTTAACGTCACCCCATATGCTTTACAATTAGTTTTTAAGTTTTCCTGGATGGCTACATTTTGGAGGGTAGCTATTTCTGGAAGCACTTACGTTACTTTTGTTGACGTAATTTGATCAAATTGAAACTGAAAGCTAAAGAGGGGAAAAATCCCATAGGTTCAAGTTTTTCTTGGTAGAAGGGTTGATTGTTACTTTAGGTAAGTTTTGTACGAGTCCTGTTGTTTTGTGGAGGAAAAAGCAATTGAGTTTTATACTTAAACTTGTCTTACAAAGTATGATTTGCTCAGTAGACCCTATCGTCGTGACAAATCAAGGGTACTATCAGGACTACTCTGGAATTTATAACCGAGGTAGGCATTACATTAGCTGAAGCTACTGTAGAACTCCAAGGTTCCTTTACCTTAGAAATGCATTTGGTTCTTTAATCTCTACGAAACTTATGGCAAAGGATGTCTCTTTTTAATAAGGCCGTGTCGTCTATGACATGATCTTTCAGATCGCAGAGGATTTTATCATGATCATGTAGGATTTCCTCTCCTCCCTTTCACTGATTCATTATGCATACATGGTTATCATTCCACTCTGTATACAGTTGAACCTCCATTAAGTGGCCACCTATTAAGCGGCCAGTAAACAATGCCCCGATATAATTGTAGAAAAGAATGGGAAATTAAACCTCGATTGAGCGGCCACCTCTATTGATCTGAGCGATCGCGGCCACCTTTTTGCTGTTCCAACGAGAGTTTTTCTATTTTTCTCACCTCCATTAAGCGGCCATAAAAATCAAGCTCTTAACAGCCTAAGGCTGGCTTTATTTTAAGAATATGATGAAGGAAAACAGTCCGAGATTTAAAAGAAAGTGACAGCCTCCGCGTATATGCCATTATAGAGAGTACTCCACCGGGGGATTTGATAAATCTTTTAAAAAAACCATCACGTTTCTACTATAAATGACATTCAATCATTAAAGATGTACCGAGTGAGCAGCAAATCTCTGGAAGACTAAAAACATCTCAGACTGGAGAGGGTGCGAATTTTATTATTCTTACAGAAAAAAAATATGGAATCGTGATTTTCATGACTCTTAGGCTGACTACAGCCTCGATACAGCCAGCACAAAACCAGATCTTTGCTTCCTCCTTTCGCTGAACGTTAAAAATACAGTGCAAGTTTGGACGATGGCGACTTTTGATTACAACTAGTGGAATCCTTCAGTAATTAGGGGTTACATCTATCTAAGAAACCGCTTATGGTCAAGCAAGTCCCAGGGGTAGGGCATATGACAGCGCATCTGCGACAATTGAAATTCCTTTCGTATAGGTAATAGCATGATTCGTAGTTATATTTGGAATAAATACCACAAGGCGAGCGAAATTTGCCGAGACAATTGAAATATCACGAGTTGTATTTATGCCAAATATCACGTACAAATCATGCTATTATTTGTTTATACTACTACCCGCAAAAGGTTTGTAATTTTCACATGAAGGTATTTCAAATTAGGCTGAAATACCACTGCTCTAAGCCAATTAAATTGCAGAAATTTCTCATGTAGTAGTATAAGACTTCAAATCACCCACAAAATGTGAGCCTCGTTAGAAGGTCACTCATCACGAATCATATCCGGCAGTGTTCGGAGAAAAACAGGAAATCTCAGACCAACTTCCTCAGTGGAAGATGCCATCAGTCTACAGCATCTGCAGGGACGGATCCAGGACTCTTTTTTAGGAGGGGGTGCACTCGTCTCTTGCTCTACTTCAACACCAATAAACCACATTTTTTTTTTGTTGCAGAATACCAGTTGTATTAGAAAACCGCAGGTCATCTCGGGGGGGGGGGGGTGCGCACCCCCTGCACCCTCCTCCTAGATCCGCCCCTGATCTGTTATAAGATCTTTTTGTGAGCTTTTTGTTATTTTGTTTAGAGAAATATTTTAAAATAACTGTGACCCCTCATATGCCTTATTATTTTTCAAATTTTCATGGATGAGCTTTCTGGAAGAACTTACGTCACTTTTGTTGAAGTAATTTGATCAAAGTGAAACTGAAAGCTAAAGAGGGGAAAAATCCGATAGGTTCAACTTTTTCTTGGTAGAAGGGTTGATTGTTGCTTTAGGTAAGTTTTGTACAAGTCCTGTTATTTTGTGAAGAAAAGTACAATTGACTTTTATACTTAAACTTGTCTTACAAAGCGGTATAATTTCCTCGTGGACCCTTTCGTTGTGACAAATCAAGCAAAGCATTAAAACTGCTTGGGAATTTATAATTAAGGTAGGCATTGCATTAGCTGAAGTTACACTAGAACTCCAATGTTCCTTTACCTTAGCAATGCATTTTGTTGTATACCTGACAACTCTCACGCATTTATATATGCGTGAGTCTCACGCCTGCGGACTAAAGACATCGATCTCGAGCATCAAGGACAATTTCTCAAACAAATTGTTATTTAACAAATGATTAATGACGAAACTTTAATTCGATTTCCACAAATATATTCCAAAAAGGCTTTGAATGATGACTTTGTGTCCTAACGAAATCAAAACACGCTGAAATTATCGCCTCTTTTAGTGCGCAAAGGTCGTTGGAACATCTTCGAGAGTTTTCAGTAACGTTCACAAGGCTTCGAAAAGTTATCGGAAATCCTCGGAAGACGCTGGGACGTTTTTGAAAATCGCGCCATCATGGCAAGTTGGCTGTTTGTTAATCTCCAGGAATGTCTCTGTTTAATAAGGCCGTGTTGTCTATGATCTTTCAGATCACAGAGGACTTTTTCAGCGATAATACCCATTATGTAAGATTTCCTCTCAGTTCTTTCACTAGTTTATTACTCATGCATACATGGTTATCACTCCACTCTGTATACAGTTACACCTCCATTAAGCGACCAGTAATCAAAGTACCGAAATACAGTCGAACCTCCATAAGCGACCAACTCTTGTAAGCGACCACCTATCCAAAACGCCAAAACCTCCCCAGTTAAGTCTTACTGTTGGAACCTCTCGTACACGGTCACCTCCTGTAAGCGACCGCGACCACTGACGGTTTAATGATTTTCCATTGTTTTTAACGTCTTGTAAGCGGCCACTTGACGAGTGTTCTGATCTCTTATGGTCTCTGTGTGCACTATCCTGCTTAGGATATACGAAGAACTTTAGTAACAACATGGAACTGCACATATCGTAACTTGGAAATTGCATGCAATAAATTCCCTTCCTTAGATCTATTAGACTACGAGTAGTCCCCCATTTTTCCTCAGGGATAGAAAAGGCGACAAGCGTGTCGCCTTTTCTCGCGTGGGGCGATTTTCACGCACGCTCGCCTTTCGCTCGCTCTACTATCCCTGGAGAAATGGGGGACTACTCGTAGTCTATAGATTTATGTGTCCGGACTTCTACTCGGAAGAAGCCCCCTGCGGTTCGATCCTCGTAAGCGACCACTAAGTGTTCGCATTTTGAGTGTTCGCCTATGGGAGGTTCGACTATAATTGCAAAAAAGAATAGGAAATTTTCATTTTTTACCGTTCCAATGAGAGTTTTCCCATTGTTGCCAGCTCTAATAAGCGGCCATCAAGCACTTAACAGTCTAAGTTTGGCTTTATCTTAAGAATATGATTGATGACCGATTGAGGACCATTAATGCTGCCCTCGTTGCGTGATTGATTTAAAATAAAGTGATGTTTCTGCTCAATTAAAAATTATGATAATTTATGACATGGTCTGTGACGAACCCCCGGCCACTTGCTGGTACCTCGAGGGTAGCCGCTTAATGGAGGTTGAACCGTACGTACTCATAGTCATATTCATAATTTGTGTTGGATTATAAGCGCAAGTTGCAGACAGATATCTTTCTAATCCGGCTCATCCTCGGACGGATGTATTGAAAAAGAACTTGCATTCTTCGTGAGTGATATAACACAAAGAAACTCAAAGAAGTCAAGATAGCAGAGCTATACTAAGGAACATAGGAGGTGAAAAAGAACAAACGAAAAAAACTTCCCAGGTTTTTACACCGAGTAAGACTTAGGCTGGAACCGAGCAGGGCTAGGGGTCGGGGGTGGGGACTTTCTATTCTATATGAACCACTATAAATTTCTGAAAATCCACCAGCTTAAAATATCTGTGCTTTCTCAGTGTTTTGGTAGTATATTTAGAAAGAGATTTTCTTTTTATTTACTGTAGACTTGCATTCCGCTAGCAAGAGATGCTAACCCTTAGAAATAAGTACACTTTCCGAAATTTGCCATCTTGGCAATCTGTGACAACAGATTCCCGCCAACTTCGCCAACTTGTGACCCTCGTAACCTCGTTCCCAGACTCCCAGCTGCGAGCCTTGACTTTGTTTGAGTTCTTGTGATCTCTTGTGTACAGTAGACAAAACCAATGACAGTGGTGCATAAATGACCATAAATAAAATCTCAGAAATAACCCTCTATATTTCTTACATCAAAATGTTTTCGTCGTCTAATTTGTACAGTTATGTTCCCCTGTTCCCTAAAAATAGGCTCATGTTCCCTTGTTCCCTTCGATATTTTGCCAGGGTTTCCTTGTTCCCCCAAACCCCTGGGAGACCCACAAAGGTAGATAAGTGCACAATAGATAATTTATATGAACCATGTTTAAACATTCTTACAAAAAAGAATGTCTTTTCCTTTTTTTTCAAGAAGACCCCAAACCATCAAGTCATATTACACAACGCCAAAAAACACTTGAAAAGCAGAAGATCTTATCTGCAATTTGTTATTGGAATGGCTGAGAAAGGACAAACAGAGGCGAACTGTAATCTTGAAAACACCAACAAGATTGCCAATGAAGTTGGAGAGAGGAGAGAGGAAGAAAAAGGGAATAGTCATATTGGCGACGCGAAAGATTTCCAGAACGCTATAGACCGTCATGAACGGGACCTCAAAATATCAAGAGAAGTGGGAGACAGGGCAGGAGAAGAAAAAGCTTACGGTAATCTTGGCAACAGCTATGATAGACTTGGAAATTTCCGGAAAGCCATAGAGTACCATGAACGACACCTCAAAATTTCGAAAGAATTGGGAGACAGGGCAGGAGAAGGAATAGCGTACTGTAATCTTGGCTACAGCTATCACAGTCTTGGAGATTTCCAGAAAGCCATAGAGTACCATGAACGAGACCTCAAAATTTCGAAAGAAGTGGGAGACAGAGCAGGAGAAGGAAGAGCGTACTGTAATCTTGGCAACGCCTTTAGAAATCTTGGACATTTCCAGAAAGCCATAGAGTACCATGAACGAGACCTCAAAATTTCGAAAGAAGTGGGAGACAGGGCAGGAGAAGGAATAGCGTACGGTAATCTTGGCAACGCCTATGACAGTCTTGGAAATTTCCAGAAATCCATAGAGTACCATGAACGAGACCTGAAAATTTCGAAAGAAGTGGGAGACAGGGCAGGAGAAGGAAGAGCGTACGGTAATCTTGGCAACGCCTTTAGAAATCTTGGACATTTCCAGAAAGCCATAGAGTACCATGGACGACACCTCAAAATTTCGAAAGAAGTGGGAGACAGGGCAGGAGAAGGAAGAGCGTACGGTAATCTTGGCTACAGCTATCACAGTCTTGGAGATTTCCAGAAAGCCATAGAGTACCATGAACGAGACCTCAATATTTCGAAAGAAGTGGGAGACAGGGCAGGAGAAGGAAAAGCGTACTGTAATCTTGGCAACGCCTATGGCAGTCTTGGAGATTTCCGGAAAGCCATAGAGTACCATGAACGACACCTCAAAATTTCGAAAGAAGTGGGAGACAGGGCAGGAGAAGGAAAAGCGTACGGTAATCTTGGCAACGCCTTTAGAAATCTTGGACATTTCCAGAAAGCAATAGAGTACAATGAACGACACCTTAAAATTTCGAAAGAAGTGGGAGACAGGGCAGGAGAAGGAAGAGCGTACTGTAATCTTGGCAACGCCTATGGCAGTCTTGGAGATCTCCAGAAAGCCATAGAGTACCATCAACAAGACCTCAAAATTTCGGAAGAAGTGGGAGACAGGGCAGGAGAAGGAAGAGCGTACGGTAATCTTGGCAGCGACTTTAGAAATCTTGGACATTTCCATAAAGCCATAGAGTACCATGAACGACACCTCAAAATTTCGAAAGAAGTGGGAGACAGGGCAGGAGAAGGAAGAGCGTACGGTAATCTTGGCAACGCCTATGACAGTCTTGGAAATTTCCAGAAAGCCATAGAGTACCATGAACGAGACCTGAAAATTTCGAAAGAAGTGGGAGACAGGGCAGGAGAAGGAAGAGCGTACTGTAATCTTGGCAACGCCTTTAGAAATCTTGGACATTTCCAGAAAGCCATAGAGTACCATGAACGACACCTCAAAATTTCGAAAGAAGTGGGAGACAGGGCAGGAGAAGGAAAAGCGTACGGTAATCTTGGCTACAGCTATCACAGTCTTGGAGATTTCCAGAAAGCCATAGAGTACCATGAACGAGACCTCAATATTTCGAAAGAAGTGGGAGACAGGGCAGGAGAAGGAAAAGCGTACGGTAATCTTGGCAACGGCCTAGACAGTCTTGGAGATTTCCAGAAAGCCATAGAGTACCATGAACGACACCTCAAAATTTCGAAAGAAGTGGGAGACAGGGCAGGAGAAGGAAAAGCGTACGGTAATCTTGGCAACGCCTTTAGAAATCTTGGACATTTCCAGAAAGCCATAGAGTACAATGAACGACACCTCAAAATTTCGCAAGAAGTGGGAGACAGGGCAGGAGAAGGAAAAGCGTACTGTAATCTTGGCAACGCCTATGGCAGTCTTGGAGATTTCCAGAAAGCCATAGAGTACCATCAACAAGACCTCAAAATTTCGGAAGAAGTGGGAGACAGGGCAGGAGAAGGGAGAGCGTACGGTAATCTTGGCTACAGCTACCACAGTCTTGGAGATTTCCAGAAAGCCATAGAGTATTATAAGAAGAGTGTTACAGCTTTCGACCACATCAGGGGAAATCTTATATCTAATGACGAATGGAAGATAAGCCTTCAGAATGCCTATGATCAAATTAATTTGAGTCTATGGGGGCTGCAGTTTAAGGAAGGTAAAGTCGTCGAGGCACTTTTAACTGCTGATCATGGACGTGCACAGGCTCTAAACGATCTTCTGGAGTTCAAGTATGGCCTTAAAGGGCTACGCCCAGAAATAGGAACATTTTCTGGAAGACCAAGTGACTTTCCTGGCTACGTACCTTCAAATACAGCTTTTATAGCTATCAACGAAGGAGGAATAGTTCTCTGGGTGAGCGAGAAAGGAAAAGAAATCAAAACTAGAAGAAGCCAGATTGTTATCCCTGCTACAAACTATTTTCAGTCTCTTTTGGAAACTATACATAAAGAAATAGGTGTGAGAGCTGATGTTAATTGTGAAGATCGCTCGTTAAGGAACCCAAACGATAAAAAGTTAGCAGAAGAAAGATCCATTAAGGCAAAGTCTCATCCTTCATGTTTTGAGACAAAATCATTACAAACATTTTACAATGCTGTTATAGACCCTATAAGAGACTTACTCCAGGGAGATGAGGTTGTGGTCGTTCCACAAGGACCTCTGTATTTGGCACCTTATGCTGCTTTCATGGACTTGAAATTAAAATACCTCTGTGAAACTTTCAGAATTCGTCTGCTTCCCTCACTTTCTAGTCTTCGATTAATCCAAAATAGTCCAGCAGATTGGCACAGGAAAACTGGTGCTCTTCTTGTCGGCGATCCGTGGGTACAGGAAGTAGTTTATGAAGGAATGACGCTAGAGCAGTTAGAGTGGGCTAAGAAAGAAGTGCAGATGATTGGGGAAATACTTCAAACTGTACCTCTTGTTGGAAAGCAGGCAACAAAAGTTGAAGTCTTGAGACGTATCTCCTCGGTTGCTTTGGTACACATTGCTGCTCATGGTAAAATGGAAACAGGAGAAATTGCCTTGGCCCCTAACACAACACGTTCATCATCCGGAAATCCAACCAGGGAGGACTATCTCTTAACTATGCAAGATGTTTTAAAGGCGCAGATTAGGGCAAGACTTGTTGTACTTAGTTGTTGTCATAGTGCTCGGGGAGAAGTCAAATCTGAGGGTGTGGTGGGCATCGCACGGGCATTTTTAGGTGCTGGTGCTCGTTCTGTTCTGGTGTCCCTGTGGGCGATCGACGACGAAGCTACTATGGCGTTCATGAAAGTTTTTTACCAATACTTGGTTCATGGACGAAGTGCGAGTGAGGCCCTGAATAAAGCCATGAAATCCATGAGGGAATCTGACCGCTTTAGTGAAGTGAAGTACTGGGCGCCGTTTGTTCTCATTGGTGATGACGTAACGCTTGAGTTTGAAGGCATCGATTAAGTAGCAAGGTATTTTGAGATATATTTAAACCTGGGATCATAATCCCTGCTTTTGCAAACGCCATTTTTCGTCGCTTTATAGGACAACGATCTAACTCAATCAGTGCCACTTACAACGTCAATCTGCCTGACAGGTCAAGTTGACAACAACAAAAACGTCTGACTTTGGTAGTTTGTTTGGCAGTTAAACACTACAAGAAAATTTGTTTCAAATCTAATGATTTCTTTACATTTCAATGTGTTGGTATCCCTGTTCGAGTTCGTTCCATTGGAACTTACAGTCGAAATTTCCGTACCCGACGTCCCAAAATTCCAAGATCAAATTTCTCGTCTCCTACTTTACGGAGGGTGATCGCTTAGGAAAGTCTCCAGACATGGTTAATCTTCTATTAAGCCTTTCGGGTTATTATTCATTTCAAGACCATTTGAGAGAGGGGCTTATTTTATTAAGCGAAAATTTTGGAATCCGATCATTTCCCCATAAAGAACTAGAATTCTAAGGGGAAAAGTTCAGGCACATGAAGTTGGAGGTCATGAAACCGAAGATGAAAATCAAATCCGAACTTCCAGCCCCTGAATACACGATATTGGATGATCAGCCCACTTGAAATGTTACGGTCGCGATAAATTTATACATTTATCATACGTCTATTACCGTATTTATTCGATTAACCGCCCTGGGCGCTCATTAAATTTTTGGACCTTGAGAGTGGGCGCTTATTCGAGGCTGGGCGCTTATTAAGTTTTCACCATTCTCAGCAAGTGTAGTAGTATATTTTGCAACAAAACAGTACATGCTAATAACAAAAAGCGAAGATGTAACAAAGCAAGGTTTCTGTAAAATACTCTTAAGAAAACTCCGTCTTCGGGAGGGTCTCTTATTATCTCTTATTGGAGTTTTTGCGGGAGGGAGTGGGGTGGGGTGGGCGCTTATTCGAGGCTGGGAGCTTATTAACTTTTTCTGCCTTTAGGATGGGCGCTTATTCGAGGTGGGCGCTAATTCGAGGTTGGGCGCTTATTCGAATAAATACGGTATATAAGAATGAGGAGAGGGGGCTTGAATGAGAAAGGGGGGAAGCTTTATCGCCAACTGAAACACTAACAATCTCGCCAACCCGTTTAAAGACAATCTCATCCATGCGAGACACACTTGGGCAGCTAGAGGCAGATTTTACAGAATTTCATATGACCACTACCGGGGATTTGGAACAGCTAAAAGACAAAACCGTTAAACAAGATCACTTAATTAAGCTACAAAAACAATCATCTGACGATCTACTCAATGATTTTTCCTCGCAGATTACATCACTCCAAAAAATAGTCTCTCAACAATCAAGCATCATTAAAAAATTGCAAGATGAAAACCAGATCCTCCACAAGAAACACGTACAAATTGACAAAGCAAATCAGGCCCTGCAAGAATCACAAAATAATCTGATGACAGAAATTCATTTCCTTAAAGAACAAATGACAGCGCTTTGGCAAAACTCGAAGGAACCTGACCCCCCCAGCCCTTCCTCACAACCCGAGTCCTCTTGCTCCGAAAACACCACTGACAGCGAACAAAAAAACACGGACTGTGAGGCATCTCGACTACCCATCACAGCTCAAAAGCTTACAGTAAATATTCCCACGAAAAACAGGTTTTCGCTGCTCCAGAATTGTGACACATCTGACAGCTTATCCAACACACAGCAAGAAATTGATCCGGAGACAAACACAGAAAATATGACTCCACCTACTCCACAAGACATTACGCCACCTCCAATCCAAGCATCTGTAAACAATAAAGCCGTTTTTCTGTGCGATTCGAATGGAAAATTTATCGACAAAAGAAAGCTTTTTCAGCCAACACAAGATTTCACATTCTTTAGATGTCCCAAAATTGAACACGCAAGGGCTATTTTACAAGATGAAATTGGTAAAGAATCGGCTGGACATCCTCAATTAATCATAATCCACACCGGAACAAATGATCTCACTACAACCACGCCAATAGACGACTTCATCTCTGATATATCTGTATTAATCACTCAAGCATCTACAAAGTTCCCAAAGAGCAAAATCGTCTATTCAACTCTCTTGCCGCGAACTGACATTCCCCTGCATACTCTATCCAAAATAAACACAAACCTTATTGACAGCTGCTCAAAACTACCAAACGTCCATCTAGTCAATCATGAAAATATCTTCTCCAAGGGAACTGAAGTGTTGCATGACAGAAAACATCTTAAAAAAAGACACCTTGGTTTGTTCGCAGCAAACTTAAAAGCAGCCATTCGTGGTAGAGGAAAACCACCTCGCTCCAACTCCAGCCAATTGTACCGATCCTCACTCTCTTCGTCGCACACGTTTCACACTAGCCCTTCGGAAGGCTATCCTCCCTCCAGCAATGGTGTTAGGAACATACACAGCCAAGTCCACCAAACTTCACGGCAGCAACAACCTTTACCTTCCCGTTTCCCATATACAACTTCCTCGGGTGATGCCTCTTATAGTAATGCTGTTAAAAACGGTCACAACACCTACAACATTCCGCAAGCACCGCAACAGCAACAGAACTTTCCGCCGCAACACTACAATGTACAGAGCTTCTCACCGTCTCACTTAGCGGCAGTGGGACCGATTCCTTCTGATTCCTCTTCTGTTCCTCGACTGTACTGTTGGAAAAGTCCCGGCAGTTGAAATCCCAAAGGAACTGGTATCTTTAATCCAATTTTTTAAGACCCTTGTATAATATCTTATACATAACCCACAACTTTCAATGCTAGTTGTTAGCTAGTTTGCCGGGATATCTGATTTAGGCTTTCTTTTCTTCAGGTACTAAGTTTGATACAATATGCCAGGGCCCTTAAGTTTCCCCAGCAAATTATCTTTTTTCGCTTGGAACATTAATGGGCTATCGTCGACATTATTAGGGGAAAAATTGCAAAATTTGGATTGTAAAAATATGATTAATTCTTTTGATTTCGTAATTCTCTCCGAAACCTGGAAAAAAGTGACTGTTGAAGTAAACGGTTACAAGATTGTGACTACAGATACCTTGAAAACAGGAAAATGCGGACGTAACTCGGGTGGATTAGCTCTGCTCTACAAACTAAAGTTTGACGATTGGATTTCAGTGCAAAAAGAATCACCAAATTTTTTATGGTTTAAAATTAGTAATCGCTACACAAAAACTACAAAAGACATTTATGTCTGTGGAACGTACATTCCACCATACAATTCCCGCTACTTTCGACCTGAACTATTTGAAGAGCTTGAAAGCGACATCGAGAAATTCTCCTCCCTTGGTTGAATTCTTATTATGGGAGACTTTAACTCCAGAGTCGGAAAACACCCGGACAGTGTTTGTCAAGAAGGTAATAAGATAATAACAAACGATTTTTCTGAATCTTCGTTATGCGCCACCCAACGAAAAAGTTTTGACAATGATTTGAATAATCACGGAAAACGACTCTTGGAAATTTGTAGAAGCGCGGATTTAAGAATTTTAAATGGTAGAATTAATGGCGACTCTTTAGGCAGACCTACATTTCATGGTAAATCGGGAATCAGTGTCATTGATTACTCCGTATGTGACCAAGATTTGCTACGAAATATAACATCTTTTGTAGTGAAAGAGCCGAACAGTTTATCAGATCATAGTCCGATAATAACATGGCTTAAGGTTAACCGTCATTTAGATAATGATTCATCAAACGAGGCAATTATAAATGATTCTTTGACTCCTCTACCAAAACAGTTTTTTTGGGAAAACGATTCGTCACAAAAATTTAGAGCTACATTACAGTCTGAAGACATTCAAAGAATGATCCACGATTTTATGAATACTACAACAACCACGAGAAATGTTGACATGAACCTTCATGCTGTAGAAAATATTCTTATTTCAACCGCCAAACGCTGTTTGAAGATCAAAACAGCAAAAAAGCGACGTTGCAAAATATCTTCGAACAAAAAATGGTTCGACAAAGAATGCCGCTATAAAAGACATGAACTGCGGAAACTTTCTAATCAAAAACATAGAGATCCTCTAAACAATACTCTCAGGGAAGAGTTTCACAACGTCTTAAAACAATATAAAAACCTTTTGAAACATAAGAGAAACGAATACTATAGCAATAAGATCTGTGAACTTGAAAATACGGTTGAAAATTCGAACAATAAGAGCTTTTGGAACTGTTTGAAGTCAATGGACGACACTATGAAGGAAACCTACACCCCTCCAATTTCTGAAGAAAAATGGATGTCCCACTTTCAAGCTTTGCACTCGAATGAACCCCTTAATGAAAAGCAGGAGGCAGTTATAGATGAGTTGCAGAATTCAAAGGATATTACGACACGATCTCACTCCTTGGATTACCTCATCACTGAAAGTGAAATTCGCACTGCAGCTGGAAAACTCAAAAACAACAAATCTTCTTTTTCAGACAAAATCAAAAACGAAATGATCAAATCTAGCCTAAACGAATTAATGCCTGTTTATCTAAAACTATTTAACACGGTCCTCGACTTAGGAACTATGCCCCAAATGTGGTGTGATGGCCTCATTACACCAATTTTTAAATGTGGTACTAAAAGCGATCCATCAAACTACCGTGGAATTTGTATTTCCAGTTGTATTGGAAAACTATTTTGTTCAATTCTCAACCAGAGACTTCTAAAGCACGTTGACTTAAATAATATACTTCACAAGTCTCAAATTGGTTTTCTGGCAAATAATAGAACAGCATATCATGTCCTCACACTTCGAACATTAATAGACAAATATGTCCATTGTCACAAGGAGAAAATATATGCGTGTTTTGTTGACTTTAGGAAAGCCTTTGATTCGGTTTGGCATGATGGGCTTCTCTATAAGTTATCTAAGATCAATGTCCAAGGAAAGTTTTATAGTCTAATTAAGAGTCTATACTCGAAGTCTACCTGCTCTGTCAGGATTGGAAATAACAAAACACGATCTTTTCAATACGCAAGAGGAGTGCGGCAAGGCTGCATTTTAAGCCCTCTGCTCTTTAACTTATACCTTAACGATCTAGCGTTCTCATTTGACAATGTTTTATCAGACCCCTTCGTGTTACCAAATGGCACCAGACTCAACTCTCTCCTTTACGCAGATGACTTGATAATATTATCGCGATCCAAACTTGGTCTACAAAACTGCCTTAACGTACTATCTTCATATTGCAACTCATGGATGCTTAGAATAAATCCTAAGAAAACCAAAATAATGATTTTTCAACGATGCACACGAAAATGTGAACATAACTTCCGCATAGGCAATGAAGTAATCGACGTTGTCCAAAACTATACTTACTTAGGAACTCGCATTACATCTTCCGGAAATTTTACACTTTCGCTTGAACATCTCCGACAAAAAGCTCTTCACGCGCTCTTCAGCCTCAGGCGACACACGGATTTGAATAATCTTAAGCCCTTACTTGCGTGTAAAATTTTTGACTCTATGATTTCACCAATTCTAACCTACAACAGTGAAGTTTGGGGTGCTTTTGTTAAGTCAGATTTTAAGTCCTGGGACAGCTCTGCAATTGAAAAAACCCATTTGCAATTCTGTAAACGTTATTTACAAGTACATAACAAGGCATCCAACATTGCTTGTAGAGCTGAACTCGGTAAACTTCCCATGATCATTGATATAAATAAAAAGATTCTAAATTACTTAGACTATCTGAGAGGTAAAGATGAAGATTCTATAGTTAAACAGGCCTTACAAATTTCAATTGACCTTCATCATAACGGAAAAACTAGCTTTTACTCTAATCTCATGAAAATGGTTGACTACTATGATCTAAACTATGACTTTTCCTGTAATTCATTGAGTGACTCAATAGTTAATAGGTATATCGGCATAATGAAAAATAAATACGTCTCTTACTGGAATCAGACCCTTCAACAATCACAAAAACTCAGTTTTTATTGTACAATCAAAGACGACTATAGCCCCTCGCCGTACCTAGTTTTAACAAGAAAAAACCCTTCGAGAAAAGCATTAGTTAGATTTAGAATAAGTAGTCATCAACTTAGGATTGAAACAGGTAGATACGAAAACATTCCTCGCAATGAAAGGATATGTCACTTTTGTACAAGTAACAAAATCGAAGATGAAAATCATTTCTTACTAGATTGTAAGGCTTATTCTCAGATCAGAGACATATTTTTCTCCAAACTAGAAACTAAAATACCTGACCTCAAATCACTTTCACACGATACTTTAATATCTCTTCTTATGAATTCCTCTGATTATTTAATTAACTGTCAATTAGTTTCATTTATCTCGCAATGCTTTGAATTAAGAACCAAATTAATATCAATGAATGAATGAATGAATGAATGAATGAGAACTGTAACGTTTTGTAATGTTTTGCACGTACTAATTAGTTGAATTAGTACTTAAATTTAGACTAATAGCTTTTGCAATGTAATTCCTTTATGGTCATGCAAATAAAGCTTTTGGTGTTGTGTTGTTGTTGTTGCTTTAAATCTGTAATAAGTCTAGTCGTTGGTTGAAGTTACCAGTTTAAATGTGACCCTTTGCTCTAACAGATTTAAGGGCGTGTTCGATTCACCCTATTCCGCCTCCCAAATAAGAATAAATGGAGTAAAGTCGCTGCTTTCATTGTATTGCAATATCTACAAAAATGATTGAAATAAACTATATAGACTTTAAATTGTCCAAAAATTAAGGTATAGAAGAAGTTTATTCTGGAATACGATCAATCGAGCCGCTCTTAGAAGTCGGTTATCAAAATGTTTTTCGCTAGCTGAAATCACTATCCTTCTCTTCTGCTAGTTGGCTAACGTTGTTTTTTGCTGTTTTTTTTTTGTTGTTACTGTATAGGTATGATGAAGAATGCAGTGAAGCAGTTCCTAAGTTGAAGTCAGTTCAGTCTTATTTGTCACAATTACGAGGTGGAGCGTTTCTCCTAAGAATAGCAACACTTTATCCCGAAGAGAAAATTATGTGCTGTTCATAACTAAGTTGAAGCTTTTTGTAGTCTGAAAATTACAGTGTACGTTTCGTAGCTTAGTTACGACCCGTCGTGTGCACTTGAAACTTGTTTTATAGTCACCTGAAAAATATCAGGAATCGGTAGTCAATTTCGGCTGTTTTCATTGTTATACCATATGTGAGAAAGGCACTTTAGGACGATGTGTCTACTGGGAATTTAATGTAGTTCTTCACTTTTTTATCAGTTCTTGTATTTTGTTATTCGTTTGGCATATTAGTTCATGTTTATTAGTGTCTAGAAAGGTCTCCATTCTAATACTGTAGTCAAATTACCTGAGTGTTCAGTTACTAGGTTTAAATTGTGCTAAAAGACCATTTGGCCGATACCAAAAAATCAAAAAAAGAAAAAACTTTTAGCCGGTGTCAAAAAGGAATACACTTGACTGATGTCTCTCATCTGGTGATAGCGGGGTGGATAGGGTAGCTCGCATCTTATGCCAAGCGCGGGGAAACCTGGAAATGATGCCAGGCATAAAAAACTGGAGCTGGTGTCATAAGCGGGAAAAG
>OZ038004.1:17119116-17249116 GCA_964035705.1 Porites rus | reverse complement strand
ATAACGTCGTAAACTGTTTTCGATCACTCGCTTCCTCGTTGCACCAGGACGTCAGTCTTTCTACACCCCTTCCTCCTCCCCTATTCACCAACTTGACTCAATGCGACTTTCCGGCCGCAACGGTCCGGCTGAAAGGACGCCATTTTAACACCGCGGAGGAGATCCAGCGCAGTTCGTACTTTGGACCGTTAAAGAGCCGTAAATTCTGGGCCGTTCCAAGTCCGGCACACGTCTTGGGATCCCTGTATTGCTGCACAGGATGACCACTTCGAAAGGGGATGATGACCAGACTTAATGGAGCTGTGTCGCGGCTATCTAGTTCATTTTGTTATTAATAGAGAGTTTAAGACAGAATCCACTAGGAAATTGAGTACTTTTAATTTTGAGTGGACAAAAATCTTTTACCAGAATAATTTACAGCATATTGCATTCTTTTTTACATTTTTCAAGGGCTAAAGATGTAATTAGTCATCTGTAATAACACCAAAGAAAATTTCTTATGGGAGCCCGAGAAAATGAATGTCTAATTTCACAAAATTACATCTCACACATAAAATTTTTAAAATTTTACCTGTATAATCACAATTCTTTTGAAGTTTGACATTTATTTTCTCGGACTTCCATGAGAAGTTTTCTTTGGTGTTACTAGAGATGAAATAAACTTAGCAATACAAATTTGGTAGCGTGAAGGTATTTGAAAAGAGAATAAGGCTCACTTCCGGTTAACGTGCGTAGCTCAAAAACGTGGTTGCTTAAACTTCCTAATGTTTGATTTATGCGTCCTTATTCGAACTTGAGAAGGTACTTATGAATAACAAATTCACTGCTTCTTGTCAAACAACAAAAATGAACTTTAAAAAACTGTTAGGCTAACAAACCCTGGGGGTACTCCTCTTTAAAAGTGACGAGGGTGATCGTCGGAAAATTTCGAGAACATCCCTAAAAGGTACCAGAATCTTGTTTTATGTGCGTGTCCCAAATTCATTTCCACCCCTTAGAGGTGCTAATTCAGTAACAAGTAATAATATAACTGGCACAAATACGTTTTTCAGATCAATAACCCTGGGCGATAACCTTACCGAAGGTAAAAAGGTACGGACACAACTCTGGCAGCAGTCATTTTAAGTCTTAGCACCCTAACCGGTACCAGTCCACAAATTTAAACCCCTAAAAGGTACGACGAGCACCCCCGTCACTTCTAAAGGGGAGTACCCCCCAGGCTAACAAGTTTTCAAAATTCACAAATGCAATCCGTTTAAATCTTCAAGTTTTTCCATCCGTACCTCTTTATGTACTTGTTGAGTTATTCCTACGTTTTTTTCATTTTTTGAGTGTTGAGTTCCATGTTACACTCACTTTGATGACAGTTTTCACTGTTTAACACTCTAA
The DNA here is from genome assembly GCA_964035705.1 of Porites rus. Lineage (NCBI taxonomy): Eukaryota > Metazoa > Cnidaria > Anthozoa > Scleractinia > Poritidae > Porites > Porites rus. The sequence continues at coordinate 17,247,727 of OZ038004.1, read as the reverse complement.
GCCCTAAGAGTGATCAGCATCAAATTTCTCCTTGTGATATCAATGCTTTGTAAAACAGAGTGGTCATGAGAATTACGGACATGATTACACAAGATGAATTACTTGATACTTTATCAACTTATACCCACTACGTCTATAGGAAATGAACAGGGGCAACAAATGATAATTCAAATTTTGATCTTAGGGTTTAAAGGGTTAATGTTAATACATTTCGTGACACGGCTCCTATTAATTTTAGGTGGTGAACGGTCGGTTCAACCATCAATGTCGTCATCATTAACAACAAATACAACGAAAGAAAGAATAAACACAACAACAGTACAAGAAGAAGAAGTGACAGAGGGATTAGAAGTATCTCAAACATCTAAAGTACCACAGCGACCAACGTCAGGAATATTGAAGGCAGATTCAGATGCTAAAGGAACAACACACATTCCATTGCCTAAAATGAAAAGCAGTACAACGTATAATGCAGAAGATTTTGCTGGTGGTACACTAATGTCTGAAATTGGGCCACTTACAAAGAGTAATATGTTAACTATGACGTTACTTCTTGCTACAACGTTATCCTTGGGTGCAGATGTGATGACATCATCAGGGTTTACTAAAGTCTCTGAAATGACCACAGCAACGCCTACGTTGAAATCATATCCAGTCTTATCGTCCTCGAAATCAAAGTTGCAGATGTCTTTGTCTGAGGATTCTAAGCAAGCGACAACGCCTATCGTAGAGATCCTTCCTCTGGCTTCAACGACAAGGCCAATTGTGTTGTCAAATACAGTTTATACGCCATCTTCTACTATAGTGTCAGTGACGTCAACTGAATCGTCTGTAACATCACATTCCGTAGTGACCTCATCAATAGAACCATTGAGACCATCTACGCCAGTTGACCATGTTGATGTCGTCACCGGAGCAAGCATGACGTCATCTTCTTCAATTAACGACTCTCCCTCTACAGAGGTATTAAAATCCATGGAGAAAACTATGTCTTCGATGTCGAAACAGAAATCACTTTTCAATTCTCAGGGGAAAATGACCTCATCTCATACACTAAAAGTTATAACGTCATCACAAGTAGCAGTCGAAACTAGTTTACAAGAGAAAGATGAATGGATGACGACCAAAGTTCCGCAAACCGTAATGCCACCAATGATGGTGACGTCATCTGCAGCTCATGAAGAAATGACGTCATCGCAAGGTTTAAAAGACTTTACGAAAGTCCAGCTTGAGGAAAGAGTCGCCACGTCTAGACTTAAAGACATAAGGTCACCTACAACGACCTCAACGTCATTTTCCTCTGAGATTAACAAAGTTGTGACGTCCTTGAAAGGTTTAAAATCCCCTCCTTTAACAATGACAATGACAAATTCTTTAATAACGGACACGTTAATTTCTTCTCAAGGTGTTAAGACTGTCGTAGCAGAACGTGTTCTCCCACAGATAGGATTCGCGAGCTCACCTCAACTCACAACATCCATGACTTCATCCCAGTTTGAACACAAAGTGACGTCATCTGAAGTCAAACAATCATCATCACAGATAGAAGGCGTTACTTCAACCAAACCTACAAAAATTGTGGCGTCATCTGTATTTCGAAAATTAATGCTAGACAAATACTCAACACGACAGTCAAATAAGAAAGCAACATCACAGCCAACAAAAACTTCAATTGCATTTTCATCGTTTTTAACATCTTCGGTGCATAACATACAAGCAATGACGACATCGCCACCTCAGACCTTGACTTTTGCATTTTGGGATAAAGAGATAAAAACGACGTCACGCCATTTTCTAAAATCATCATCTGTTGATACTGATTCTCCACCAATGAAACATACGACGCAGCACGAAGATTTGAAAATTACGCTAACTTTTTCTTCATCTCAACTTGCAGATCTGACCACATCATCCCGACCGGATGTGACATCGTCATCAGATATGAAAACAACCACTACAGAGAAAAACCTTGAATCTTCCACGACGCCATCTTCAACAGAAATTATGACATCGCAAAGCAGCTCACCAGTTGCCATGACTACGTCAAGTACAAATGCTGGCGTCGAAGTTAAGGTTGAGAGCGCCACGTCAGCACCGGAAACGGAACACAATGTTACCCACACCACCCATCCTACTGATCATGAAGAGCCCCACGGAAATATCACGCACTCACCACATGATATACACGTGACACACCACACAATGGGCACTCCAAATGAGCCTGATGTAGACGCGGTCACGGGTGATGAGAAGCAGACTGGAGGCGGCGAGATTGTGTCAATCATAGTAGTGCTTGGTCTGCTGGGTGGCATGATTGCATTCGTCATTTTCATGATAATAAAAGACAGGGCCAGAACAGGGTAAGGCGTGGTATCTGTAAATCTTTAGCAACACACTCAATGGTCTCTTACAAGTGACATGAAGGCCTCTCTCCCCGGGAAGGGGGGCAGGGGATGGCTTCTCCCTACTCCCTTTAATGGCCTATACGGGGAGGCTTAGCCCAGAAGGGACACCTTTTTCAGGTTTCAGGTATATGAAAGGGTAGGAGTTTCACTAGTTGAATTATATGAAAGGGCAGGGGACATTTGTCATTGCGCTCTGTGGAAGGGCTAACAGGCGCATTTTATGGCTGTTTAAAAGGCAAGAAAACTTACTGGTTTTGTGATTTATTCATATATTATTATTATTATTATTATTATTACTATTATTTAGAAGACAGTGCATTCACGGTGGTTAAAAGAATGCCGCGTTCTTTACTCGGTATGTGAAAGGGGTACAATTTGTCAGTAAATGCTCTTGTTTGTCTAAAATGGTGTTCAAAACGATAAGGGTTGGACCTTGGGGCCGAGCCTGCCCGTACAAAATGTTTTTTTTGGTACCCCACCCCCCAGTCTCTCTGATCTTGCCACGCTATTGTCTCCTTTCTAAGAAGCGCTTACCATTTGCCAGAACTTGCCGGCCTGACCCGTCCAGTCATCAGGAGAATTCACTGGTCATCGGGACTATCCACCAAGATCAGTTTCTTCCTAAATTTTATGTACAGCAGTGATGGGTTTTATTAAAAATTTAAGAAAAGACTAATATTTCATTTTTAAAATGACAGGTCTGGCTGGTTGGTACTGACTTTTGAAAAGCACCCTTAAGACTCAATCAGTTTGTTCATGAGAAAAGTCTGATTGGGCCGGTTATCGATCGACATCTCGGTTGTTGCAACTGGGATCTCTTGACCGAGATGAAAACTTTCCCATATGAACAGTCTGATCTGGTCACCAAGATGAGTGGTACGCATGCGTATCCCTTTAAAGAGCGTGTTCCATCATTTTGACCTGTTACTTAACTTCTCAAACTCATTAATTATTCATTACGAAATACTAAGCATTCGACACAGTGTTTCCTCACCAGATGAAACATCTCGAAGTCGTCGAAAATACTCCGCTGCGCTTCGTATTTTCAACTCCTTTCTCAGAGTGTTTCCTCTGGCGATGAAACACTGCGTCTTGTGCTTGATATATTACGTCAAAAATGATGACACTGCGATCACTAAAAACGCAAGCGCTTGAATAAATTAAGAAGTTTTTACATTAAAGGGCCCAAACCTCCCGTCAACATAACTTTTTTCTTTCTTCGTCCTACAGGGGGGCAAGCCTAAAGGATCGCAAGCTTCCAGGTATTTTGAATTACTTCAGCATGTTTAGCTGTAACGACCAGTTGGTAAAAAAGTTCCAAAATCCTTGGGCCAGAAGGGGGATATATTCCTCAGTTTGATAGCCAATTAAAATCTTATATTGTCGAGGTGAAAAGATATTAACTTCTCTCTATGAAAGCGTACAGTCTCTTGGCAAAGTCAATCTCTTTCAGTAGAGACTGGCCTTTGTCCACTTTTACTTTATAAAGGAAACCTCATATGTACAGTACCGCAAATGATTCCCAAAATGGACCGCAATTGATCCTCGACTTCAAATGATCCCCTTTCCGACCCAAAGTAATCAAGTGAAATGTAAAGGAATTGAACTGATTTTAGGCATGCATGCATGCATGCATTGTGAATGTGCTGAGAACTTGAAGAACGCGTAAAACAATGAAATAAATAAGGCGATAAAAACGAACTGCGGTTGAGTAGGGATCATTTGCGTTGCAGTACAGTGCACATTCCCGGTCATGGTTTTGAGGTTAACCATAGAAACGTCTGGCTAGCTTCAGATACTAAACATTTTTAGTTTGAATTTTATTTGTTTTAATACTGTTTTCCACCTGTCTCGTCCAGTTATCGGTGATGATCATGGTTTTAAGCCTCTTAAAGAAGTACCAGAAGAAAAAGAAAAAGAAAAAGAACCTAAACTTACTCACGTGGAGAAGAGAAACAGCCACAGATACAGTTACCATGGCAACCCCGAAGACGCTATCCCACTCTTGGAGCTTCACATTCAGGACGGTAGGCCGCCTGTTCTTAATTCAAATGACGAGACACAGGAAGCCCAACCTGAACAGCCGGCGGTGAAACCCCTTCTTGATGTATATGGAGACGGAAATACGACAATGTCGTCTGGAAAATCGAAAGAGAAAATTTGGCCTGAAGTGGTGTAAATGTAATAAGCGTGAATCTTAATCTCATCTGTACGAGCTTGTGATCATTAATTAACTCCTTTCTCAAGGGGCTTTATCTGCTACGTTTATAATTAAAGTGGTGTCATAGTCTTAGGAAATTAATCAAATAGGTTAAAGTAAAAACACAAATGTCACTTCGAGCCAATCAGAGTTGCACCGAAAACCAACCAGTGTCGCACGCAGGAAACAAGCACGCCAGTAGCCTAATAACAAGCTCTCAGCTAGCGAACGTCTCCTTACGCGTGTCTCTCACGCGTGACTTCTCGCAACTCCCCCAAAATGGGGAGCTTGCTTGCAGGCTAACACGCCAGGAGCACACATTGCTTAGCCATATTCACTGTTTATGGTCTTAGTAATTGACAGGCACAGGAACCGATTACTAATAGGCTCCTGACAGGTAATAATCCACAGGTAACGGCCCTTATGCATGAAATTATGTCAGACGAGCAAATTTTACCACCAAGCCTCGTTTGTAAACTAAATATCTTCGCATTTGCACTCTTTGTGCATGGGTATTCTTTTCAACTCTAACGACTTGGGAATTCATTTATTCAAAGCTTTGCAACCTAAAGCCACGTGCAAACGGAGGCAGCAACTTTCAACATTGTTGCTGTTTTGGCAGTGGTGTGCAAACGGATTCAAGAACTCAAACAATGTCGGGACCTGCAGTGCATCGTGGGAAGGATACAACCAAGATGACTTTGGAGACCATGTGTATTGCGCGTGCGTGGCCTCAGCAATGTTGGGCAAGCCGTGCAAACGGATCCAAAATTGTTGCGCTACGCTTCGTCGATCACGGAACAAAAGAAAAGTTGGGAATGAGTTGTCAGTTCAAAAGTTTGACCAGTTTCAAACTTTGCAAAACAACTCCAAACAACACCCAACAACATGCAACAGGGTGGTAAAAATACGCAGCATGTAACATACAACAATGTTGGTAGTTGTTGGCCAACAATGTTGTGCCAGTTTGCACGCGGCTTAACAATTTCAAAACGAAGCTTGGTGGTGAAATTTGCGCGTCAGACCTAAACACGCACAAGGGCTATTGCGAGACATATAGTTAGACCAGTTTCAGCCCGAACTTCCTATGTGCCGAAGGTAATTAATTCTAATGAGATAAAACAATAGAATTGCGTTTTATTTGATGCATGCCATGTGTCCACGTACCGAGAAGAACGTCGACGTCTACTCTTGGGTAGAGTATTTTCGATTCTTGGCAATTAAGGCGCCTCTGTTTTCTTGTCTTGAAAAGGCTGTGCCTCAACACAACTTATTCCCGGGATTATTTCACTAGATCAGAGAGATTTAGTAGTCAAGTGTTTGTTTTTAGCGTTTAGTGTCTTAGCCTGAATCAAACTGAAACAGGATAAACTCCAATTATTGGCAAACGTCCCTGCCAAATTTCTCCTGTAAATAGCTCATTTTCCATTTTTCAATAATTTCTCAGTGACATGTTTTTTTTCCTTTGTTTATAATAATCATCAATATTGTAATGAATACAGTTGAACCCCGCTTCATGACACCCTCGTAATACGAACACCCCGGGGGGGACCCGCATATGAAAGGGGTGGGGATGCTCGTCGGAAATTTTGAATTACACCCCTAAAGGAGACCGATCTGGGCGTGGCCCAAGCTTTTTTTGACCTCTAGAAGAGACCATGTTAAAACAAAGACAATATATATATTTTTATATTTTTTCGCGTGCAACCCTAAACGAGACCTTCACGGCTAAATATGATGACGTTTTGCCCAGAACACCCTAAGTGAGACCAAAATCCGAAATTTACACCCCTAAGCGAGACGACGAGCATTCCCACCCTTTTCAAATGTGGAGTCCCCCCCCCCCGCCGGGACGAGCACCCCGTAATACGGACATCATGTTTTTTATGGCCCCCTCAGTGTAAGCGTTAACGGGGTGTGACTGTTATTCAGTTTTTCTGGTCAACTGATCACTGATCTAAATTGATAAACAGCTTCCCTACTCAATCTAATGCACGTTGCATAAGCCATTTTACAACAATAAAATAAGTGCCTGTAGTGAAAATATGCTTCTTGTTGCTGACACTTGCTTGATTGAGGACGACGACGTATAACTTCATTCTCGGTAAAGACGGTAAACTTGTTTTTATAGTTTCCTTTCTTTTTCTTTCTTATTTGCGGGAAGGTGTGTGAGAGCTGTTAAATTTTAAATTTCTGCCTTAGCTTTCTACCCAAGCTCACTACGTAAGAGATTTAACACTCGCTTCAGTTCGCGCTCGATCGTTATTTGAAGATGTTCCTGTTGAAGCACAGGGTAACCAGACGTTCAGCAGGGCAGGAAACAGAAAGGAAACAATACATAAAGATTTCTTTATGGGTGTTTATGTGCATTTTAACTGTTTTAGCGCTCTGAAGATATATATTCCCATACAAATCCCTATAATTTGGCTTCAAGGAGGCTGTTATGGGTCTGTCTGGGGATCCCTGTGGTTGAAGTTTCCTTGCCAAGACACAACCTCGTCCCAGGGCTTTTCCCTTAAAAAAAGAATGGGTGGAGTGGGCTTTTCCCGCCCCACCCGTTTTTTTAAGGGAAAAGCCCTGGGGACGATGTTGGCCAAGACAGGAAATTGTTTCAATGTCTAAATATGGTCTCAGATGACCGGAACGTTATTTTTGGAATTCAATTGATGCGAAGACACGCTTTGGGTGTTAAAAATGATTGCAAATAGCGTGACACTAAATTATAACCCCTTTAAATTCTTATCACACTCTGCACGTGCGGGAACGATATCAGATTTTGGAAATGAAATTCTTTGCTTGCTTCTTCCAAGTGAGGGTGATACTCTATCTTTTTCCCTCGTAGTCCACGTCCTCCTTCTGAATCCTCCTAAAGGCCGAATTTCGTGCGCGACTATAGCATACGTCATGGCTCCACGTCAGATCGTTTCGTGTAAATTAGATCCACGACATTCGTATGACACATTGTGGATGTCGTAAGTGAAAATTGTGCGCGTGTGGATGGTCGAAAGTCATGACGTTTGCTAGTCGCGCACGATAGTCGTAAGCCAAAATCGTACCGTATAAATCGGCCTCAAAATATAGACATTGTATGGCCAAAAATCTTAGCGACCTTAGCTGTTATCAGTGTCGACCCTGCCTTTCAGCGATTTCCTCATTAAGCAGGATTTTCCACCTGTCGGTGGGTCTAAATAAGGAGAATAGGAAAAGGCGTGTTTCACGTGAATCCGACACTTTCGAGTTGTCATTGATTAGAAAAATACAAGCACGCCAGCTGAAAAGACAGTCAAACATTATGAAGCCCACCGTGATAGCACTTCTTCAATTGGTGTTTGCACACACTGCAAGCACTCTGCTGAGTACAAATGTTACCAGAATTCAGAGAAAAGACAAATTTACAAATCCTAATCGGACGGCCGTGAAGGCCTGTCTTGCGAGCGGAATGCCTTCCTCTTTCCTCGATTCTTGTGATTCAGTAAACACTCAGGCAGAATGCCGGAATTCTCGAGACTGCTGTGAATCTTGCCAATGTAAAGTAGGTTATCCGACTTATCTAGCTCATTTGGGCAAGTGTGTTAGTCTATCGGAGCTCAACTCGGATGTTTTTGGACACGGGTCAATAGGTAGGTCATTCATTCTTCTCCATACAATTATCTTTCTAAACAGTCAAATGTTGCAAGTTTGTCCACGTTCAACTTTTTCAGTCTCAAAATAGTTCCAAATCAAAATTCAAACAAGAGAATTCTAAATTTAATTTTCCTATATAAAATTTTGAAAAATCAATATAACTATCTTTCAGTACCGATGGAGATTGTTCAAATGAATGGTCACACCATAGGATCTCATCTACAGATTGTTAATAAGTTGTCTATGAGTTAATCAGGAATAGTAGTTTTAACTTTTGCCTGTTTAGTCTTATGTCGTATCACAGGTAGCCCAAGCTCGAAATATGAGCATCGGCGAACATCGGCATTGTTGCGTAACATTCGAAATATAAGGATTTGTATGGGAAAAAACCTATCGCTTCTGTAACCTACGAAAATGAAAGGATTTCAATAAAAAACAGCTTACCTTACTTAATATATGTGTTATGTCTCTCCTTTGTGGTCCACGGGCCGAGAGAGAGAAAACCGTTTACATATAAAAACCCATAAAACGGCCTTAAATCGGCCAGTGGCCATGACCACAAACGAGAGCCGTAACACACATTTTAAGTAAAGTAACCTGCTTTTTTTTCTATTTGAAAGCCTTTCATTTTCGTAGGTTACAGAAACGATAGGTTTTTTCCCATACAAATCCTTCAGGAGCCGATATCGATATCGGCTCCTGAATCCTTATATTTCGAATGTTATGCAACAATGCCGATGCTAGCTATTTTTCGGAGGGAGAGAAGCGACGATCGGAAATGCGTCTGCTGTTCGCAGTATGCCGACGCTCGCCGATGCTCATATTTAGAGCTTGGGCTACCTCAGCGGTTACCGGCCATATAGCCACAGCGAAAAGTTAAATTTCAACTGTTGTTAACTTTTTCAATAAATGAAATTTGAGCAGCAGAACCCTGCCCCCCACCCCATCCCTCCAAGGCCCCCACCCACTACACCGGTCCCAAGGAGAGTGATTAATTCATCAGCTAGGGAGGGGTGGGGAATTCTAGAGCTGTATAAGAATTTTTTCGTTAACATTTTCTTTTGCATGATTTTTTTTAGCCAACGCAAGAATATATTTTAGGGCTTCTCGGCGTGCGAATTTTTTTTTTCATAAGATCTTTTCTTGCACGAATATATATATCTTTTTTACTTCGCCTCCCCCTCCCTCCCTCCTAATAACGTTTCTAATGCTCAGCCCCTAATTTAGAGGGAATGACAAGGGTCATGGTTACATCTTGCTACTTGTTAAGACTGGTTGAAGCAATGCTTTTCAGTCATATTAAGATTTTCAATTTACATTCTATACTGTTGTATACACCTGATTGAAAAAACGTTGTCGCTTGAAAAGTATAAACCATGGGACCTAATGGATTTATGGGTACAACTTTATTACCATTGCAAATTTAAAGTTCTTCTAAAAAATGTCTACATTTACGAAGCTTTTCGCGACAATGCATTCCAAAAAACGTAAAACGGTTTCCAGTATTTACGGCTCACAACTTTACCAGTGCTGGACACATAAGAGATTTCTACAGTTAAAGAGCGTAGCCATATCGCTAACGCAAACTTGAAAATGATAAGATAGGACCTAAAAGCGTTCTTGGAAGACAAAAAAAGACAAAAGCATGCCTTAAACAAAGTACTCCAGGGATTTGCATCCGCACGAGCATCGCGTGTCAATGTAAACTTTTGTCGAAAGAACTTTGAATTTGCTTTGCTAATGAACCTATACCCATAAATCCTTGAGACCTCATCATTCATGGTTTATAACTTTTTAGCGACAACGTTTGTTCAATCAGGTATATATTATTAGACTTTCTAAAAGTCCTTTATTTCGTTTTCCCTGATTGGTTATGCTTACGCGATTGTTGTTTTAACTCACGCGTACGCTTGTGGGTACTATTTTTCAATAAACAAATAATCATAATAATTATAATAATAATACAGTTAAAAATCATTGTCATTGTAATTACAAAAACACTCAGAGACGCATATGAATACAAGAACGAGTTCTGCCCTTGGGAATTGTACATGTTGACAATAAATTGTGTGATAAACTTGTTTTGCTGACTGGAGTGCTAAGGTTCGATTCGTTCTGCATTTAGCACTTTTTTGAGACGCTTGTGTAAAGAAGAAAAGTTGTCTTAAAGGCAAACAGTTTTCCAGTCTGTAAAGACATCTTAAGTAGGAATCACGCAAAATGTTTATCCGGCTAAAAGGTTTAGAATGGTGTGACGACCGCTCCAGTCGGCTGGCCGCTCGAGTTCTGACGTTCTGAGAGGAATAAGTGCACTTCAAGAACTGAGATGTTTGCAGGGAAAATGGTAAGATATAGAAAACGATAGTGACTTTAATTGGTTGAACAGAGTGAGTGGAAAGCAGTGAAATTGTGAAGTTAGGAGTGGCTTCGGAATACAACTGCATACAAACCAGGTCACTCTAAACCACGTGTTTATATATATCTGTGATTGCTTTGTCCAGGCACATAATATGCTCTTTTTCGACACTTTTGTCATAAATCACAAGCAAATAGTAATAAAGCAGTCGGTTAATGAAATCTTAGGCGTGACCAATCTGAAGAAAGCCTTGGAAAATGTTGCAAAGTGACAACATGGAACCAAACATATCGTAACTAGAATTTTGCACGCATTAAGGTGGCTCGATAGGGTTTTCCATGTTCAATACCTCCCAAGTTTGAGCATAAACTACGTCGCCATTAACAAAGCTTTGGAAAAAGTGCTATCACAGCCGTATTAGATAAAGATGAAAATTTGGTATGATCAGGGTTACAATGACATCAGAGTTGTCATAGCAACGGAATGACGCCCTAACCTACTTTACTTGCAGCCGTATTTCTCGTAAACGACCTCTAAATGTTCGTATTTTGAGTGGTTGCTTACGGAAGGTTCAACTCTACATTCCTTTACCCATGCAATTAAACTTGGTGTTTTTATTGTTGCTTAGGGTGTGAATCCCATTTGGAGGTAAAAACGAAAGGTAGTGGTGGTGGTGGTGGTGACGAGGACGATGATGATGAAGATGACGGTAGTAAACAAAAGGACGTTTGTAAAGTGCGTGCGTCCACCTGGAGTCCACCTGTACTTGATTTATTGCAGACTCCATCACCAAAAGATCCCAAGATTAAATTTTGCAAACATAAAGATGTGGAGTCGTGTAATTTAGAACAAGCGCGCTACTCTGGATTTAGCCAATGGCATAATGTTACCAACTTGTCTAATACTTTTTGGGGAGCGAAGGACAAGAAGGACATCCTGTTCAAGGTAAGATGTCAAGATACAGATCTTGCTAATTCTGCTATATATGACTTTTAATTAAACAAAAAAACAAAAAAACAAGCAAACATGTTGTTTTACTGAATTTGCATCAAAAACATAGTCTGGTTCACAACGAAGCAAGGGACGCGCTTTTGTTTCAATCAACATGACGTGTTCTAACTTCTTCTTCAATGCGCATGCGTACGGGAATAGGCCACTTGCACTAAGAGGTCACGTGACCATTGCTTCCTTTAAACAATGAGTTGGAATCTTGCTGATACCAAAAATTGACAGAGCACATAACAATTATCTTACACCCGCAGTTTGAAAAGAAACACATTTAAGGGAGATATTTTATGGGACTTTGATTTTTCAGCAAAGTAGTATGATTTGTATTGGCCGCCATGCTGGAGGGCATACTCATGCCCTCCAACATGGCGGCCAAAACTACTTTTTGCTTTTACCTTGTTAAACGTTTGATAGTTTCGCTCAGATGTGCTGTAAACGTTACGACTTCATCTTTTGAACATTTCCCTTGAAGTTTAAGTGCAAAATTTGTGTTCACAAAGAGGTAATTCATAATTTTAAAAATCACATTTTTGGTCACGTGACCAGCTACGAATTTACTCATTTTACGAAAATGGTGCGGGTTTGAAAAACCAAATCACTATTATGTTGTTTAAAATATGACCCACTAATCGTTTTCGAAGGCAAAATCATATAACTTTCATTTCCATGAAAACGATGTCACATGACCTCTTAGTGCAAATGGCCTATTGACACCCTTCTTGCCTCAACCTTCTTGCCCTCCCCCCTCAATCTTCTAAACTAGGGATACTCAGTCTTTCATCTATGACAGACCTGCGGGTGAATAGAATGCGACATCACTAAATATACATTTTATTTATAAAGACCATAGGAATAAAATGTAACTTATGAGAATCTTACACGAAAAAAGAATATTGCATTAGTCCTATTTTATTTATATATTTAGTCAGAGAAAACAGCCGACGCTTTGCGACGCCACTACAGATTTCACCGCCATGAAAAGTCTGAGTAACAAGATTAAATATTCCGTACTGATGACGTGTCAACCCCAGTACCCAGATCTGAGCAGTGCATATGCTAGCTTGGTCGAAGAAAATTTCCCCCGCGGCACGACCAATCAGAAACACTACCCAGATCTGGTTTGTGACATGTCATCAGTATGGAATTTCTGCGTTCGTTCTTCAGACGTCATTTCGCGGCAAACCGGCGAAAAGTCGCCGTCTGTTTTCTCAGGCTATTATATCGGTACTAATAGGAATTTTCTTTTACTTTAAAGTGGAGTACTGCAGCATCGTCAAGTTTAAGTGGAAGTATCTTCGTTATCAACCTAAAATGTAAACAGAAGAAGAAAGGAAAGCCCGTGACGAATTTTTCAGCATGCTTCATATTCAAGTCTAACGGAACTCAAATAGGTAAAATTTCGAGGCTTTCCTTCAAACTCCCTCATACGGTATAGTACGGGACATTTCTCTCATTCAGTTCTCTGAGATGATAGCAACATTAGGTAACACCTTTACGACAAACGACAAACGTCAGATTTAAGTTGCAGTTTCTCAAAATAGGAATGAACTGGCTAAAAACTCTTTCAAACTCTTCTGTATGGAACTGACCATTTGTGTAGATATACTTTACGGTTAAAGACACTTGGTCACGTGGTAGAATTTGATTCTTGCCTTTTGTCGTAAGATGTGATCATAAATCTTTCTATACTAACTGGTCCGACATAGGTAATAAACAACATGAAAGAACTGATCTAAATTCGAACAATCATGCACAAAGCCTTTTGGCTTGAAATATTTTCATATCTGAGTAAATGTGTACTCATCAGCTGATCTAATTCTGTTAAACCTAGTCCGTGAGATTGGGTTCGATCGCTGAGTGTCGCTTACGCTGAATGATTCAAGAAAGTGGTATTAGATAAATGAATACTTTCAAGTCTTATAAAAGACCGGTTGAATCCGATTCTTTGAATATTACAAATCCACATCATTAAGGTCTGGTATACGAATCGACAAAACTGAAAGTTTCCGGATCCATTCATTCAAGTCTCAAGTTGTATCAGATATCCTTCTAATGAAAGCCATCCTTACCTAAGGTTTCAAATAACTTTTTATTATATAGACAAGAGGGTTTTAGTGGAAAATAGACCGCTCGTAAAGTGCATACGAAATGGAAATAATTGTTAAATAAAAAGACTTCTAATTTTTTAGAAGTCTCCGTTTTTTGTTTCTTGTTCTTCCCATTTATGCCAAACATTTTTTGTTTAAGTCATTCCACCACCTCAGTCAGCAACCCCAGCGGCGACAACAACGATAAAAATGACAACATTAAAGCCTAAAACAACAATAAAAACGACATCAATGGCGGCGACTACAAAATCAAAGACAACAGCGATGCTTTCGACTTTAAAATCAACTAAGATGCCAACAACAAAACCAAGCACAACCCAAAAAGCGCGGGAAACAACTTCATTGCCAGTGACGCAATCAACTACTGACGTCACGCAGACTAAGCCAATAGAAACCAGTGAACGCACGAAGCCAACTGAGCCTAAGGAGCCCGGGGATACAGGAAGGCGGTCATTAGAGAATTCAAGTGACGATAGCGTTGGAAAAACAATTGTCACTGTCGTTTCTGTTCTCTCGGCGCTTGTTGCGGTCACCGTGGTATCTGTTATCATAGTATGTTACTTGAAGAAAAGAAACCAAGGGTAAGTCAGCTATCGTTTTATGTACAAGCATTGAATGTAGGCAGGCTACTCTTAATGGATGATTGTTTAAGTTTGGAGAGCGACTGTGAGAGGGAGCCACACGCAAATTTAGGGGCATTTACTTCGTGTACTGGACGCAGATGACGTAAAATAAAAGAACAAAAACCGTGAACCAATAATAAGCTGATTTTTCCCTGAACAGAAAACAAAGATTATAAGTCTTTTGTTTTGCGTCATCTGTGTTCGGTACACGAAATTTTGACCAATTTCGGTTAAAAAGAAAAAAAAGAAACATGTAGTATATAAACTTTGCTGTAATCTTCCGCGTTGATACAACTGAAATATTGTTTTATCCTTACATAAAATTGTACTGTTGTTGATATATGCCTTAGAATTAAAGTTCATCCTTTTTTTCTCTCACCAGCAAAAATACATTCTGCACCAATCAATTCTCCATTCAATGTAAGTGAAGCTTATGCCTGAATTTATTTCTTGCCCTGTTAAAGGAGCAAAACCAGTTTTATTGGACGATGCAATGGACTATTGTATTTTGAGAGCTTATCTATCATTTTTTGACAAATTCTTGTTTGAATGGAAGTAGAATGTTTTTTAATCGTTATAAAATATCTTGTAATTAACGTTCACGGAGTTATAGAGTTATATAAAGCTTAAAAAAACTTAATATTTAGGTAATGTTGAGTTGTCTGGCTTTTCGAATAAAGTCGAAGTATTTAGCGACAGTTTTCACTAATTTTCAGTCAAGAAACAAAGCACTCATCACTCAGCAACAAGTCCAGAAGAACACATCATTCAGGACCAAAATGATTACCAGCCACTAGGGAATGATGGGAAACAAACAGATGGTAGTAAATGGGAGCCACCTTCGTACCAGGGTCTCACAAAAAAGACCAAGGGAGCTTGGGGCGAGGGAGAAGTGTACATGAACCCTACAATGTACCAGGAACTAACAAAGAAAGAAACAACGTCCAGTGAAAATCTGCCAGCTTACCATCCGCTTATGAAACCATCTAAGGTACGTAAGTTGTAATTAACACACCCCAACGTCAGCACTTTAGTCTTATATTCTGACCAACCACCTAAACTTGTTCCTAGGGCTTTTCATTAAAGACTTGCATAGGCCCCTTCCGAGTTTTTTCTAGCCTCTTTTTCAAAACGTGGCTAAATATGAAGACTTTATCTCGAAACCTGATCTCACTCTCTTGCTCTTGGACGTAGGAGATCCGGGTAAAAAATAGTTGTTTTATTCTCATGCATATAAAATTTATTTTGACATGAATGGCTTGCTCTTTGGCCTCGTTTTGAAAGTGAGAGTTTTTGGAACTAGAAAATGGTCTATTATGCTTACTAAATGCTTTACAGGTTACTGTCATCGACAGGCGCCTAAAAACTAAATTTTATCGTGACCCGAGGTTCACACGACACCCTAACCTGAAGCGAAAATGTCTAGGGGTGAGGTAGGGGGCAGGGGTGTGGGCGTGCTTTTTACGCTGGTTTTTAACTCGAGCGATCAGTTAAATTTTGTGGCCTGTGCCCTTTTCTCGAAAGACCAGCTTATTTGCGGTCCCGAAAACGAATTTTTGCTTGCATTCAAGACAGAAGTTTAGATAAAACTAGCCATTAATAAAACAAATGGACTGAGTCGGTAGCTAGTGCCACAAGTTTACTAGTTTCTGTAATTATTCCGTGCTACCCTCTTTAAGTAAAGTGTATTATTATTATTATTATTATTATTATTATTATTATTATTATTATTATTATTATTATTATTATTAGGACCCACCCTTTTATCCTTAAGATTTTTATTTGAATAGTTATTTTCTGGCCCCGAGAAAAGCGCCCCCGAACTTCGACTGAGTGCTGCGATTATGAAACGCGAGGCAAGGGAATGTTAAACGATTAATATTTCAAAATGTCAGGAAAAGGCAAATCTATTTGAATTTTACTTTTTTTACTACGAAGTCAGCGGACGTTTCTGCATATGATTATGGATACATGTCAACCGATGGAAAGGATGGCTTGGCGGCGACAGAAACCACTGACAAAGAGAATCCATATTATTTCAAACTCGAACAGCCTGGCCAGATTGAAGAAGCCGCTGGCAAGGAGAGTCCATATTATTTTGAACTTGAACAGCCTGAAAAGCCAAAATAAAGCAACCTTCCGAGGAGGCACAGAAAACTCGTCACTATTACAAAGTTGACAGACAATAGGGTAAGTTGTCCGAGTAGCAGCTAAAGGAAAAATTAAGAAAATGTACTCGAAACAGGATCACTGTAATCCTATGTAATAAATACAATTTCAGTTTGCTATGTAAAGTCTCTCGCTAGGATTTTCATTTTTCCTTTTATCCGATTAATGTTTTTTTTTTTCCCTGGGATGGTTATTTTCGTGAACGTCTGAAAGGACGATATAACTCCAGTAATAAGAGAAAGATTGTTGAGCATGTTGAGCTCGTGAACTAATAAACTTGACTTGAACCAGAACTGGGTCTGAAAATGGTTTGGGCGTCGCGTTTGGTTAAGATCTTAACATTTTTAATAGATCATAAATATCGAGAAAAGAAATGAGACGTTTTAGCCTGAGCATCAGGCCGGCCTCCCTTCAACCAGAAAGCCCTGGGGACGAGTTTGAGCTAGTAGCCGCTCAGTCTAGAGTTGCAGGGGCGGATCTAGGGGGAGGGTGCAAGGGATGCGCCCCCCCCCCCCCAACCCCTTGAGATGACTTGCCACTCTCTAATACAACTGGTATTCTGCGAAAAAAAAAAGTGGTTTATTGATGTTGAAGTAAAACATGAGACGCCATTGAAGAATTTATGTTAAAAGCCATTCATGCATTCATTCATTCATTCCAAAATCGTCCCCTAGAATTTTCTAATGAAAGTATTACTCCGTGTCCTTGCAGTTTCGACAAGACCCTTTGTACTTCCTGAAAGAAAAAATAAACCGACAATGAAATACAGTTGAACCTTTCCACAACGGCCATTTTCTTCCGTCCCGAGGGTGACCGTTGTGGGGATGTTCAACTGTATTTAACTTTAACTTCTTCTTTAACTTTAACTATATTTATTACTAAAAAATAGGATTAGAATAGACTGGCCCGCAAAATAGCAATGGCTAGTCTAAGCGGCTCAGTTAAAAGAAAAATAAAAGAAAAGGAAAGGAAGGAAAATATTTGATGTTAAAATAATTCTTATTTTTATCATAGTTTAATTTTAATTACCATTTAATACATCTAAGGAAAAACGAAAAAGGAATTGACTGCATGTAATTTTATACAGGAATTACTTAACTGTTAATACAACTTTTTCGAGTTATCAAGGGCGTCTCAATATCGTCATTTTCTCTTTTTAAGATATCGGAAAGCGATCCGTGAAGTACTTTCATAAATTCCTTTTTAGGAAGATCTCAGTCTAATATGACAAGGTATCTAATCAGTCCAAAGTTTCACGTCAAAACGAGATAAGGAGTTTTTGTGTATTTCCAGCTTTGAGCTGTTAACGTGAATTACCACAAGTAGATGATCGTGTATTGTATGAATGAATTGTTGAGGTTTTTTCAAATAAATTTAAGAGATTGGTGGCGTGTTGATATCGTGCATTAGTCAAGTGCTCGGCAGGGACAACTAGGTAATGGCCCTATCTTGTTATTTACATGTAAATTTGAAAGAAGCACTAATCTTGGGCTAAAAAATCATTTTTTGCATGATGAGTAAATGACAATGTGTTGGAAAACTAGCCAAAACGGCAAGTTATGCAAGCATTTCTTTCTTCGGAATATTGTGGAAATTTATTAGGGGCACCCAACCCAAATACATTCGAAAAACACACGCGTTTTTTTAAATTGACAAAAAGCGAATGCAACTGTCAAGTTCGTTTCAAAGAAACAAAAAAGAAGGACACATTTTTTACTAACTAAAATCTAGAGAATACACTCGAACCCTCCGCAAAAGCCATGAGAAATATTTATTCGGCACTTGTCCAATTCGTCTATCCTCTATGCCCGTACGTGATGATGAATTATGCCAAACATTATGCTAACACAATCTATCAAAGTGTATTCGCACGCAAAGAGCCTGATCAAAAGCTACCAAAGAGCATCAAAAAGCTGAATCGTTTTGTGATTGAGATGGCTGATCTACGGCTTACTTAAGGCTACTTCAAATTTATATTTATATAGTCGATTTTTCAGGAGAGCAGCCTTCCACTAAGCGTCTCCAGGGGAGTCGTTTTCCCTCCCTCTTCACAAACATCTCAATGATCTACACCCCTAAAAGAAACGCCTGCGTGGGGCAGGTGGGGGCTATCGGAAGTTCCGATGCGATACTACCCACTCCCAGAAACCCATTTGGGCTCCTGCTTCTCCTTATAGCTACACTGACTCCAGAGGTAGCTCCGTTTTGTCCATTTTTGGCCATGATTGAGAAGAAACCCTCTTCTCGCCAGAAAAGTAGTAGAATTCCCTGGGAATTAGGTTGCTCAGAGGTCTATTCGCTTTGCACTTAGTTTCGAAAAGTCTAGTCCTGAACTAGGAAGTGATATAGCTGTCTATGGCTACAATCCCGCTCTGTTTTGAGTTCTTTCGGTGTCGTGTTGATGTCTTGCAGAGTTAATTTTCACGTAGTACGATCAGCATTGCAGTATTCTGCTTGCAGAATTTAGTAAGTCGACATTATTATTTTTGCTAGGTCTTTATAGGGTCTTTATAGAACCTACGTTCTTCGGCATATTCGTTTGCGGTCCTTTGCAGTCCCTTGTGGTTAATGTTTGTACTTTAGGAAGTGATAAACCACCTCCGTGAAATTCGGTGTCACTGTCCTGTCACTATTCAGAGTTCCCTTTCGATTTACCCTGGTGAAGCCTGATGCTCATACAGGCTAAGTATTTGCCTGCATCAGTCGTTTTCTGTTAAACATGAAAGCTCGAGAATGATCTAGAAATTCGGGTGCGATGGCGTTCATAATGTAATACTTTTGTGACTATCATATAGCATTGAGGGGGCTAGAAAGGTCAAGAAAGGACCAGACAAGTCGGAAAGAGAAAGGTGGGCGAGGATACGACGTAGGAAAATTCAGAATTCAGATTCAACATTGTAAAAATTTCTCCATCTATAACAAGTGCGTACGCGTCTCAAATTCTTGAATGCGGGAGCAACTATAAATGTACAATGGTTGTGGAAAAGAAAAAAATAACAAAAACAAAAACAAAACCAGACTGATCACAAAGAGTGACTTATCTTACTTTTAGAAATGCCGAGGTATCTTTTCCTAAACCAAATCGAAAACATTTATCAAATTTCTGGTTTTGGACAAAAGCTTTCAGCCATTTCCGGTTTTAGAGACAGTTCGGTGGAACTGCGTTACTGTCACGCATGACAAACCCAAGATAAATATGCTACCCCATTTCCGGTTAACCCATGCTGTGTTCTATTTTGAGCTCCGTTGCTCGACTCGTTGGGATCTCGTGGTTTGGCGATTGAGATCATAGAAATTCGCCACATCACACTTTTGTAGCTATGCATTTTGTATTTTTGAAATTCTTTCCCTTTTTAATTGCGGCATTTAATTTAACCTTCGCATGGAAAGTCAAAGTTGATCGTCAGCTCAATGGAATTGATCACTTCGAGCTACTTGATGACGACAAGAAGAGCATTTGTACAACCACAGAAAAAGCCATGGAATTCTGCGCCAAACACCGGGCTGTTATGGTCAGAAATACAAGAATATGTCTAGATGATCAACAATCGCTTTACTGTCGATGTAATTCCACAAAGTCGACGTTTTTACTGCACGAAGAAGGGTGTGTTGTTGAAGAAAATGTTCCACGATTTCTCCCGATTGGACCTTTTCCAGGTAGGAAATGACTTTAACATTATTACCATAAAATTTATGGAAAAAAAGCACCATTCTTTACGTTAAAAATCATGCGTTTGATTTTGTAAAGTAACTGAATGATAGAAACAATAGCTCAATGAACCACCTCTCGACAGTGCGGCTTTTTAAATGAGGAATTTATTGGAATGCAGTTCCCACTCTGGCATTTGATTTTTTTTCCAACTCCACTGTCACAATATTACTATAGTCCGTCTTGATATAAACTAGTACATACATGCACATTCATCTTTATACTTCTAAGGAAAATAGGGGAAAAAGTGAAAGGCAAATTGGAACGTAGAAGATTGGTTATCGAAAGTGAAACAGCTTTTTTATTCATTTCCGGCCCCTTTGTTTATTGTTTGAGTTTTAAGAGGTAGTAAGTATTATATAGCGTTTTCTTCCTTTTTAAAAATTGCAAGTGGCTGATAAAAGTTGCGTTTTATCTAATAAGAAGCTCATTTCTCCCATGAATGCAATGAAAATTTCTTTCAATAATTATTATTGCTACAGAACGCGACTGTAAATAATAGGCTTTGAGGTTAGACAAGAATGGCAGAAATTTTCTTTTTTTTCTATATTGCAAAACGACATAAACTATACTAGAAATAGCGCTTGAACTTCCAGAAAGCGATTAAGCCTTTTTGGAAAGCTTGAAGAAAGCTTGAATTTTAAAACATCATGTAACTATAAAATCTCGCCGTGGGAGTTTTAATTATCGTGGGTGTATGGACACGTTCGCCATAAAAAGGCGTGTCGGTTTAATCTTTTCCGGCTGGCCTGCTTGCTTCGTTTTTGTCGTGATTTGTCTAGTAATTTCCCCAGAAATTCAGATAATACCGAGAAAAATCTTCTAAGTGACGTGCGAATCTTTTAAGCCATTTAGTCTTAATAGACTCAATCCCAAGAGTGAGGGACTAGTACATCTATCGCTAAAAAACATTTGTTTAGTTTCAAGGACCAATAAGGAAATGCCGGGAAACCAGATGTGGATGGGTTTCCTGTAAAAGAAAACAGTATTAATGTACTTAGCCCACATACTTGTCTAATGTTTTATCTACCACCTTTTATTCGGCCTCTACCCGGATTGCGTAGGTTGTTTTGATAGTTTGTTCAACTGGTTTTCGTAATTTTATTTGCAAAATAAAATGCATTTTTTGCGACGAGAGTTTTGGTAGGGGCATGGCCCTTTGCCGACACCACATTATTTTCAACTGATTTTTGGCCCGGGGGTCACTTGGGTTAAATTTTGCTGGGTTTGTGTCGATGGCCTCTTAGAGCCCCTACCCCATTATAGTCTATTCTGTGACCAATTATGGACCCCATCTTAATCACTTGTGGGCAAATATGTAATTTTCGCGATCCCAACTTAGTCATTTTCTATGTATGTATCTTATGAACCCTTTAAATAATTCATCCTAAAATGACTTGAGCCATTTTTCACCTACAGTACAAACATTCTGGTACGTTTGCTAACCTTCCGAAAATGTCTGAACCCGTTCTAGTATTGAAAATGCTACCCCATTATAGTCAATCCAGTCGTGAAAATGCCACTCCATCCAGCGGCACATCCCCATCAGCCTCTTATAAGGAAATACCCCCCCCCCCCCCAGGATTTTTGGTTTGTTTACGTGAAACAAAAAAAGTGTGAAAAATAAACTTAATGTCCTGTCCTGGACGACGAGTACAAGTGGAAAGTGGAATTCCCAAGAAAATGATATCGCCTTTCCCAAGATACTTTAGCATTGTCTCCTCCATTCCTTCCATTTCTCTGCTGAAATTCTTCTGGCAATCGAACTTTTGTTTTCCCAATTCACACCACATGACGGTCTTAGGAGAAATTCCGTTTGTGTTTTTGGATAGGCCGACATTTGAACGAACAGCTCTCCGGTGTACAAACATCACATGGTTTGAAATCCCGTAGTCTTCGAGGACTCCCTATGGAGCCGTGTGTTCCATAGGGCCCTATATTAGGGCTCACCAGAGGGCCTTCGTCAGGAGCCCATGCTTGCGTAGCACTCGCTGTTTTTTCTTTTTTTTTTTTTTAGGGCGAAGGGAGAAATTTTGAGGACGCGCGCGCTCATGAGCGAAGAAAAGGAGAGGAGATTCCTCCGTTCCCTGAGCGCGCTTTATAAAATTAACTGGCGCCTGCCACTCAGTCGAACGTAGGCTCCCTGAGAGCCTGCTCATAGGCTGGAAAACGCGTAGCTTGCTTAGCATATATTCGATGGAAAGCGAACCTGTATTCTATGAAATTCTTTAAAATTGCTCAAGAGAAAATGTTTAAAAGCAAACTTTGAAACAGTTGATCGTTTCTCTCCATTTGTTTCTCAAGACTGCAAGTTTCCCATGGCCATTCAAGATAGTTCGAACCATCGAAGCTGTAATTCGAACCCAGTGCCCGCTCTGTTAACAAGTACAAATGGCAAGCCCCGGAGTTATTCGATCTGCTCCGAGCTTGCATCACGAGAGGTCATTAGCTGTGACGTTTCCAAGGGTAATTCCTGGTACTTAAACAATGGACGGTGGAAACGAATGTGGGAACTGTATTCAAGGGGAAAGTCTTCCAGTGGGTCGGAAGCTAAACTGGAATCGATTCTTCAAAAGGTATTTTAAAAATCTATCTGTACGTAACCACATGAACGCAACCTCGTGTACTAGGAAACTGAGACGATTCGCAACGACGAATTTAAGCACAACACAGCGTTGTAACATTGTTCCAAAATTGCAACGCTGTGTAGCGCTAAAAATCGTCGTTGCGAATCGTACTGTGTAAAATCACCTTTAACCGATGACGACGAGGAGGGTAGTGAAAATGTCGCAAAAAAAAAAAATGAATTTGCGTCCTTTCAAACTTTATCGCGTCTATTTGGACCAGCTCAATTTGTGGAATGTAGGCGGTTTCTCCTTGAGATGAATTCTTAAGGGCCTTAACCAGCTTCAAAAAGAGAAAGGGAAATTCGTCGTCGCTGGTTTACGTCCTCCATAAAAACCGTTTTAGGATGATTCAAGTCGTAGTCGTGCAGTGGACATCAAAGTGGAATGTTCTAAAAAGCGTGAAGATCTGTTTTTTTGCTTAAAAAATTAATTGTTTTTTGACGTTGTCGTTGTCGTCGTCCGGTCGTGGTTTCTTAAGCTCCCTAGTGACTCGATCACTCAAGTGACCTTTAACCCTTTAAGCCCCAAGATCCACATACAAATTCTCCAGAGTGGTCTCCACCCATTTCTTTTAAGATTAGTTGAGAGAATTTGGTTTAAGATGGAAGCATTTTCCCTTTGGTAATCAATTTAGTGATTCTCATAACCTTTAGTCTTGATGATCTACTGGTGTTTTTAGGAGAAAATTGATGTTGGTCACTGTTGGGCCCTAAAGGGTTAATGGAAATGATAGAGAGCCCATGAGAATGATACTTAACCACAAACTAGGGAGGCGGTTATTAAGTACTTGAAAAGTAGACATTATTCACCACGGTCACGTAGAATGTTTGCACTTGTGTGCAGGCCGGAGGAGGGTCCGCGTTTGACCTGGAAACTATGAGACGATGAAAACTAAAAAGACAGTGCTCGGGTTGACTCGATCACTAAACTTCAATAAATTTCAATTTCAACTTCACTTCAAAAAGGAACCCGGTAATTGAGTTACATTCCATAAAAAGGAGGAATTTAAAATACTTCTTTGTCCTTCACATTAGATGCATTCAGGTTCATAAATCTCCGGGCGAATGGGCTCCCTGTGTCTCTCATGGTCCTATATATTCTTTCAATTCAAGAGTAATAAAGGATGACTTTAATAGAGTATCCACTGTCCTTAGTGATGCTGCTCCTAAGCGGAGATCAAATAAGTAACCAATTTAAGTACTCTGTGAAAAATTTTGATATCATAAAGTTACGTCTAAAGAATTCGCAGAAAACATTTTTTTGATTTAAACACATGGTTTTTCATTTCCGTCTGTAGTTGAGCTCGAACAACTCAAGATGGACTGGGTTTATTGTTTCTCTGCAAGCAACTTGTACGGTGAAACTGGATTTTCTAAGACTTCGAGGCAACCCACCACCTGAGAAGATGAAAACCTGTCTTCTCCTCAAGATCAACGGTTTCCACTTATGTAAGTGTAGCGGTCTAACTAGGTTATAAAACGTATGTCATATAATGTGCCTTTTTGTATCAATAGCTTTCTAATTTGAGTGGTCACACTTCAGGATTTCATCCACAGACTCAAAAGTTAGAACCACGTTGTACAGCATAACAAACAGTACCACAGGAAAGCACTGCTCAGTAGATTTCATTTGAATCGTCACACTTAAGGATTTCATCCACGGACTCAAAAGTTAGAACCACTTTGTGCACCATAATAAACAGTACCACAGTAAAGTACTGCTCAGTAGCTTTCATTTATATGGTCACTTTGTACGTAAGTTCGTTTCAAGACTGGTTTACTTAATTTTAATCTTAAATTTTCCTTTTTTCCTTCTAGGGTCACTGAAATTACATCAGATGAACTTTACTCAACCAAGGGCAGATATAATATTTAATACGACAAGGAATTATACCAGCCATTTAGAAGATTACACTAACACTTCGTCAGATACAACAGTGACAAAGAGTGTTTTAACTACAACACTGCGAATTCCTACAACAGCAACTTATAGCAAAAGCGTAGAACCACATAGCTGGACATCTGTTCCTCTTGTTGTATTTTACAGCGTCATATTAATTGTTATTGTTGTTATTACTCTTTGGGTGTTGCGTGATGAATGTCGCCCGTCTCTGAAGACTGCTTGGTGAGTATTTCTAACGTTTATCATTTTCACTGTTAACTTGCTAAGTGATTTTGTTCAATTACAACGGCCGGAGACATTTCAATACTAAACGGGTGAGGCCTCAAAGCAAAATCATGCAGCCGCGCCTAAGCATGGGAAAATCTTTGCGGGCAAGTTGCAATGAGGTCATTCACTTTCAGCTTGAATTCTGATTGGTTTAACTTATGGCGCGACTTTTGGAGCCAACCACATAGTGTACCTTATGCAACCTCGTTCCCGGGGGACGAGTAGGCGAGAGTCCTGAGAACGAAGTTGTACCAGATGTAAGTCGTACCCGAGGTAGAGGTTGAGACCTTTGTATTTGTTAGGGTCTTGAACCATTTTCCTTTAGTTACTAACTAGCTCTAATATCTCTGATTTCAGGAAAGCGTCAAAACGAAGGCAGAGCATAGGTGTGTAAACACCTTATTTTTATGTTTGCATTATCATTGAATTAAATATTAGGTTAAGTTTCGTTTTCTGGTCGACCAAAAAACGGCCTTCGATTCTTCCTTTTATTTTAAAGAGGTATTTTCCTCCCGACATATTATTAAAGACATGGACAAAAATATTTAGAAAGCAAAACGTTTTTTGTTACAGTATTTTTGGAGTCCCCAACCCATCCCACTTGAAAGTTCCATGAAAAATTCGATCCTTAAGTACGACGATTTATCATTTTTTTTCCTGTCATAGGAAATCCAACGTACGAACGAGGCCGTACCAACAGCCTTTCTTTGATGCCAATGAGAACTGTCAATCATTTAGACCCTTCTCCGTACGCCGTTTGCCCCTGTGCTGCGGTATATCAGCCAATAGTGGAAAATACCAGGCCACACAACCTAAATGATTGCAGTAACTTGTATGAGAGTTTGAAAAGCGTCAAGAAAAATTCACAGCGAAGAGCGGCGACTAACTCATTGTACCAGGATTTGAACATTGCCAATACAAATGCGTCGAGTGTGAATACGGATTCAGAGGAAATGAATTGTCCAACGGAAGCGGAAACGAAAACCTCTTCGTCGTTGGCATCAAATGACAGTAACACTTGTGGACCAATAATTGCCAATTCAAAGAGACGCTCTGTTAGCGCTAGCTTTACTCCAAAGCGATCAAAAAAGAAGCCGCGGAGCAAATCCGAGGTATTAGAACGCAAGAAATTTTCTCTTGTCAAAACAACTGGGATATACTCTCTTCCTGTCACGAATGGTACAAATCCTGCATCGGTTGATTCAAACAAGCCATGTGATTTAATATTAGTGCGCATGCGTTCAAAGCAAACAGTGAATAACGGGACTGGGGAATTAGACCGCGAGGAGTGTCCTGAAGATGAAACAACAATGGACGAATTGACTGTCTTATGTCAACCAAACCCGTCGTCATCGCCACCAGACAAAGACACAACATCACACAACAATGATATTGGTCTTAGTAATATGTCTTCAGAAAGTGATGCAATTCGTGAAAGCTTACAAGAGGATTCTTTAAGTGGCTTGGAAATTGTTGTAGAGTCTGACTGTAGCGAGTATGATGAAACAGAAAACCAGTCTAACCAGTCAGACCCGTTTTACTATGTACTGGAAGGACCTAATCCAACATGAAGATACAAATCAGCTTTCTATTTTTTGTTACAATAAATGGATAGTAATGCCTTGAATTTCGGTTTTGAATCGTTCTATCATCGATTCAAACAACACGAATGTTTTGTTCTAAAAAACACAAGAATATAACAGAGTTAGGGAACTGTGTTAACAGTCTGAAGTTTTTCTATTTTTATGATATTGTAAATGTAAGACTTATGAGTTATCTATACTATAATTGCTCAGATTTTGTATGTAAAAAATTCCATTTAATAGTTTCAGGCAACATCTCCAGGATCACCATTTTACTGATTGGCTTACTTAATTACAAAATACAAAAGACGTTGTTTTGATGGCATGAACTTTGTATTTAAAAACTGAAATACAATCTCTGTGTCCTGTGAAACACTCGTTAGTTTCGTTATTTACACACGTTTCGAGTACATCAGTAATATTCTTTCCAGAAGAGGGGACTGGGGCCGGACCGGTTTGGTTTGGGAATTGACCACTCCAGAAAATACCATAACAGACTATAATCCTCTTTGTTTGTCACCCCAAAATTTTGCATAAGCATTGTCTTCAATTTCTCCTGGGAGTTAAAATAGCCCAAGAGAAACTGAAAACAATGCTTATGCAAAATTTTGGGGTGACAAAGAAAGAGCTTTATAGTATGTTATGGTATTTTCTGGAGCGGTCAATTAACAGGCTTGTGGTCGCACTGACTTCATGAGCTGAGAGGATTAAAGGCAGGTGTTCTCTTAAGCGCAAACATACAAAATACACCCTGTGAATCTGCTATGATAGGTTTCTCTATTTGCGGATCCTCACTGCGTAAATTCTTATAAGGTCAGAAAAAGAAAACGTTTCGTTGTGTTTTCAATATCGAGCTGACTAATAAAACAAGGGCCGGAATAGTAATACGCTTAAATTTCCCAATGTGGCCTCATTCGACATCAAGCAAACATCACGAAAATTACAAAATTGACCAGTAAGATTGAAAAAGAGATAAAGTGATCACTTAATTATTAAACTGAAATCTTCAAACAGCAATAAAAAGAAATTTCAATACAGTAGTTAGGAGAATTTTTTAAAACTGACAATAAACAGGGTAGTAGCTAGGGGGTGGTCCTGGGGTGCCCGTGACCCCCCCCCCCCCTCCCCTGTGAGTATGTCCCTGTTATTCAGATGGCCCAAACGCGCGAGTCCGAAGAATCAACATGCAATAAAACTTTTCCAGTGCTGGGTAGATACTTACTCCATTTGCAGGACCGAACATCTACAGTGGACCATGTTCTTGTTCGTAACTAAAATAGAGTAATTTATGCCACGTGGAACTTAATTTATCTATGCATCTATCTTGTAGACTTGTCCCTCCCCCTACGCTCTGTGCTCATCCGAAAAAAAATAGTTACGCCACTGATAAAAATTAGATGAACTAAAATATCGCTCTCCTGTAGATTTTTGGTTTCGATTGAACGCGAAAGTTTTCTTTGTTTACGCAGTCACAAGGTACAGACTCTAGGACACTTTCTTCGAAAGACTGTTTCGATCATATCCGCAGCATGAGTTTTCTTCATGTAAAATTGCGAATGGCTGTGGTGTTTTTCATATTAATTTCAAGGGTATTTTTTGACGTAATGGCTAATAAAAAGAAATCGATCAACCGTGGCCATTGTAATCGTGCGTGGAGAAGTGTGGCCACTAGTCGATCAAAATGTCTCAAGAATAAATCTACTGTTACGATTTGGTTGAACAGCAGTGATAGCGGTAAGTACCTTAATTATCTCTGTACTGACCCTTTTTTCCTGCCACTATCAAACATGCTTTTACATCGCTATTCTCTTTTATCAGAATATGAAGGAATCCTTTTGATGTTCAATCAAACTCACTGCGAAGCCTCTCTGCTAAGCGAAACGAAAATCCGAGAGATCACAGAAGCCTGTAATGTGACTCAACGTAAGCAACGTCACCACACAGAAGAACAAGGCGCCCAGATTCCAGTGGATGAGAGACTGCAGGTTACGATTAGAGGTAACGTCGAAGGACAGGATGAGTCAAGTAGATACGAAATAGGATTGGAAATCAGCAAGGTATCTTTCTTTCTTCATTCTCAAGCTAATTATTATTCATTCAGTCAAAAGCCAATAAATGACCACCATTATGCCAGGTGGACGAATCCCGATACCTCATTAAACACCAGAAAAAACAGTACCGGATTTTCATCTGATATGAAACATGTTTTGCATCTGAGATCAAACACTTGCATTTTAATGAGGTGTTTTGTTGATTAACATAACTCATGGAAACAATCAAATACCAGAGACAACATGTCACCTCATAATTTCTAATTGTTTCATTTTAGAAGACATGTCAAAAACACAGGCTTTGTGCTTCATCACGGGTTCCTCGGTGTTTGGAACTATTGCTGAAGCATCGCCCTCGTTTTTGACATTTTACATAAATCACTAGGGATCATTTGAAATACTCCTTACAATTACCATGCTACATCTTACAAAAAAACTCCGAGTTTTGTGATGAAAACTACTTTAATTATGTGTGTATCGTGTTTCTCATTTTATATAGAGTCGACGTCGCACCACCAAACAGTACAATATACTAACCAGATTAAAAGGAAAGGGAAGCATCAAGGCTCTCCACTGTTTGTTGCTGAGTACATGTGGTGCTAAAACAGGTAACAGACAACCACTGCAGATTTTTCAAAGGACACGCAACCGAAATTTTCTGTTTAAGGTGGCTGAACACAGTTTTGGCAGTTTGTGAGTATATCTCATTTGTCAACTCATGGCATATACTGATGAAAGATTTTGATTGACAGGTAAAATTTGACGTTTTTGTATTTCATGGCAACATGAACGATTGAATACAACCTTAAAATTTCACTTTTGCTCTGTTTACATAAAATTCACTCATTAGATTTTCCTATAAACTTGCACACAGCTTACTATAATTAATCATTACCGTTTCAAATTATTTGACCAAATTTTAACAAACGGGTTTTAGATAATCAATAGTATAATTGTAGTGTAATCATTAAATGTGTCAAAAAATCACCTGTCAACTTCCATTTTAAAGTTCTCCTTATCTAAAATACGATAAAAGTAAAAATTCTGCTAAATATCACAAGATTTTAATGAGTAGATTTTGAGAAATCTTCTTCTGTGTAACATTGCTTTTTTCGCCATGTTTGTTTGTCTAATTTAAAGCACGCGCCGTCACGCGAGTTACCGCTGACCGCCCGCAAAACTGTGTTCAGCCACCTCCGCCTGGGCGTTGAGCCCACTTGAATTGATGGTAATGCACGACCGACCGTCCACCATCGTTTAGCCAAACATGAAACTGATTCAAGACACGCTATGTCACTCTTTTATGAAGTGATATATGCGTTCTATATAACAAGTCAATTTTATTTGCAGCTGTCAAAATGAGGTATTCGATAAGAAACGTGTCAGGCGCCAAGATGGAAAATGTTGTTTTGTTTTTTGTTGTTGTTGTTGTTGTTTTTTTTTTCACATTTTTCAATTAGTCATCTGTACAAACTCATACTAGCTGAGCTTATTTCAATGCTTTTACTCTATCCAGCCCAGAATCTAGGTTCGTTCAAAACCCAGTCAAGCCATGCGCGAGAAAACATCGAGTGACAATACTTAATGACGTCATTGTATTGATCTCTGTCACAGATTCATGCGCATGCTCAATACAAGAAGTTTCCACCACTCTTAGCCCTGAAGAGCCTAGGCTCCCCGAAGAAGGTAGAAACAAGAGAAGAACAGTAAAGAGAAACACCGTGGGATTTTGCTTTGTGCTGCTGTTTCTGGTATTAGAGATGCTGATTTGTGTTATTTTGCCTCTTGTGGTTGCAAAATCAAAATACAGGTAACAAAAACACTTCTTGCCCGTAATTTGAACATGCATATTCTCATTTGCTTCTCTTGATACATTTTCTATGGTACTGTTGAGGAGAAGTTGTTAGGCAATCAACCCTTTTACTTAGTGATCGTTTTCTTTAAACTTAACTGTTAGTCAATCTTAGCGTTTTCTTCATGAGCATTTCATCTATTGTTGCTCTAAGCGAGGCCATTTCCGAGTTCCAAAAAATCTCACTTTTTAGTCGAGGCTAAATGCAAAACCTTCCTTGTGATAATGAGTTTTATTTGCAAGAGATAAAAAAAAAATTCATATCAATGGCGTTACACTAACTCTCGTTTTGAAACAGAGGCATGGAGCAGCTTGTCTCGCAAGTTGTTGCTCTGCATTTTCGCCCGTCGTTTCTCTTGGTCACGTGGTCTGTGTGACGACTACGGTGCCGCTGAGGAGAATTTATTAAACAATCAACCCTTCTCGTTTTTTTCATTAGACTTGTTCGTTACCAAAAAGCCGCGAGGCGCTGGGTACGAGAGTGCTCGTTGATGCTTGATTCTCGGCTTGCACTGTCACGCAATGAAAAATAAAAATGCAAACCATTCAATACAGAAGGACTAAAATCTGGGAAATGAAAAAAGATAAATATACAAAAACCCCTGCCAAGAATCAGGTCTGTGAAATGTTTCAAATGCGAGATATTGGGAAAAACGGTTTACCTAAATTTAGAAAGCTTTGTATGGAAACGCCATGTCGTTGTCCTTTTCAGGAACACCAATATGGCCGCCGGATACCAACAGTTTCGAGTTTTCCTACAAATGCGTGAATTCTTCGCTTGAGGAACTCATAAAGATTACAGTAATATTTATTCTGGGACAAGGAATGTTTAGATTGCAAAATATCCCAAAATCGGTAATGTTTTTAACCCACATAAGAGCTTTCCCGGCCACCAGCTAAATGCCGCGTCACGCAAAAGCCTGGAATGGAAATTCAAGCGTCCTCTCTCGCAAAACGAAGAACCCTTTCGAACCAAAAATTTGTTTATGCAAACATGTTTAGGTACTGTAATGCCTCGTGAAAGTAGAAACTCAGAAGAATCGATAGTTTCTTAGTTTGATTTTTGGTGACGTCACGTGCAACCCAAGAATACATTAGAGACCTTTAGATTGAAGGGGGAGGACGACTACAAAAACAATAGATTTGACGTAAAGTCTTTTTCGCGTCTTGTCAAAAAAAAAAAGACACACTGGAAAGCTTCATTATCCGTCTTTTCCACCAGAAACGTTAGCATGGTACTTTTTATTAAGGGAGGTTAAGCACTTGACAACTTGTGCTCGTCAAAACGACATTTTCGCTAAAACCCGTAGTAAAAAGACAACGTTTATTATGTTTTCCCGCCTAAATGAAGCGGGTTCACGCGCGAGCGCACTGCTAAGTATAGACCTTGTCACGGTTTTCGACGCCATCTTGACGAGTAGGCAAACGCGTGAAAAATTACAGTGTTTGTATGAAAATCTAATGTCGAATAATTTCCGTAGAACGGCTGTTCTGACAAAAATATGATTTGTAAACTAAAACTTCTTTCCTAAGAATTCTACTGAAAAAATTTGAGGGCGTTACACGCACTAGAAGACCTAGAACCACTTTTTTTAGCCTGCGAGCAAGCTCTCCTATTTGGGCGAGAACGCGCGTTCTCGCGAGGCTCGCTTCGCTTGCCCAAATAGGAGAGCTTGCTCGCAGGCTACACTTTTTAAAATTTTCTATACATTTGTCTGTAAGAAAGTCCCGGGAAAATTACAGACAATTATATGGAAAATCTAAAGCAAGCCTCTGGAGAAATCTAAGCTCAGGTACGCCCCCAAACTTTTTTAGGAAAATCCTTTGTTTTGTAGCTTTAGTTTACAATTGATATTTTCTTCAGAATAGCCTTTTTACGGAAATTATTCGACATTAGATTCTCATATAAACTCTGTAATTTCTCACACGTTTGCCTACTCGTCAAGATGGCGTCGAAAACCGTGACAAGGTCTATTGAGAAATTCTCATTCTCGTAGTTGTCTTCGAATCCTTGCATACACAGTGTAGTAGTTGTTGCAAAAAGTAGTCAGTAATTCTACTACTTTGGAAGGTCTTACTTATTTAGTTTCCAAAAGCTAACTATGAGTTGTTTAAACTTTACAGACAAAATTCATCAGTTGAAGTCCAAAACTCTACAAGTACGTATAAAAAAAACTAGCCATTTTTAATGAAAAAAATTTCACTTTTTTTTCTTACCAGTGAGATACTGTTTCTCTGAAGTGTCAGAGACATTAAGGGCCAGTTATTTAAACGGGGTTTAGCCAGTGCTTAACAAAAACGCGTTCTAAGCCTTTTTCACTTTGCCCAACGCTTTCATCTTAACACCATTTATCGTGGACAGCCTCATGAAAGCATAAGGCGTAGACTGGGAAATCACTTTTTTCCTTAAAACAACCCTCTAAGGAAGATATCTGGAGGTCCAAAGATTTGCTTAACCGCGGCCTAAGTTAGACTTCGTTAAATTAACCTTAAATTTTTCCTCAGGTAATCCTTCGTATCAGATTGGCCCTCAACTCCTTCCCTCATCTTATTCATCCCCACCGCAAGAAGCTGATCAAGAATCTTATCAACCTCCCTACCAGCCCCTGGTAGAGAACACTAGGGCACCAGGGGGGAATACTGAGTATCTCAGGCCAGTAGTTGAACGTGAAGAGGCCTCTCGCTTTGTCGCAGCCGATCCAGCGTCCTACCAAGATCTCGACCAAAGCGAGCAGCGAGAGCATGGGTACCAGAAACGTTTGACTCAAGTAGAAGAGACCAGAGAACCATTCTATCACGTTCCCGAGAAAAGTGCCGCAAAAGAGGGGATCCGAAGTACTTCGGGAACCCTCCGAGATCCTATGTACTATGTCGTAAAAGAACTCAAAAGTGTAAACGCGAATGCTTGTGAGAAGTTCCCCTCTGAGAATTCCGTTAAAGAACCCATTTATTGGGTGCTCGAAGACCCAAGAGAAATTGAAGAAAAAAACACAAAAGACGAAAAGTTTTGAAGTTTTATTTCAAGAATTTTGGAAATGAGTTTTTTGATCAGTTTCTATCCTGTCACTTAAATTTAGAAATGTTAGTGTACTGTTAGAGCCGCTATTCCTTTGACCTGAGTTCCTGGTGCAAAAATAAGCCAGGTATTGTCGATTAAGACCGACCATCTCTCAGTTTCTAAAGACAAAAACAAGCGATAGATGTGATCCAGCCGCTTCAATTCCATTTTAAAATTCCTAGGAAGAAAGGGAGAAAGCTTTGAGCGCAATGATTTCTGGGATTGTTTGGGTGGACAAGCGTTAGTTATGATTGGTCGATGGTGCTCAAAGCAACTATTATATAACCAATCATAAGTAACGCTTGTCTACCCTAACAATCCCAGAAATGTTTGCGCCGAAAGCTTGTATCCATTCCCCTTATAATTTCTGGAGTGGGGTATAACAAAAAGGAAGAACAACACTTGTGTTCGTGAACAAATAAATGAATGGGGCAAGTGCCGAATAAATATTTCTTATGCCTTTTTTGGGTTTGACTGTACTCTCTTGATTTCAGTAAAAAAAAATGTATCCTTCCCTTTTGTTTCTTTCAACCGAACTTGACGGTTAGATTCGCATTTTGTCAATTTAAAAAAAACGTGAGTGTGTGAAGGTTACAAAATGTTTTTTAAGGTTGCATAAAAATAATACTTGACTATGATTGGTACAAATCGTCTATCAGGCAAACCCTCACCTGTAAGAAATGAAGGGTTTCTTAAGCCTGTTAAATAAATAGAATAATTATTTCCTAGGTTTAATAATTCTTAAATTATATCTTCGAATGTAAACCACTTTTGGTCCTTTGCTTTCATTCAAGTGTTACGGTTTTATAGTAGTGTACTTCTCATAAATGGTCATAATGCGACAACAGTTCTCTACCAAACTGACGTGAGGTGCACATGATGCATCACTTCCATGCTCATGACTTGCACATGACAATCACGTGGCCACTATGGTGCATTGCCTCTCTTTCAATTTTTTCTGTTTTTTTGTTGTATCATACTTATCCAATAACATAGTAAATGGCGTAGCCTCGCTTTTGTTTTCCTTCCTTTTTAACAAAGCTCACGCGTCATAGGCATGTTTTTCCCGTGTTGTATTGCCGGCATGAGTATGACCACGTGATATTCAAGTGGAAACTGTTGTTAGTGGTTTTTGCCGTTTTTGTGTTGCTTGTTCTTGAAGCCTATTCTTGACCGAGTCAACTCCCAGAACCTGTGAAAAAAAAATTATAAAAGCCCTTAAATATCAAAACATGGAAAATTAATGAACGCTCTATCAGTCAAGCCATGCCTGAGTAGAAAGAGGCGAAAATATGCACAGTGCACAGTATCGTGTGCCAATCAACTTCTTATGAGACATTGAGGCATCAGTTAATAATTTTTATTCACAAGAAAACGGTCAATGATTGAGATGTGTTATTTATCAAACATGCATTCATGTACTAAACAGTTACTAACATTTGAACTAATAGTACATTTGCCAGATGTATAGGTTTTACTACGCACCTAAACTCCTGAAAGCAGTAGTTTTATGACACAATCATGTTAGGTGTATTAAGTTTACTATTTATTATTACTGTGCATGCATGGCACCCGCTACGTTGTACCAGAAGGGTGGTACCAATCCCATTTTTTCTGTCTACGAGTCTCTTTGACCAGCAACGTTTGTGTGATTGGACTGATTGCTTACGTATTAAGCAGCGGTTGTACGTTTTTCCATGGTTAATCCTGCTATGGATTCCAGCACGCGTCTGCCAGCAGCGGGGGGCAAATTGTGTGTACTTCCCTCCAATATAATCAGTTTTTTGATTGCATTGCTCTCATCTGTTGCAATTTTTGAGATTCATTGACTACTCATTTAAAATAAGATTTACAGTTAAATTGTGAGGACTCAGACAATTCCAATGTCACGATTTTTTCCCCCGAACAAAAGCCAATGACCACGGTTTAAAACTTATTTCCTTATTTTAAACTGACGAGGTTTAGGTGATGTGGTATATCTCTAAAGCAATCGTTATATATTCTTTTATAAAATAACTAAGATAGTACGCGTGCTCTGATTGGCCGAGAGGAGTGTTTGCATGAGAGTATGTAAACATGGTTGTGGCGTCAAGTTGTTTGGCTTTTCGCGCGCTAATCACGCAAGCACGAATTTGAAAAAGTTTTCGAGTTCAAAACTCGACAAGTTTACTTTATTTACTCATTCCTTCGTCGGCTGAAACATGGAAAATCGTTACAAAGAAGGTGAGTCAATTTTTCTTCGCTTAAGCTGACATTTTAATCGAGAAAAATCCGTATTTTGCAAAGCATCTTTTTGCAAAACAAGAACTGATTACGCGTGCAAGACTTCGTGGACAAGATTTTGCGACTGGTAAGAATTTTTCTTTTAATCAGTGCCATACAAAGAGTTTTGCGTTTTTTTCTAGGGAAAGTTATTTTATAAAAGCAATGGAAAACTTTTTTCCTGTGTTTGCATAGAACACTCGAGGCGTTGGGAGAATTCTCGACGGTTACGCAAACCCTCGACTTCGTCTCGGGTTTGCATAACTGTCTCGAGTTCTCCCAACCCCTCTCGTGTTTATATCAGGCTATGCAAACACGGAAAACGTTATCTATTGCTTAAATAGCGGAGCTCCACGCAAACAGAACCCACTGGTTAACAAAATTTGGCTATATATTCATCCGAGAATTTTTGGTTGTCACGTGACTGACGTCCGTCCGCACCACAGGGAAACCAATGTGTAATCTCGCACTTTCTAGCCAGTGTGGGAGCCTGCAACCTGATACTGCACTTTCACGTCGTGGTCATTTGACAGCTGTCAAAAACAGGGTATTCGTTGACCAGCATCACTTGACCGTATCGCGGGCTTAGGTGTTGACCTATAGAGGTTATGTGTTCTTTTGAAGTTATCCGTTGACAAGTTACTAGTTTCTAACTGATTGCAGGCTCAACTCTAAGTGGATTTCTTTGTAATGGTTACAAGTTGATTGCTTGAAGTAAATTATAAATTTATTATCGGGTGCTTCGCCTCTAGCCTTGACTAAATCTGTATATTAGTGCTATGAATTATGAATCACAGTGTTCAGTGTGCTCACACTAATGATGT
Source organism: Porites rus (assembly GCA_964035705.1). Classification (NCBI taxonomy): domain Eukaryota; kingdom Metazoa; phylum Cnidaria; class Anthozoa; order Scleractinia; family Poritidae; genus Porites; species Porites rus. Next base: position 17,211,099 of record OZ038004.1, on the reverse strand, counting down.
GCAATATTGAATGCCTTCCACGTGGACACATGCAATATTCAAGGGCTTTTACCTGTGTCCGTCGCCATTAAACTTTGTACTTCCAAATCGTTGAGAAGATTCTGGCGTTAAATGTTCAAAGTTAAGGTTAAATTACAACAAATTAAGTTAATAGCGATTTATGTAGCCGGTTTACTTCTGTCGACATAACCGTTGACATAACCGGGTGTTTTCGAGCGTTTTTGCTATAAAGAATCAAAAAGTGACGAAAGCTATGATTTATAAAGTGTTCTTAGTGGCAATTAAGGAATATGTATGTTTGTTTACATACTGTAATACTTCTTCAAACTTAATTAAAGAGAGTAACATTTAGGGGATACAGTTTATATTTAAATTCGTGTAACACGTTTACTACATACAATGCAATGAGTCTTCTCAATGTTTCTTTATCTCTGTCAGGTAGGTAGAGGCTTTTAATTTGATCATATAACTACTATACTAAGTGGGAAAAGGGCAGACAACAATTTTTTTTAATCGGGTACATTTTTAACTTAAAGCGGATTTAAGCTACAAGATCACAACTCTTTCGATGACGCTTTAACCGAGGTAAAATTTAATCAGGTTATGAATTATATTTGATGGGAACAAAAAAACCCTAAGCGTTACCATTTAAATGGAAGCTAATCAGAGATTCTTTCCCGCTTCTTTCGAAAGCCTTCATTTTAGGTGTCGTGGTCAGTTTTGAGATCACCTGAAGCTCTGGTCACACTACACCGAACACCTTTTATGCTGGCACGAAAAGCTATCAGTTATACTGTGAACAGCAACGGCAAAGAAGTGGAACAAGTCGTTCAAAAATGTTCAACATCGTGTCCGAGCGGTTGGCCGAGGGGGGTTTGGTGAACAAAATCCCAGTCCTAACTCCTAAATATTTACTTCCGTCTTAGTGGATTCCAGTCCTCCCTGCTCCTACTTATTCACTTCCGCTACGGTCCCTGATACCTGTTCACATTACACCGAAAGGGTGGCACAGAACCTATACGATATGTGACGCTCCAATTTCGAGATCTGCGCCCCGCAGCTTCGCTCCGTCATAGAATTCGCGCCAAAATCGCTGTTCTCATGTGTGAACAGAAGCCCATTCTAGTATGGTTTTCGTGATGGCGCGAAACCTATTCGGTAAAATTTGAACATAGCCGCATTCCTTTATTGCGTCGTCAAAACGCATCCTAATCTGGTGTTCCTGTGGCACTAAGGAAATAATTTTTGAGCTATCACGGACGACTGCAAATTAGCCGCCCCTATTAATTTTATCAGGGCACCACGGCCGGGAAACTGGGCTCCTTTCGACTCGACTTCGTTTCCGTAATTTTTCCGTAAGTGACGAACGCGGATCGGTAATCAATGATTACCGTACCTCTAGTTTTTAACCTTTAAACAGTTCTGATACCATATATTTTTGCAGCCAAAATTATTACCCATACCTGCCAATTCAAGATAGCGGTTCTACGCTTGTCCGCTTTACTCGGCAAACTGCTCTTTTTAATCACCATAAGACCTCTCCTTCTCTCCTCAATCCCATCTGGAGCCATATCGACCGAGTAATCGTCCTGAAGTTTCTTCAGTTCTGACGGTTTGACGGAACGCTCTAACACCATGATAATTTGCGCCCACTGCAAAATAAGATGATTACATTTTTTCACTCCCAACGTCACTTATAAAGACATGAAACGTGTTTTTAACGTTTGAGTCTGCGGACGAAACTCTATGGTCAGACTGTTCAAATTATTGGTTGAAAACCTTTACCTGTCTTCTCCATTCTTTCTCTGAACGATCTGAAATCTGTTGGACAAAAAAAAAATTATAGTCACCTTTTCAGACCCCAAAAATCCATGAGTGACAAACCTAACAGTAACATTACAAAGACAAGAAAAAAAGCTTATAAGAATTACTGCTGTGATGAGCAGATCAGCATGAGAAATGCTTTGATCTTTATACAAGTTCCTTCACCTTATTCTTTAAGAAAATATGAGGAGCCTTAATATCAGTCTGGAAAATTTCTATGAGGCCATTTTGGAGTTGAAACGCTTTTTCGCCAGTTTTTACTATCTTTGTGAAAAGCTCAGAGAATATTAATCTTTTCAATCTATCACAAAAAAAAAACATAAATACAGTGGCTCAGTTTTGTGGATACATGACTTTATTTATGAGCTGAATTTAGCAACTGCCCATGTTGTAGATGGCCATGAGATTGGAAGAGGATTGCAAGTCTTGCCGGCTTGCGAGCAGGCTTTCCATTTGGGGGAGTCGCGAGAAGTCACGCGAGGGTAACACGCTGTTGCCGCTCGCTCTCGCGTTCTCACGCGGCTTGCTTCGCTCGCCATACATGTAGAGCTTGCTAGCAGGCTAGTCTTGTCCCGTGTTAACTAGCTCAAGACAGTCGTTAATTCTGGATTCGACGCTGTGGATTCCGGACTCCAGGTACAGGAATCCGCATTCCTTGTCAGTGGAGCTTAGATTCAGGATTCCTGGAACTGAATTCCAGATTCCAAAGTCCAATATTCCTGATTTTACAAGCCAAAAATTTCCCGGATCAAGGATTCCACAAGCAACAATTTCTTGGATTCCAGAATCCGGATAACCGGTACCTGACATGGGGGCTGGGGCGAGAAGTTATAATGTTTCTATGGTCACGTCTGTCAATAACTTATCTCGCAAAGAGGCGGTTACTCATCAAGTTTTATTTTTCTCAGGTAAAAGACGATGTACAGCAAAAAAAAGGCCCCAACCTAACTACGTCAGACCAATGTTTTTACAAAATTCCTATCAAGCTACTTTGGCGAACATAACTTTTTTTGCTGGAGCTTGAGTGAAGTTGTAACACTTACATTCTGATAGGTGTTAGCCATCATGGCGATCAGCATGTTCATGAGTAAAACTGTGACGAACAACATGAAGTAGAAAAACAACAATTTTGCCAACGTTGGATGCCGGGACTTATCGAATTGGAAAAACTGCGGAGAAACAAAAGGCATTTGTCAGCCACACAAAGTGATTAAGGAAAAAGTAGGGACACCAAATGAGTTTGCTACAAAGACAGTGCCAGAAGCGTTCATGATATTTTGTTTTTATGTCGAGGTTAATTCAAGAGAGCCTGGGCCCCAGGAACATCAAAGAATTTGCCTGAATGTTGCCAGTCGGTGAGATTTTGGCCGGAAAAAGTTCCATTGTTTAAGGTCATATGACCTTGAAATAACCAATAACAAGGCGCAACGTTGAAGAAAACATTCCAGCTATATTTTAGCTAAAACTTACATCGAACTCCCCAAATGTCATGCGCATTAGTGTCATAATAGTGTAGCCTTCATTCTGATAGCCCTCTACTCCTTTCATCACGTAGGAAAATGCTGTGAAGGAAAATGAAGAGGAAACATTGTAAAAAGGTGCTGTAAATTTGCAAACCTCGTTCGCAGGACTTTTCCGTCAGAAATTAGGAAAGGAAATAAGAGAAGCCCTGGGAACGAGGTTGGTTAATTTTAGTGAGATTCTGATTTCATGATCATGGAGAGTGAAAGTTTGCCGGGCTACCGAACTACTCAATCATTGGTTCATCAAACTGCCCAGGAAACTGACCGAGCAAATTCCTCGTCCCTTTGAACGAATTCAATACTCTGTTGATTCTTGTAGCTGTGCTGGTAGGATGGCTTAAGAAATTCTTTTTCACCAACTAAAATACAACTCTAGGTGCCAGAGAGTTTTCTTGCGCCGTTTCCAGTTTGGGCTCCTGGTTTCAGACAATTGTTTATATTTACCGTGCAGTACCAGCGGTTTTATTTCTGGCAGTTTCTCTGCTCGCAATTTGTGTCGCCCGACTACGATGTATCCCGCCGCTCCCGAAAAAAATTACCTTTGGTACCCAGGCCCCTGGGTACTGAATTACATTCTAATGCATGCTCACCTTGTGCAAGACCCACTACGTAAATTATATAAATGATAAAGAATCTTGACATGTCTCCAGCACACATTCTGTATATCATATTCACAAAAGGACCGATTGCTCCAAAACCTCTGAAAAACAAAACGAAACCAATGAAGAACATCCCTTCCAAGAAAGCTGAAACACTAACCAACGTGGCCGTCGTTTGAAAAGAATGGGGTAGGGGAGGGAACGCCCTTTTGAACATCTGTCTGCACACAGTAATCGAGCCTTAGTACCCCTCTTCCTCCCTTCCCCATAATTCTCTTACCCAGATCAACTACAGCCAGACTTCAAACTTATAGACAGAGTGAGATCGTAGATATGAAATTATTGTTTTGCGCACATGCCGATCTCCGTCAGCTGAAAAGTGGTGCGTGACAACCGTGAGGAACCGGTTAAGCAAGAGACTAATCCACTTACCTACAAAAGAACAGCAGATAGCACCAGGCCATTGGAGCGGCCAGGATCATTATCGTTGTCTCAGCATCTCGTTGACCTAGGTAACGGCATGGTAACGCAATGATAACCAGTATACAGGATACAAGGAAAAGAGATTTGCCTGGAGCGTCACGCTAGGAAAATAAGGATGGAATAAGGTAACGCAATAAGGAACCCAATGATCACAAGATCGATAATTCAGTATTCTGTAAAAACAGGTATCAAGAAGCGGCTACACAATACTCAAGCAAACACTAGCAAGTAACATACTGTTACAGTACTTTTGTATTAACGTTCTTCCTAATACTTTAGACAGGGCGTAAGGAGAAACAATGACGCCCTGGCTGTCGGTAATTAGCGTAGGTTTTGGGTTCCTGTTTTGAGTCAGGGATCATTATTTCGGGAAGCACGTTGTTGATACCAATGAAACTGTTAACTATGACACATGATCAGCTAAGAATACAACAAGGCTATGCGAAACTACGGCTTAAGCACGAACCCTATTTATCATTCAACTGATCAACGAATTATTAATACCATATCACCTTGATCCACAGTGAGGATAATTGCTAGGTTGTCTGAGGTGGACTAAGACAAACATAAAGGCAAGTGACACACTTACACCAACCCACGGCTTGACCTGTAGCTCACGCATGCGCAGAGCCATATCGCACGGGCAGTGTCAGCCATAACAAGGGCGAAACAGCTGTCAATAGCTACCACTACTTGGGCGATGTGGTTGTGCGCATGCGTGGGCGCATGCATGGCCAGGCCTTGGGTATACATATGTTAGTTGCTTTTTAGTTTGTCTTTTTGACGCAGGCCAGGTAAGATTTACTCCTTGCGTCACGTCGTTGTTTCCCCTGCGTCGAAATGACAAAGTTGCGCATATTTATCCAGGAGACGTTGCCAGTAAACGCCTTAGTGGTATTCTTTTCAAGATGACTTTGATGTAATTGGCCATTTTGATACTGAGCGTGAGACTGGGTCCTAATTGTATCGAATTGCACTATGGGTCTGTTTTAGGGACGCTATCGCTCCTCTCATTGGCTATTGCAAAATTGCACTGGAAACTGGGTCAAACTTCGTGTCAGGTTTACTGCCTAGAAAAATTACTGCCTAGGTGCAACTGAAATACTGCCGAATCCGGTACCTAAGGTTTTCTGACGTGGGGAAGACTGTTCACAGTCCACTATTTTTCCGTAAGATCGTCGGGGTCGAGAACCCACCCGTACGGGCAGCCATCTCGGTTTCAACTATACCGAGTCTATTTTGGCGGGCGGCGGTCGGTTTCAGAGAAAGCCCCCCTGCCCTTACCGCTAAAAACCCTGGGGCCCACCCCCTTGGTAGATTTGAAACCAAGATGGTCGGTAAGCGCCCGATCCCGGCGATCTTGGGTAGAAGAGTCTAATTTAGAGTGAAAGTGCGAGACTGAGATTTTCTTGCATTGCTTAGTAAACTTACCAGTGTAATTAGTTGAGCTGTGATTCCTTGGGTAATCAACACATCTTTGATTTCCAGAACTAAGTAAATTATCGCGCCAAGGACAGTGAAGCCTTCGGCCACAAGACGGAACTGAAAATTCACACAAAACAGCTTTGCTTTTATTTCTGTTTGTGTTAATTCGCGAGTGTTGCGGGGTCAACCGTCAATATAAAGATAAACAGTTGATGTATGAACTCTTTAAGAGCATTGGTAAAAACAAAGAGTACATTAGAAATAACTTGGTAAGTGCTTTGTTCATAGTTAAAGTGCACTTAGATGCTAGCTAATTCATAGGCTCTCCACTCAAATAATTTCAAACTAATGACGCAAATATATATAACATAAACAGGATTAAAAACCTAACAGAGAAGAGGTAACCAGGTAACTATTTATAAGCACGGCCCAGGATTTGAATTCGGAATCAGCACGAAGTAAACCAGCGAGTTGTCAGGGGAGAATTTGAATTTGAACCTGATGCCGACAAATTCCGAGCCCGAATCGCTGACCACTGGGGCACGCTGCATCCTTATTAGCCAGCGTTTTCAGCCAGTTGTCATCGCTCCACGTCGCTGGTGTTCGCTAGAGAGACGTCTGCGTTTTGGCCTCAAACAGTCCACACTGATGAGTAAATCAATGTTGACTTGCAAATCATCCTCTGCAATGGGTAGCAATGAAAGGTGGTTGTATTTGTAGGCTACCGGCGCTGTCTACCTCCTTATAAACCACAGGACTTCCATACACAGGAGCATATTCTGATATTGCTAATTTTCCTTGGATGAGATGCTAGGTAATCACAGAGTTACCAACCCAGGACCATAGATACGAACCACCCCATCACTACGTATGCTGTCGATTAGCTCGAAGCTTGCCCAGTTCCCGCAAAAGTGGGACCGTCCAACTGTCTACTGGAAGTCAGGTCGTGGTATTTCAAAGTCGAAAATTCGTGGGTGACCTCTGTTTTGCTGTTTTCTCATGAGTAATCTGTCATATTGTGTTCACATTATTTTGCAAGTTAGGTGTATCAATAGACTGTTCACAGTCCCCTATTATTTTCATAAGATCGTCAGGATCGAGCGCTTACCGGTACGGGTGAACATCTTGGTTTCATTCCCCAGTGTCATGAGTAGATTTGACACTCATCCAAGTTGGCCGCCCGTGCATAGCGCAAAGCGCTCGATCTCGACCTTCTTACGGAAAAATAGTGGGCTTTGAACAGTCTAGTATATCAAAGGTTCATGAAAAGAGACTATATTACATTAGCAAAGAGGTTCCTGCGATAGTAGTAGAAAACAAAAGATTTCCTTACTACATCATCGCCGTTTTCTATTCTCAAAAAATCCAGATGCCTCGGACGATAATAGATGGATAAGCTAAAAGCCAGAAGATACAGAACCGCAAATAACAGACGTCTGTAAAACTTTCCCTGCAAGAAGAAAGGAAAACCACTTTAGCGTATTAAGCAGGTTTTACCATGCTGCCTTTTTGCATGCCCAGCGGCTGCTATTTGTCGCCTTTTTCACACCAGCATTCAAAGGGGCTGTCGCACGGTTGTTTGGTTCAATTTGTTACTAATGGCAATTGTGCGTCCTTTTTCGCTTTGGAACTTGAAAAATTTGAACAAATATACCTCTTAAGTAGTGCTATTAAACACTACAAACAACAAAAATGAACTTTGAAAAAACTGTTATGTTAAAACGTTTTCAAAAAGCACAATTGCAATCCGTGTCAATCGTCTTCAAGTTTTTCCATCCGTGCCTCAATTTGTATTTGCTGTATTATTAATAATTTTTTTCATGTTCTGAGATGTTATTTTTATGTTTCACTCAGAATGGTGGCGTTTCCCACAGTTTGAATTTTGATTTCATGACACAGTTATTTTATGCCTTGATCTGTACGCATTGCCTGCCTACAATATTGAAAACGACGTAGTCTTGATTCTTACCCTAGCGAAAGTTGTCCATTTCTCCTCAAGAAGCCGATAGATGATCCCACTGTTCAACATGTCTAAATGTTCATTCGTCTTTCCATTTAGTGTGATTAACAGTGCTGAGTCTTTATCTAAATGAAAAGGGAGGCAATCGATTTGATAAAGATGTAACAATGTGGGGACAAGCAGGGCAGGAAGGAGGAAGAGAATGAAAGAAAGCGAACAGAATTTCGAGATAATGCAATGAGATGATAAGAAGTAAACCTGGTAATGAAATAAGAGAAATCATATAATATATACTACTAATTGCGGGAAGCGGGAAAGTTCCGGCTTTTCCCTCCCCCAGGGGTTTTTCCTTTATCCCAAGGATTGCCCCTACTCATCCTCTTCTACCACCACCGTCCGGGATAGCTGCACAAAATTAACACATATTCATAAGGCTAGGAAGTTAAATCGTGATTAAGGAATAAATAGTTATTAGATAAGTTTGTTAGTATCATCCCTAAAGTCAGTGCAAAATTCTTTTTTTTTTATCTAGTTGATGACATGCATACCTGACTTTCCATTTTTGTCAACAGAATCTAAACTATCGAGCGGGTACCCTGAGCAAGTCATGCGTCCATAAGACCAGTATTCCTGTTAGAAACGACCATGGAATATTTTAAAATCTCTTTCAACACTGCCCCTACAAAGCGCGAGAAAACCTTAGTACCGCCGCTAAGCGATGGAAAACATGGCGCTGCTGCTAAGCGAGGGAAAACCTGTCGCTACTACTAAGGCCTGGTTCACACGTTCCAAGCAAAAGCTGTTTACACTTCCAACGCAAACACAAGGACAGCATATTCGCATGCTCGGTCCAAGTCCTTTTTACTTAGCCGTGATGGCGTGGAACCGATGGAACATGTGTTATGTATTTACCTTGCGTTTGTACTTCCGTCGAACGTGTAAACCAGAGCTTAGCGCGAGAAAACATACCATACTACAACACATTGAACATAATGCGCGGTAACAAATCTGTTGACCAGTTGAAAAACTTAAGTTTTACCATCTTTTTGAAAAAAAAATGCAAGCCTGCTCTTCCAGTTTTACTGCTTCGATTCGAAGCTCACGCAGGTGGAGTTTAAGGTGATGTTACACTGGCCGGTGCGCAACGACTATTTTTAGCGCAACACAGCGTTGCAATGTTGGAACAATGTTGCAACAATTCGAAACAACGTCCCAACAATGTTGTAACGCTGTGTTGCGCTAAAAATCGTCGTTGCGAATCGTCTTTATTGCGCGATCTTCTTTCTTTTATCCGATGCTTTCTTACCATGCTCTGATATTCAAGAATTTCATGAAACATTTCTTTTCTCCCTAATTTGGCCGCTAATGTCAGCGGAGTTAGACCTTGGTTATTCCTGACAAATGGATCTCCTCGAATCTTGTGTTTTCTCCGAGTAGCGTGAAAAAACATGTCCTATAAAACAAAAGAAAAATGGAAAGAGAACTCATTGATAGTTCCTGGCGTAGAAGAGGAAAATCTAAGCAATTTTATCTCTTGATGCAACTATGCGACAAGTAAGGTACTGCATGTACATAGTAGAGTTGCTTTGTGCAAACGACGTATCGGCTGTTACTTTCAAATGGTTTATTTATTAAGCAACTTTTTAAATCTTCAGGGATATCGTGAGAAACGTCCAAACACGATTGAGCAATTGACCATTTTCGAATCCCTCATAATACCCTCTGCCTAACATTCCCTCGCCTCAAAAATATTTTTTGCATAAGTTATTGTTTTCAAATGGTCTTGGGAATATTCAGCTCTCCTAGGAGCATTTCAAAATAATAGTTTACGCAAGATTTTGGAGGGGTGGGGTGGTGGAAAACATAATTTATTAGAGAGAATTAGCAAATTTAAATTAGCGAAAAATAACTTTAAAGAATGAAAACTTTTGTTTTCGGAGAAAACCTTATTTGCGGTAATAATGACAGGGACTATTTCGAATTTTTGCTTTACCACGAAACTGAGCTAGACCGTTGTTTATGTCTGGAAAACTGTTCCACATTGACGATCGTCCCGGTTCAATGATAATGCTTATCTTAGCTAACAAGAAATGCGAGCGTATACATTATTGGTAAGCCTGTTAAGTAAAGCGTGTACTTACGATTTTATTGTGTATAACACACAGGTGTAATACGGTGTTGCCAAATGTGTCTTGTTTATTGGGATCGGCTCCCTTCCTTATAAGGTAGTCGTACATCTCCTTGTTTTCAAAACAAGCTGCAAAGGATGCTGGGTATTCACCATAATAGGCATAACCTGTTTGTTTAGAAATAAGTAACAACTAAGTTGGTTTAGAAATAAAACAAGCGATAAATTTGATTTGAATGTAATCCTAGCTTGCACCTTGTGAAAATGGTTGGTTCGATAACTAAGTTATTGACGGGGCGAAATGCTTTACTCATATGTAGGTAATTCAAAGCTCTTTGAATTGGAATGTTTTAACGTGTGACGAACATACCAATTTCACCAGATGAGGAAGGAATACAAAAATGATATAGGGGGGAACAAAATGAAGAAATTCTTAACGTTTCTTACAATCACATCAAGAGAAATTCGGTGTGATTTCTTGAATAATTTCTGGAATAGAATGTAACGTTACCATTCTACGGGAAGCGCAGTATTTTAAAGTTTCCTGTTCTTCGTGAGTTTTCTAACCGTTTAAGGTGGGTAGAACTGGTAGGATGTAAAATCTGAAAACTGGTGATCCTGTGGCACTTACCCTCATAGTCGGTAACCTGTTTCATTTTATCCTTACAATCTTCTGGCATGAAAAACCTCCCTTGTGCGCGTGCGTTAGCATCAGCGCCACATCGACCAATCAGAAGCTTTAACGAATGCAGATCTCCGTTGACGATCACGATATGCACCGATGTCTCACCTGAAAAAGCGTTAAAGGATCAAAGCTTTTTCCCCCTGGTGGCGGGACAGTAGTATTGTTTTGTATTTATCATTGTTGAAATTTATCCGTTCTGCTGTCAGCATGTTTCCTCCGACTTTTCTTGGTTTGTTCTGTAAGTTGCAGAGTCATGTTTTTTCTCCGGTTTTACGGAAAAAGGGCGCAACAATTTCCGCAGCTTACGGTACGAGCGTCTAACTCCTTTGCGTCTTATCTTTGTCAAACTTCCCTCCACCGAAAGCATCGCTAAGAGAATCGACCACGTTAGAAATCTTCGCGAGATAGATTTTCTTAAAAATTGATTGCTCATATGATCTTATTTCAATCGTCAAAAAGGAGATTTTAAGTAAATTGAATAATCAAACTTTTTGTCACGAAGCTATGTAAGGTGGTATCAACTTTGTTTGTTAGATTTTTCATCATTTTTATATAGACCACAATGCACCCTTTTCATTACAGGCATTACAGTCGTCCCAAGAGAAAACAAAAGACAACGGTTAGGCAACATTTTGGGGTAAACATGGTGAATTATGGTCTATGTGAAAAAGGTGAATACAAGGTAAATTTAAGTGCGTGGCATTTTGCGCAACTGAAAGCTAACGAACGTGCTTGGCTCTTATGCTTCATTCCACTCACCGTAATATTCCTGTCCCTCATACTGGTCAAATGCCATCGCGGGGTAGAGTTCCAATAGCGCCCATGCCATCTCGGTCATCATTGGATTGTTGCTCAAGAAACACAAGTGTAATGCTGTCTCTCCCAGGGTACCACGGCGCTCAAGAGACCAGCACGCTTTGCGGGGTGTGCGTTCTGAATCGTCTTCGTTTTTCATTGCATGTTTATTGGACTGTACAAGAAAAAGTATGTGAAAAAATTGTATGTCAGGAATGGCTACTGATAAAATAGATAAATCATAAGTTTTTTTTCAACACTATAGAATGCAGAAAGAGCAGTTGTTCTTGAGACCATTATCAAGGCGTCAATTTGAAAGCTACTGAGCAGCACTTTCCTGTGGTACTGTTTATTATGGTGTACAAGGTGGTTCTAACTTTTGAGTCCGTGGATGAAATCCTACTAAACTGTGACCATTCAAATGAAAGCTTCTGAGCAGTACTTTCCCGTGGTACTGTTTATTATGCTGTACAAGGTGGTTCTAACTTTTGAGTCTGTGGATGAAATCCTAAAGTGTGACCATTCAGATGAAAGCTACTGAACTGTACTTTCCTGTGGTACTGTTTATTATGCTGTACAAAGTGGTTATAACTTTTGAGTCTGTGGATGAAATCCTAAAGTGTGACCATTCAAATGAAAGCTAGTGAGCAGTACTTTCCTGTGATACTGTTTGTTATGTTGTACAAGGTACCTTTAGTTTCTGAGCTTGTGGATGAAACTTTTAATTAAGTGTGCCCATTCAAACGAAAGCTACTGGACAGTACTTTCCTGTGGCACTGTTAATTAACCGTGCTGCGGATGATGGTTCTCGTTGTTGAGTATGGTGTAGACACTGTATGATTATTTATGGTTAAACACTAATTAGCGAACCTAACAGAAGTTTATTTTTCGCATTGATGATTTTTGTTTACCTCATGCCCCTTTTCATGTTGCCATTCCTTCATCTCCTCAGCCGTAACCTCCTTTCCTTCGCCTCGTTCATATAAATAAGGAAGTAGAATTGCATTGCTTTGAAGCATAAATCCTGGTCTTCCACTTTCTTTCCAGATTTGAACCAGTTCTGTGTTGCTATTGGGACCCTTCAGGTCCACAAGTGTGTAAAGTTTATTTTCTATCCTTCCACGCGTCTGTTTCTTCCATGCCTCGTCTTGGTCCTCTTCTGAAGGGGATCCTAACAGAGGCACCCTATTGATGCAGTTGCCCATGGCCCTCTAGAGGAGTACCTTCAAATTTGCCTGTGAACGAACAAAAAGGAGGAATAAAGGAACGTTTCAAGCCGAGGCTTATGCTTCTGGTTAAGTGCAATCGTCGTCACCTACGTGAATTTTGTGCTGGCGAGGGGGAGGGGTGGGTGAGTTGTAGCTAATTTTTAGCCTGCGTGGCAGGCATTTGGAGGGGAAGGGAATGGGAATTTAAGGCGCCCTGCTCTCGTGCCTAAAACTCCCTTTCCCGTCCCTTTCAATCGCCTGCCATGCAGGCTACAGTGATTTGTAGATAACCATCCTTCCCAGTGGTAATGGCATGGCCTTCTGTGGCCAACTAGAGTAATCTAACCTTTACGAATTAAAGAAAATATATCTAGAGGCCTTTGCAAGAGTGACTCGGGAATCGCTTTAGCTTCAGAGCTTGAATTTGATGTCATAGATGGATTTTTTTCTTCTTCCGGTGAAGGAACCCTGATCTTTGTGGAGTATGGACGCGAACCGACAACAAATTGACTTATGTACTATATACACTGTCTGGACCCGGGCCACACTGGTTAAAACCGTTTAAGAATAATGACTACAATATTGACATTTGTTAGATTTCATTGTGATTTACACACTGCTCAGCAATTCCCGCGAAACCGGCCTGGTCACCGAACTTAGACCGGATACCGCCACTTTAATATACGTTAATGTATGTCTTTTAATATATCCGGATATCCCGTGTTCATCAAAGCTTCAGATCAGGAAAGGTTCTCTCCAAAGCGGAAGTAACAGAACAACTTTCGACTCTACAAGATTCGTGATCAACTTAAATTCTTCACAAACAAAAGAATTAAGGAACTTCTCACGACATTGACCCCCAGTAGGTCTATTGATCTACTTGAAATTTGTAGGGACCGTGTCATTTGCGGTATTACTTGTTTAGTTAGCCCAATATTTCTTGTTTGGTTTATCTAATTCTTGCACTCCTCAAAGACCTTGATTGACCTGATGACGACAAACTAGGTAATTAGGCATTTACAAGTTCCCGTACCGGTACAAAATTTATGTTCCGTTTTTACTAAGTCAAGCACGGGACAACACAATTTTCAAAAGTTAAAACCGTGTTGTATAACTGCTCGCATTTTAGATTTAATTCCTGATTTCATTGTTTTAATTTAGTTCCTTATGTGGCTTAGTTCTCGATCCGATGAACTTGACATATTCTGTTCAATTTCATTTGATATACTAGCCCAGTTGATCACCCGCAGATCTTAAACTAGCCTGTTCCAAGCGTTCAGATTGAAAATCTAGCCATTCAATCCAATATACCGTCAGATATAGAGCGAGATTGGCAGGAAATTTGTCCGATGTATCTGACTATTCGCCAACAGTTGATGATAAGGTCGTTTACATCGCAGATTATAGATTCCAAATCATTCATCGCTCTCACGGCTAGATTAGTTATGGCTTTTGTTTTGAGAGCAATGGTTTGTACTTATACTGATTTCTTGTGTACTTTTGTTTGAAGTCGATCATATTTGTGCAAGATTAAATTTTAAAATACGTAAGATTGAATTATCTTAATAAATATCTTGCACATCGGGTTGAACCACAGTTAAGTAGACGAATACAATATAGATTTCTCAATACTTACGGTCGTCTAACTTCGAAACCTCTGGTCCTCGACATGAGGAATAAATTCGTGCAGCGGCAATATACGAAACTCGAGCATCGCTTTCCTTGATTTCGCTCCTTCACTGAGCGCGTGCTGGACGGACCGAAACAGACTACAATTCAGCTACTCTAAGAACTAAGCCATGCATGTTACTAGCAAACAAATGCAAAATATGTTTCGCCTCATGAATAAGTGAGAATGTTGCGCTGTATTTGCATTTTAATAGCAAAAAGAAAAATAGTGTATTTACGTCATTATCTACTAAGAACAATTACACTGAAATAGAGCGTAACGGGATGCTTAGTTCGTCTTAGTTGGTGTTCAAATTAGTTGTAAAACAACAAATACAAGTTATGATTGTAAAGAAACATCTTGATTGGTATTTTAGCTGAAGAAATTAACGATTTTTCAATTTTTACTACTAAAATCAATTATGGCTAATAACGGATCTGATATAATAACAACAGTTTACCCCTGTAGACGGAATTCTGGAAAGTGACCATGTGAAAACTCTTTTACAGTATCTTTTTGCATCGATACGGACACTGCAGTATTTTAGTTTTTTGGGTAATTTTGCTAAATGAAATCTCAAGGGATCAGTTTTGGTCACTCGTAGTTTACAGGCTAGTTTTGAAAGAGACTCGGTAGAAAAAAGTTACCCATACAACTACCCCAAACTAAGTAACACGTGAAGAAACGCTGCCTCGGTCGATTTTGGAGTTTCTGAAGATTATGACTTTCGTTGTATTAAACGTGGGCAGATTTAGGCACTGGGTTTTTGATCCTGACCTGTCTCGCAGTAGACTACGAGTAGTACCCCATTTTTCCTCAGGGATAGTAAAGCGAGCGAAACGCGAGCGCGCGTGAAAATCACCCCACGCGAGAAAAGGCAACACGTGTCACCTTTTCTCGCGTGGGGTGATTTTCACGAGCGTTCGCGTTTCGCTCGCTCTACTATCCCTGAGGAAAAATGGGGTACTACTTGTAGTCTAGTCTCGCAGCAGAAAAAAAAAACAACAAAGGCGCCAAAAAACACAACGGCCAAAGGTGATAGCAAAAAAATAGCCTGAAGATGTCAGTGAAAAAGGTACACCAATTTCGTTGCATTCAATTTCGTTTTACGTGCATTTTGCTTTTCGTTCGCGTTTTTGTTTAGAGGGAACACGTGACGTACGAAGTCTACGTTTTGCTCGGGGATCGCTCGGGGAAGTCTTTACCCTGGGTACCAGAGGTATTTTTCGGGTGAGGCGGGAATTTTCGGTGTTGGCCGAAGTCCGATGCCGCAAGAAAAAACTTTTCGCTTTTGGCTTTTCTCTTTTCTGACTTGACGGAAACCGGAAACCGCGCTAGGAACGTGAAAGGATCCTGAAAGTCCCTGGCTCCCTCCCTTCCCTTCTGGTACTAGTCTTCAGACCCAGACCTCCTTCATTCATCCAATATGGCGGCTTTGTGGAGTTCCAATCACGGGGAGGCAGGCACGAGGAGCTTTGCATTTCAAACTGGCCTCCTTTCGTAGCACGAAAGTCCATTAAGAGATTTTACTTGAAAATCTGACTTAGATGAAAAATGATTCGTTTTGAAATGATGTACTTAGCTGCTGGAAACGGCTGAAAAACATTAATGTTTGTGAGCAGCTCATTTTAAGCACACCATTGAAAATTATGTCAGCGGATGAAAGAAGTTCTTTGTACTCGCGGTCGCGTTCCAGTGACAGCTTGAAACCTCAGATGGTGTTTGAACTTTTCGAATTGGTTGGTGTGTTGAGAGTACGTCCGCGTGTGTCTCAGCAGTTTTCCAAAGGTAAGCAAGCATGTCTAGTCTTCAGCATGACTTCCTCTGTTTCCTACGGGGCAGTGGAAAATGAAGACTGCAGACTGATTTATGATTTATGATTTATTACAATCTATGGATTAAAAACCAAAGGATGAACTGTAAAGGAGTCCTAGACCCCATATAGAAACAGATCACCTGACTGCGGACTATTGTTTTTAGGGTTAGAAAACAGCGGGACTGTTGTTGTCACGTTCTCATTTGCATTGTGTAAACAATAGTCCACAGTCTGCATTTTACACTGACCGGTTACATACATCCAAAGCTACATGGGGGGGGGGGGGGGGGTACGAATACTGCAAAACCGTACAGAAATACCTATAAACACTGCACAGAATAACATGAGAAAACCGCAAATCGCATTGAAACTACCTAAAAATTTCTAAACACCGCAAACCGCTTGGTATTGTAAAACCGCAATACTGCATCGTAAAACAAAAATTTCCGAGCAAAACTGGATCACTGCAAACCATTATGCCCCCTCTCCTACAAAGCTTGCCCATCGTGCCTGGTACAGGATCATTATGAAATCAATTATTAGTCTGAAAGGTCATCCTTCTCTCCTTCCCACACCACATCAGGCAGCAAGGCAAGAGAGATGTCTAAATTCTCAGTGTTATATTGCCACCCCGTGAAGACACAGACTAAGTTATACAATTATGCATAAATATCCAGTTGGCAGCCATGAGCGATCTAGCCTCCCACGCAGACATTTTTAGGGGAGCTCATTTTTCATCCCTCCCCACAAACGCCTGCTCAACCGGAAACAACATTCCTTTCCCATTGTTTTATTTGTGCAGTAACTGACCAATCAACAGTTGTGCAATTAAGTGTTGACAGGCTAAACATGACTAAAATGTGACCCTAGAGTCGCAGTTTTCCTTCTTTTCTTTCCCTCGCCAAGGTTATGCAGTGCATGGAGTATTCCAAAATTTGACTAGATCTTATTTTTGCTGCTATGAATCTAACATTTATTACAGGTCCACAAAACTTTCCCAGTGTTTCATGTAGACTGAGTAATTACAGATTACCTTGTGGTCAATGTCAACTTTCCAGAATTTGGAAAGTACAATGTGATTGGCTAAGCTTGGGAAAGGAATGTTGTCTTCGGTTGAGCAAGCGTTTGTGGGGAGGGATGAAAAACGAGCTCCCCTAAAAAAAGCCTGCGTGGGAGGAAAACCTCTGTTGTTCAAGCAAACCTAACATAACCTAAGGTCACATTTCACACCATCACGAGCTTATGAGTTGTGTTTTGCCTATGAACACTTTACTACAAACATATATAGGCATACAGGAAATTTTTTGCCAAGGGGGCGGTAAACCATTTGCCCAAAAAATTCTCGCAAGTTGCCCAAATTTTTACGAAACATAAAGTCAACAGGAAACGAGGGCTATACGATGCAACAACATAGGCCGTACTGACATAATTATGAAGGTGGCTCAATACCGTAACAGTTTTTCAAGGTCAATACCTCCCAATTCTGAGCATAACTACGTCGCCATAGACAAACATTTGGAAAAACTGCCACCACAGTTTTATTAGATAAAGATGAAAATTTGTCATGACCAGGAATGTAATGACATCGGAGTTGTCATAGCAATGAAATGACGTCATTGCATATTTTACTTGCAGCAATTTTTCTTGGCACTGGGAACTGTTCTTACAAAATCGTTCACGGAAGCTGGGAATTAAGACATCTCTCTCGCCTTGCCACCCATTAGGTGGTGGGACGCGGAGACGGATGACATTTCAGACTAATCAATTGTTGCTATCAAGAATTTTGATTTCTGGTCTTGTATACAAACATGAGTGTGATTTGTCTAAGAGGAATGATGGGACGGTCCATGCAATCTGCAAATATCAGCAATCTTTGCATAGACATTGCATAAGATGGAAAAGGGTCTTGTAAATTTTTGGGGGGAAATTACAGGTCAAAGTTCAGGTCACTGTGATAGTGATAGACAATCAGGACAAAGAGTATCTGCTAGTTGCAATCACTACCCATGTGTTTTAAAATGAGGGGGACACTGTTTGACTCAGTTACCTGTCGATAAACATTGACCTGTACTCATAACCTTTAGAATGTGACCTGTAAAAGGAAGAACATTTGCAATGGCATATCCAGAGGGAGGAGGCATGGAGCACCGAAGTCCCTTCACCCAAATTCTTTGGGCACATTAATGTTAAGTGAACTTATTGCCCTTAATGACAGCCCTGCTGTATTATACTCAAATTTAAACCTTCCATTTAGCATTGCTGGTTCTAACCCTAGTTGTTAATGAAATCACACCTTTTGAGATTCTTTTTTGGTTCACAGATGATATAAAAAGACTGCCATCTATTGAACAAGCTGTTTGGCATAAGGACAGCAAGTACAATCTGATGGTGCTGCTCTGTAGCAATGGTAATAAAAGTATAGTACAATAAAACCTGAGGTAGATGCATACATGTAGAGTTATCTTTTAGCATAGGAATATTGAAGGCATTCAATTTTAGATCACAAGTTTTGGACACAGCAAGTTTAATGTAATGGTTGCTGGCTGAAAATGACTGATACAAAACTAGATTGACATTGACACTCCAGCACCTTTAATTATGGGTGGGAGGAAATTAGGATGAGCTTAATACAGCACAAGACCAGTTACAACATTCATGTTGTAAATTGGAAATCTCAAAGAATTTCTTAAATATATTTTACACTTTATGGGGAGCCCTTTTTAGCACAGTTACACTAACTTGAACTTTTTGGTTTGTTTTTCTCCAAAATACAAATGAGCACCACTCTTGAATAAGCAACACACCATAAATGTTATAGAACCTGCAATACTCTTTCGAGTAAATATGGTTTTTATCTTGAATTGTTTTCTTTGCTATAAAATTGCCACAACTGGTGACAAAATGGTTGAGATGCTGTCATACAGAGGGGTTTTTTTAGGAACCATAATAAACCGCATCTCCTCCCTCCACCCCTTGGCCAATGTTTGCTTGATTATTGCTTCCCACAAGCCTCATGAGTAAGGGTACAACATTGGAAAGGAGATGGGAGAGGGTGGGGGCGGCCTGGGAGGGGTACTGTTGGAAACTGTTTTGAACTATTTTTGATAAGAAAGAGTTTAAATATGGTCATTTATGTCATTTTGGCCAAAGTTTCTCAACAAATTTTGTTGCAAATTGTGGTGTGGCTAATAAACGTATTTGATTCTTTTGTGTTAAATCTTGATTTCCTGTTAAGTTGTGGAAAATATTAAAATTTTAATAATATTCTATATTTGTACTGTGTTTTGATCGTTCCAGGTTCACTGTTGTTGAGGGGAGAAGAGAGAGGCAGACCTCCACTTATAAAACAAATTTCTTGGTTTCAGGTACCTGTATGATATTGAATGTGATTATCTTTATTATTGAATGAGACTGAGAGTGATGTGAAAAATTATGCAGTTAGAGGAAAATGTCATCCACTGAGGCCAAAGGTAGAGGTGGATAACAGCCTCCAAGATCTGCATGATTCTTCACATCATACAAAAGATGAATTAAATAATAATATTGTTTTATTTTTTATTTTAAAAAAAATTATATCTATGTTCTTAGCAAGACCATAGAGTGAATATTGATTCAACCACTACCGTATTTTATCTTTGAAAGATTAGCTCCTGGTCCTTTAGTCCTAACAAGTGAAATATTATGACCATTTCATCAGAATCCTGCAAAGTGCATCAGAACAATAACATTGGACCCTTCTGGCTCATGGGTGGTGTGTGCATGTATGAACAGTTGCCTCTATGTTGTTCCTGTCGCTGGTGTCATCATGGTAAGGTTCTGGTATAGCTGTTGTGAGCTAAAATCTTTCCTCAGTTAAAATCAGTGATTCAGCTATTTTAGGTCAGCTTATTGCTAGGGTTCTTACCCTTGTAACCTAGGCTGATATTCTCATTGAGAAAAATCTCAGATGACTGGGTCACGTGCATACAATGGATAATAACAGATTACCAAAGCAGCCGTTATACTCTCAACTCTGTTTGGGAATGCATACAGCTGTAATCAAGAGAGGCCTAGATTTTAGGTTCAAAAGTGTTGCAATTCTAGAAACATGAAATGGAGAGACATTGATCTCAACAGATGGGAGGAGAGTGCCAAGGACAGACCTACCTGGAGGAGATTTATTAAACTGTGCTGAACCTTAGAACAGTCTTAGTCAAATGGACTGACTGCACCTGTGATTATCATAATGACATTGAACCTATAGCCTGAAGACTGGTTTAACATGAGAACAGATTTTATGTGAAACACAGCAAACATTTTACCAAATCACAACTCAGATCTGCAAGTAACAGTCCATCATTGGACAAGGCTAGACCAAAATTAGCCCAATTTGTTTGGTGAATTCCTTCTTGTAGTCTAACATCGTAATGACTAGGCAGAGTGTGATAATTAAAGAAACATAAGTCACCATGATGTATGTCCAACAAAATGTTCTGGTTTGTCCAAATTAAACAGTAACATACAGGCTTATATATACAGGGTTTGCTCAATCTTGAAAAGTCCTTGAATTTTAAGGGAAGTCCTTGAAAAGTCCTTAAATTTCTTTGCAAGTCCTTGAAAAGTCCTTGAATTTTAGGGGAAGTCCTTGAAAAGTCCTTAAATTTCTGTGCAAGTCCTTGAAAAGTCCTTGAATTTTCTTTAACTTTGAATGTGGTAGCCCGGAAAGAGTTTTTTGATGCGTTTTGGTTGTCCAAGACAGAATATAAATCACAGCTCAGAGAATTTAAAGGTTATTTACATTAAGTGCTCTTTTTTTATGCTATAATTAACTATCAATTTAAGACAAGTGAACTGAAACATGTAGAGAAGTTGGTGAAGCAAACAGTTCAAGCATGTACATCCTTTTTTTTCTCAAAATTTTGTTTCTTTTCATTCAGAGTAATACTCATATTTCTTCTGAATATTGGTCAACCAGGGACATCACTCTGATATTGAGATGTGAAAGACGAGGTTAGAGATTCATATTAATTTTTGGTGATTTGAGAGTGAAATTTGTAGGAATTAATTATTTTTCTGGTTTTAAGACCCGTTGGTGTTTTTTTTTTTGAGGTCTCCCATCCAGTATTGTTTGGTGGCATAGCGTGGATGATTTGGATATTGGTATCATTGGAACTGAGGTTAGTAATGTGTAAACTTTCATTATCATGTTTGAAGAAAGACTTGCCCTTTTCTAGGCTTGCTGTTTTCTTCATGATGGGCTGATGACCAGAAAAGCAGTCACAGAAATTTTGCAATGTTCTGTGATCTTCCTAGATTGTTCTGGTAGATCTAGTAACAGGGGGAACAAAGCACCTATATATTATTTTTACATCCAAAATCTGTACCAACCCTGTTATTGGGCTCCTTTTTTTGTTATTAACCTTGGCTTCATCTCAGTCCATAAAAACAAACAAACAAACAAAAAAAGCGTTGCCATTATCCAGCAATTTTGGCTTTATGCTTAGTAATGCATACATGTACATACATGGATAAATTTGTGGAGTTTTTCAGACACATGACTTTTGTTTTTCTTCAGCTTGGTGAGGTATTGTTTGTGGATTTGAGGTTGAAGATGATGGTTGCATCAGTTGAAGTGAAGGAGAGTATCAAGTCCTTAGAGTTGATGCAGGATAAACAACATGAAACCACTGCACTGCTGGTGAATATATTAACTTTTTTGATCAGTATAGTCATCATAATGTTTTTAGGAAATGTCTTCCATGTTCTATGGTGCTCAACCCATTGGCCAAAAATTGACGATACATCTTTTGCTTGACTTACCTTTTGCTTGTAGTGATAATAGTACAGTAATCCTTCTAGATGATGGTGATAATAATAATAATAATAATAATAACAATAATAATAATAATAATAATAATAATAATAATAATAATAATAATAATAATAGATTGTTTTCAATGAAGGCAATGTGACCCAAAGGAGACATCATGGGTGAAAATTAATTGAAGAAAAAGGCCGCATATTTTGAGATCGGAGAAGAAGGCAGATATGAAATTGAGAAGCAGTTGTTGTTCTTTGATGATGATGACTATGACGAAGCCATTAACGATGACAAAAACAACAACAGTGATGATGATGATGATTGTGATTGTGTTGAAGGTAATGATGGTGTTTGGACGTTGTGGTGTAAGTGATGATGATGACAATAGTTTTTATGGTTATGGTGATGTTGATAGTGATGCATGGTGGTGATGGAGTGATGATGATGATGGTGACATTGCCGATAAAATTATGCATGGTGATGATGATGATGACAATCATGGAGATAACATTGACCGCAATACAGTGGGAGTGGTGGTTGTCCCTTCCCCAGAGTTTGCAATGCATACTGTGGAAGAAGCAATTTGCTTGTGTCTAGTTATAAATAAAAGGTATTCATTGGTTTTATTCCCTGTCAGATCAACACAATATCTGGCGACACAGTTCAGATGCAGTTAGAGTGCAAGTCTATGAGGAAAGCAAGTTTTGAACAGATGAGGAGTCCAGTTTCAGCCTCTTTTACAACCTCCATTGCTGTTGCTATGGGTTATGAAACACTAAGCACAAGGACCATACCAGTGGAAAGTGTGTTCTTAGGAATGGGTGATCTTCAAGACAAAATACAACCCATGCCTGTTAAGGTATGTATGCCTTCATAACATATCAAAGTCCCAGTAGTGACCGACATCAATTTTCTCCTAATGATATCCATATAATGTCAAAAGATTAGGTTGTGAGAATTGAAATGATCATCGAAGAGAAAATGCTTTGATCTTTTCTCAAATTCTCTCAACTTATTCTTTAAAGAAATATATAGAGATCAGTTTGGAGAATTTGTATGTGGACATTGGGCCTTAAAAGGTTAAGGGAAAATGCTAAGAATTTAATTTTGCAAATATTGAAAAACAGATGAGACTGTGAAAGTGCTTTCAGAGGGTTTTTATTCGACTCAGAAGTTAGAACCAACTCGTACAGCATTATAAACAGTATTACAGGATAGTACTGCTCAGTATAGTAGCTTCCAGTTGAATGGTAACACTTAGATGATTTCATCCACAGACTCAAAAGTTAGAATTTTTTATTTATAATCCATAATTCATTCTGGTAGTGAAATGATCTTGGACAACGTCTTTCAAAACATTTAAATCATTATGAAGGCACCTTTACAGTGACAATAGTAAAACTGACAACAAGCTTAAAGATGCATGCATAACTGGATCAACAATTATTTTGTTATTGAGGCATGTGAAATCCATTTTCATGTCAAACAATTCCATCAACCCTAACTGAGTTGTGTTCTTTTCTTAACTTTCAGTCCAGTTCTGGTAACATCCAGTTCTCTGTTCAGTATGCGAGAAATCAGGTGTTCATTGGAGCTCGCAATAGAACTACTGATATTCTTGAGGTAAGAAAATGATTCTTCTTCTTCTTCTTCCTCTTGTATTATTGTTGTTGTTGTTTTGCATTTTGCTCTGAGTTCTGGCTGTGGTCATGCCGACATACCTCCCAAGAGAGCCGTGAGTCATAACAAATGACTAACGGCCCCTTAGTTACACTCTGCTGCTACTTAAAAATCAAGCACCTTCCTCAGAATCCCAGGCTGTTCCTAATAGCGTAGTTTTTTGTCCAGTTCTAACCCTAAATCCAGTTTTTCATTCCGTTGTCCAAGTTTCTTAGTAACACTAAAGTAAACATTTTCACACCCCACATTCTTCTAATTTCTCTCTTCAGATCCTTATATTTTTCAACTTTTTCAAATTATTTTCATGTATCCCATCTCCAGGTATAACAATGTCCACAATGTCTACTTCTTGCTCACTACAATAATGTCAGGTCTTCGTCTTCTTGCTTTAACAACATTATCACATTAGATGTTCATATCCCAAAGTAGCTTTACTTCATCATTCTCCACAACCCCTCTTGGTACATATTCTTACATTTATTCAATCGTTTACAAAAGAGCGCTAGCATGCAGTAAGGCTCATACTAATTTTGTTAAATAAATGTCCTTTCAGATTTATGACATTGATGTAGAAAATTTACCAATGTTTGTTTATCAACTGCCTCCCGGGGCAACAGATGTGTTAGTGACTGACAGAGTGATATTTACTGTTATTCATAAGAAAAGTTCTGGTGAGGTTAGTACATGTAAGATTTTTATTATCCTTTTGTGTGGTGAGGTCAATAATATTTAAACCTTGCATTCTGACATCAGCAGGTTATCCTTGATTGCCCTTTGACATACACCATCCATGTTTTCTGTCTTTGTTTTGGTTCTTCTACAGTGCAAGTAGAACCAGTACCAGACCCAACTGACAGTCAACATATGTTCATGCTAGAATGCCCTGATCACTTCTGCCATGCAGTGGCTGGCAAAGCTAGATTAATAAAATAATACATTCTTCAGTCTTCTTTTCACTAATAACGTCTGATACATACATATAATATGTAACCCAGCAGATTTCCATAGAGCTCAGTTTTGGTCTGATCACTAAACCCCTCCCTGCAAAACTGTTCTGCCCTAACCGAATATTAACACTAATTTCTCTCTAAGGGCAAAATAAGTTGGGTTATAGGAGGGTTGGGTGGGCATTTTCTTGCAATCTTATACCATTCCTAGAGAGATTGGTATAAACTTTTATTAGTACGTCACTCACACAACTTCAGAGCCCTATTAAGTCAAGCAATTGGTGGTACAGAGGTTTAACCATCTTTACTTTTTTTTTTTTTTTATCTTCAGACTTTCTTGTGTGTTCAATCCAGTCAGCTAGCTGAGACATCATTAGCTGTTCCACAGGGCCATCAGGTAATAAAATCTACACATTGATTAATTTACAAAAACGGAAATAAAATGAAACCAGGGGATGTTCAGGTCCTAGGTAGCACATCAGTCAGTAATTTAATTCATTGTTTTTAAACAATGCGTAAACATTTGTCGTATGTTTGTCATCATATTTTTCTTAGCATCACGCAGATTGGTCCCTGTTTTCAAGGCCCTATTCATGGCTAGACTTTAATCATGATAAGACTAGGTAGTTTATGGTACAACTGTATTCATTGGTCGAGATTTGAGACACTGTCTAGCTATAAAAGTTCTGCTATTTCAGACCTGGTCATTATTCGTCTAGCTTGCACGAAAGCAAACAGTTACAGTAATTTTGTTACCCACCCTCCCTCCCTCCCTAATTAAAATTATCAACCTCTTCACTTCTCAGAAAACAGACTCAAGTATTATTCAGACTTTCCTGTTGCCTCCAGGAGAAAAACCAGTTGCCATGTTTCAACACTCAGAGACAGTGGACAGTGTAGTGAATGAAGATGTTGCCTGGATTAATTCTGCCACCATGTCACAAAGTGTTGATGGTCTCATCCTGGTCACAACATCAGGTGTTTTTCAGTGCAAGCCAAAGACGTCACCAGAGAAGTTGTTCCTGGAACTCGCTGTTAACAGTGCTGACACATCAGCAGCTGATATTTTGGCCATCACATCTGGTCTTGATGTGAATAAATTGTATGAGGTGAGTGCACAGGCAGTGATAATGGATTTTAACTCAAATAATATTATGTGTCATGTATAATTGTTAAGTAGGAGGAATATGATTGTCTTGGTAAGCCAAGTGTAGCAGGGACCACAGTTGTGACCGGGTGGTCTCCAATGTGCCTAAAACTGAAATCTATCAACCAGAATTTCAAAGCTAGGTGCCGTTATGTGGCTGGATATTAAGTTTTCAATCCAGTATCTTGAACAGTCATTCAGGGAAAACATTTTGGCAACTACTTTTTGTTACCTGGCAACCAAAAATTGTTCATGTAGTCACCAGATGGCTACCTTAGGAAATTAAAAAATTAATTTAATTTTGGCCCCTGTGTAGTCCTGAAAGGGACTGTTGTTGACAGTGACTGACATTTCAAAAGCCTGTTTGGTAGTCATCTCATGTAGCCTGCTGATGTGAATCAGTTTTGTTGGAGGAATACAGTCGAACCTCCACTAACGACCACCTCTCCATAACAACCACCTCTTTACAACGGCCACTTTTTATTGTGGACAGCCGATGCATTAACTCTTGTTTACACCTGTCTACAACGGCCACTTTCTTGCATCCTCAAGGTGGCATTTCGGAGAGGTTTAACTGTACGGCACTTTTTGTATATTTTGTGCCATTGAACCATTAACTTATTAGCAAACTGGTATGTGCCCAAACATTTTTTTTGCACACTTTTGCTATTTGTTCACTGTTTATGGCTGCCAATTCAGAACTAACGTGTCAAAGAGTGTTGTAACCCTTCAGTCGTAGAAGGTATAAGCTGTTTCAAAGTTACTTTTCTCTGATGACTGTGCAGGAGCCAGATTGATTAAAATGTCCTAAGACGAATTTTACATGTACTGATTTCTTAACAATGGCATGTTGTTTATGAGACAATGTATCCACAAAATATCTTTTAAGGATTGCTCCCTTAATGTAGCTGTAGAATCGCTTTAAAGTATTGTAACATTCTTGCCTTTGATATGAGATGTCTTTCTTTTTTTGGTTTGTATTTCTGCTTGCTATTAAGCTACTAAAGGTCTTGTTTTCGCATTTTTGTAACAGATGGCTGGTGACGAGGCATTGAGAAATGAAAACTATGAGCATGCAGTGGAATTATACCATCTATCAAAGGTAATTTCAAACATGGTGATTGATATACTAGGTGAATAAATGTATCGTGCACAAAATAAACAGTCCTTGAACATGGAACACTCTACTGGGAAACATCAGACAAATAGAGGTGCCCAGTGAATTGAAGGTTAAGCTTAAACACCATGTTAGATAATGCCTGTACATCTTTGCCTTGATAACTTAATTAATTGTCTAGTCTCTTAAACTGTTTTAGTATTTGTTTTGTTTGTGTCAGGGCTCCATTTAAACTAGCTCTGCTAAATTGGATGCTCCTGGATAAATATTGATTTAAATAATTAATAATTCAATCAACTGAAAAGCATTATTGTTATAAAAAACATGAAACAACTTTCCTTTAAAAATTTTTTGGGCGGCATCATTGTCTGGAAGTAAATCACTGCTCTTCAATTCAACTTAATTTCATTTGAATGGTCATATATTAGGATCTCATCCACAGCCTGAAAAGTTAGAAGCACATTGTACAGCATAGAGAACAGTACCAAAGGAATAAACTGTTCAGTGTTGCTCAGTATCTCTTGGCAGCATCATTATCTGGAAGTAAATTACTGCTCTTTAATTTAAATTTCATTCAAATGGTCGTACATTAGAATTTCATCCACAGTCTCAAAAGCTTAAACCACCTTGTACAGTATACATAAACAGTACCAAAGGAAAGTATTGCTCAGTAGCGTTCATTTAAATGGTCACACATCAGGATTGGAATTCATCCACAGACCCAAAAGTTAAAGTTAAACTATGCATGTTGTAAATTGAAAAGCAATTGAGAGACTCGCGACTGATTCAGTAACTGCTGACTTGGTTTGTTTTCCTATTTTTTGTTTATACAGTGCTCATTTGAGAGAAGAGTTTCTCAGTTTGCTAAGTATGGAAGAGTTGCTGATATTCTTACATACCTCAGACAGGTACTTGGTACTTTTGTAATGGCAGAGACTTAATTTGTAATCAGGTTATCTGGGCTGTTAACTACTCTGATGCTCTTACATCCTGTAAGCTAGCATGTAATGCTTGTAGAAGAAAACAGTTATATACACAGCATATCACAAAATGAAGGACCTAAACCATATTCTTCATCATCTTCTACCGACATGTGCAGAAAATGGCTGTCTATACACGTTAAGGAATAAATCAGATTGATCAGCTACGTGATTTTTATAAGAATGTTACCACCTGCAGAACTAAGTGCACTGAGGTCTTTTTTAACTGTTAAGTACTTTTAACAATGTATATAGATTTTATGTATAGTGTAATATATAATATATCTAATCTATCTCTTTCTTCCCATTATAATATAACTCATTAATTCTGATCAGTGAATTACTGCAATAGAGTTGAATAAACCATTATTATAATTATTATTATTGTTATTATTGTTTGTTTTTTATTATTAATCTATGGATGGATCATGAGTTGGATCGCTGCTTCATACATCACTAAGTTGTTCTTTCTACAATCTTATCACTTTTCAAGGCACTGAGTAAGCACAGTGATGTACATACTGCTGAGAGAAAACACTTATCCAACCTTACTCTATTCTGCTTCATACAACAGGTCAGTTAAAGTGCTGTTCAGCCTGGTTTTAACTAGCATGAAAGCACAAGAGTCCTTATTTCTCTTTGCTAACAAGGCCTTGATACAAGTGTACACACAAGCACAAGAACTAGAGTGTAGGGGCCAAAAGGATAACATTATAGTGTACTTGGCCTCTAGACACCAAAAATTATACTCTAACCAGTAGTAATAAAATTATTAGTAATAGTAAAATAAAAAAACATGTACTAGAAATAATAATTAACTAGGAGTAATCGGAGCTAAAACCTCGATTTAAACTGTGTATCATAATGAAAAGGTTTTGAAGGCTAATGATCGGCGTGATATCGTATGGTTCATCTCAAGTGCTGGGAGATGTTCCAAGGCAGGGGGGAGTCAAAGCCAAAACAATCCCTAGGGCTTCCAAAAAATCAAAAAAATTCTGGTCCAAAAATCAACCCCCCCAAATCCTATACTTAATTTCCGAGGTGTAAAAGTTTTCAATAAGGGATTAAAGTTAGTGATATACCCCATCATTTAAATGTAATTATTTTGTCTGACAGTTAAGTGCACTAACTGGATTATATTTATTTGACCTCAAAATCTAATTTTTGACAGGTACTTCAAAGCACAGGGGATGTAATTCAGCATGCAATTCTGTCAGAGGCATTCAGGTAATAGCCTGCAAAAACAGCTGTATCTCCTTGCTTCTTGTCGTTAGGGGCCTTTTGTTCCTGCACCTCACCAACAGATTTCCATACTGATGACCTAAATTAAATGTTTACATAATTAATCTGGTAGTTATGGGTTTCCAAACGTAAATTAAATTTGTTTGATTTATGTTTCTCCTGGCTGATTATGGTAAAGTTTTGTGTTCTTCTGTGAAAGAGCTCCAGCAAAACTCTTGTAAACAAGAATAAAATTTAACATTTTCCCCAAATATTGACTGTTTGGAAGTTTGCATTTTGCAAGGGTACTCACCAGTTTGCACCATTCTGTTTGGGAAGTTTCAGAGAAGATGGACTGTGATTTGAGACAATGCCATTATATTTTTAAGTTGATTTGGATATACCCTGAAGTGGGTATTTGTTCCACTACGTCAAATTTTATAGTTTTACATTTATGCACAAGGAGGGGAGACATGGGGATTTGCAGTGTTGCTAATTTTTTTTTTCTGTGGTATTGCTGTGAAAAAAAATCCCGTCTTGTGGTCTTGCAGTGATCTCAAATTATGTGATGTTTTTCATTTTAAATCTATGGTGTTTGGTGAAAAAAAAATTACTTGTGGACCCTTTGTGATGTTGCGATATTGTTTGACACATTTGACTGACTTACCCTCGTCGAGTAACTGTCAAAACCTATTTACATCACGTGCAAATGTTTTCCCTTTTCCAAGAAGCTTTTTAGGACATTTAAAAATCAGAGGACAAAAATCAAATTGTTGGTGTCGGCGTTTTATCAAATTTTTTCATGGTGATATGGTCTTTGTTACTTTTTTCTGTTACCTTGTTGTGTTAACAGTCCCCCAATACCCCCCTCCACAAAATTTATTCCATCCAGGAGGTTTGTGTAAATGGTACATGTAACAGGATGCAAAGAAAGTCAGTTTTACAGCTTGCCATTCGTGCAAGCTGTAGCTAGCAGGTACTAGCCCAAAAGTCATTTCAACTAGCCTCCCTCCCCCCCAAAACAAAAATGGGTGAGTAGGATTAATTGCAGTTCTTGTGTAATTTGAGTTTCCCAGAAGACTTTAATTGCCCATTGGGCAAGTTAAGAACAGAATTCACTAGCCTAATAGTAAAATGTACTAGCCCTGGGCTATCAGACACTACTTTCTTTGCACCCTGTGTTGTAAGCACCCTAACTGAATCATCTGTACCATGATTATTAATTTTTGATTTACGTTATAACCTTTAGTCAGTTCCTGAATGACAATTTTGATTATGATGAGTCCACTGCTTTGGAGCAGCTATCAGCATTTGGTCTGAAGAGCTTCATGTTTGATGTGGCCAAGGTATGTATTTACACATGGTATATATTTTTCATTGTATCAGCCTGGGGCTAGTACATCTTTGTAAGGGACCTTAGGAGGGCTCATTAATGGAGGGGCTTATATCTAAGGGGGCTTATAACTGGGATAAAAAAAAAGTGCTTTGAAAGAAGCTACAGTATAGGAACAGTGGTGATCAATATATGTTTTGCATTTGTTGGTTTTTAATTAATAAGCTTCAAAATGTCCTAATAAATCAATTTTGTTTTCAGAGGGGGGCTTATAGATTATTGGAACTAAAGGGAGGCTTATATATCTGGAGGAACTTTTAATCAGATGTATTTTTTTGTTTACGAGCCAGGAAATGAGTCTATATCTTGAGGGGCTTAAAAATGGAGGGGTGGGTGCTTATAGGTATCCTTTTACATTAGCTATATTGTAATATTGTTGTACAGAATTCTAGAAATTTATGCACTGAAAACCAATGCAAAACCACAAGAGTGTGCTTCCATTTTATTTGCTTCTCTTATTCATAACTAAATCAATATAATTTTGATGGACAGGCAAGAGGCTTAATGCCAAAAACTCTGGACCTTCTTGCACAGAAGGGACAGTTCCACCTTCCCATTGAGCTGCAGAGCAAGTTGGCATCTCGAGGATTTACAGAAATTATCAGCAAAAGTGCTAATGGTAAGCACGAGAGGAAGCTAGCTTTTCATGAAGACTGTCATTTAGTTTGTCTGTCTTACAGGTGCATGCCCAGATAAGGGCTTAAGGCATTCCGGAACATTTTAATCTACTGTGTTAATTTTGCTTGCACAATGTTGATATATTGATAAATTAAGTTAGTTATTTATTTGTTTATGTTAAAATCTTTAAGCATTAAACTCATTACATGTGTTTTAAATTGATAGAACTTGAATTCCATTTCATTGGATGGTTTCAAAAATTTACCTTAACCCACTTACTGATAGGTTTTGGCTGTGAAAATTTTAGCTCAATTACTACTTTCCCCCTTTGTTATCCTCTTCTTAAATTTTAAATGAGTTAATAATATGTAATTTCAATTAAGGTGCCTTTATTCAATGTATGGACCCTCAAGAAGCTGTCACATTTTTGTTGACTAAGGTGAGGAAGACTTCTGATTTATTGACTTTTTGTCCCATTATTTCTATAAATGGATGAGAATTGCTCTTTAGAGCAGGGCTGGAAAAAAGTGCTGTCCAGTCATCCAAGTAGAATTTCCTGTTGGGCAAGTAACATTTCATTTCCACTTGAGCAAGGGCGCATGCAAGTTGTCTGCCAACTTAATTGTTTTTAAAGACTTGCCTGGGGGAAGAAAAAATTTGAGAGCTGCTTTGGAGCAAGTTAGGATTCAAATTTTTCTGAGCTATGTGGAGGATATGATGTAACATTTCTTCATTGCTTTATTTTTTAGCCTGAGACCATTCTTAGCCACATGAAGTTTCTTCTATCTCGTCTGACTTCACTTAATGAAGAAAGTCTGGTACACATTGCTCGGGTGTTGGATCCATCGCGCCCGTCATTCAGGTCTCTGGCAAGTAAAGTCAGGCCACCCAGGCAAAGGTAAGTGTCAACTTTCTCAGGATAATTTTGCTCCTGATTTTTGACCAACTACATGCTTGAAGGGAAAAGAAATAGAACCATGTTGACGTTATTTATTGTGAGAGTGGTTGTGGTAACAGTAGTGATAATGATAATGGTGACGATAGCAATAATGATGATGATGATGATGATGATGATGCAGTGCTCCAAGCTGTGACCATTTTGGTTGCCATGGTGAGTAAAAAAAATTGGGGTGGCTAAAATTGTTGTAAAAATCACCAATTTGGTGACCTGTCATCGGCAATCACATGCCAAGCTATTCCCAAGAAACTTCTCGAGATTTTGTGAGATATGTTTTTCTATTAGTTAGTGATTATGATCTTTTTAAGTTAAAGTGAAATAGAAATTTGTATTAAATATCATTTATGCTCTGTTTTCTTGATTATTTGCCATCATGGTTAAACTCAGGTTATTAAGCCTTGAGATGTCGCGTGCACCTCTAAATTCAATTGTGATAGTTGGGCAGCCATTTTGATTCTTTCAAAGGCTTATGTAGTGTTGCCCAAAGTGTCCCTTTTTTTTTTTCTGGCGACAATTTTATAATTTTAGGTCGCCAAATTTGACTTTGAAAAAAGTTCAGTTTGGAGCACTGTGATCGATGTTGATGATTATGATAGTGGTGGTGATGCAGATATTAATCATGGTGATGATTATGATGACAATGGTGATGATGATGATGATGATGAAAGTAATGGAAATAAATTATTATCATTGTATTATTATGAAAGTGATAATGACAATGGTGTAGTATACTAGATGATTACTCATGCTTGATAACAGTTATTGGTGAATTTTTTCCTTAGAACAGCGTCAAGTAGTTCAATCACTTCCTTGATTTCACTTGAGAGTGTTGTAAGCTTTGGGCAGGTCAGTTCTCTCTCATTATGTTATATTTTTATTACTATATTATTCGTACTAGCAATCAATGAGTGGACTTACTAAATGTTTTTTATGCAACCACCTTTTTATCTAGAATCCATCATCTATTCAGGTTACAAAGAAAGTTGGTTTTACAGCTTGCCATTTGGGCAAGTTGTTGCTAGTATATGTGCTAGCCCAAGAGTCTTTCTAACTAGCCCAAAAAATTGTTTGATAAGCAGCATTGATTACAGTTCTCTTGTAATTTGAATTTCCCAAACACTTCACTTGCCAGGATTCACTATTCTAGCCCTTTTGCAAAATCCACTTGCCCTGGGCTATTGGACATGATTTTTTTTGCATGCTGTTTATTACCCACATCCATCTATCAATGCAGTTCCTGTCTCCACTGGGGATCAAATATGTCACCCTCTTTGCGCTTAATATATTTCTGTTTCTCAGGAGGAGAATAAACAGCCATCACTTCAAGATATAATTGAGCTGTTTCTCTGTTCTCTTTTGGTTTTAAACCACATCAGAGATCAAAAGTTGGATGCTATGACAAGGCATGTCTGAATTTTTTTAAAATATCTCTTTTGGTTTATTAAGTGAGTCCTTGGACGCACACACACCTACAGCTACTTAACTGTGAGTCCCCGATGAAGCAAATTTCCAAGCAATCAGAACAATTTCTGCAGTCATTCCTCAGACAGCTATTCACAGGGAAACCAGTAGCATGTCCTGTGCATAAGTATAACATGTAGACAGTTAAAGATATTCTTTGTTTTATCTCAGTGCTGAGAAAAACTGCAGAAAAGATTTAATTCAGCTCTGACCTCCTAATTATGAGCAGAAAAGAAGTTAATTGTTTATCCAAATGAATGGATAATTTTTTCACATTTTTAAAAAATGCTTCTAAGATGTGTGGGTATAGATAGATGAATCTCTGTAAATAATAGACCTTTTCCCTTCCAACTTCAAGATACATTTAAAATTCATGCAGAAGGTACATTCACTAAAATAACTGACAAAAGATGTTAACAAAATCTATTCTTCTTATCTTTCATTTCTAGAATTTCAGCTGTTAAGTGTATTTGTGGAGGAAATCAAACTGCAGAAAATGGATTTGGAAAAAAGAGGGTAAAATAAACAAATATCATTTCTTGCAAAACTGAAAAACAAAATTATCAGTGCCTTGAAAAGATACTTTCCAGTGGCAGATCCAGGGGAGGGGCCTGGGAGGCCCCCCCCCCCTTATTTTTAGACCAAAAAGAGGCCCAAAGGGCTAAAAAACATTTTTTTTGAGGCCGGGCCCCCCCTTATCTCGGGGTCTGGATGACTGCCCCCCCCCCCTTATCTGAAGGTCTGGATTTGCCACTGGTTTCCAATAGCCTTCATGCTGTATTGTATTATGGTGGTTCTGACTTATCAGTCTGTGGCTCAAATCCTTTGGTGTGACAATTCAAATGAAGACTGTAGCTACTGAGCTGTACTTTTACCTTGCACGCCTTGTTTTCCCATTTTGTTCAAAATTTATGTAAATATGTCCTTAATGAGAGAGGAGAGAGTTGATGAAATTAATTGGATCTCTCTGATTTGCTGTTCACAGCCGGAGAGCACAGTGGAGTTCCTGTGCAGGCCTGTTAGGTTATCCTGTGGCCAGCAACACACTGCTGTTGTAAGCTCCTCAGGAGATGTGTACACATGGGGGAGGTCACAGAAAGGAAGGTACATAAAATAATGTCCATATTTATGAACATAGCTAGAATTCAACTGGAAAGCCATAACTATATCAATAATTATTGCCCTTTTATTTAATAAGGTTTTTTCCCTATCTTAGATTAGGTGTTGTATTAATCAATAATGGAACACACTTCCTTAACTTTTGCCCCATGCACTGTATTCTTTTCTTTTCTTTGTTCGTCTGTTGATGATGAATTTATTTTTATAAAAGGAACCTGAAGGGCAGGAAGAAGCTAGGAACTACTAGAGAAATCACCTCCCCTTGCTTTTTTCTAATTGTATATATTTTGAGAGTTAATTGAGGTTTTTTAGGAACTTTTTTACGTATTTTTTTGTTAGAGCATATTAGATCATAATTATTTAAATGTTATTTCTGAACTTTACAAATAATAAATTATTATTATTATTATTTATTATTATTGTTATTATTATGTTCCTACATATCATGTATACCTTAATCCTGTACCATCCTGTTCTGTTTTATTATTTTAAAGGTTGGGCCATGGTGATCTGATAGAGGAAGAAGGAAAATCCATTCCTTTCAGAGTAGAAATCCTTCACATGCATAGGTATTTTTCAGTTAAGCCTTTCACCACTAGACTGAATTAATTATTGTGAGACAATTTGTAATATTTTTAACATTTTTGCATCTGTTGACAATATCCTGTGGTGCTACCTCAAGCGAAACCTCTTATGCCAAATATTTTATTTTGCATGGTGCTATTTAGGTTGTGTAAATGTTGTTGCTGAAAGCTTAACCTAAGTCATCTATTCTCTTTTCACTTTGTTCTATCCATTAGGCAATTTAACGGTTGGTCTCTTGAGACAAACTTTTGTCAAAATTGAAATATTTACAGGGCTTATAAACAGTGATTTTGTTACAAATAGTTATGGTGAGTCCTGGGACTCATCTTGTAAAAACTCATGAGTCCCAGTTTAAAAAAAAAAAGACTCCAAAATTGAAAATGCTCAGCCTTTATGTAACCGGACAATTTTAAGACAGACTCCAAAACTCTGTATTACAGTACACTTAAATTACATTATAGTCCTTCTATTTTAAAGCACAACACAGGCTAAAAGAAGAACACATCATTAAACAACAGCAATTTTCATAACTGCCACAGAAATTACACGAATGAGCAGGATATTGATCTACAAATGCACATGTTGCGATTGATCAATCAATCAATCAATCTTTGCATCCTACGGGATGCATTCCATGAATATATTATTTTGCATCTTTGGGTATGTTTATGCATTAGGGATGCAGGATGTGCAGAGGTAACAAATTTGCTGTATAAAGGGGAAATAAACACCTGCATGATATTATAATATAAAGAAATCTGCTTGAAATAGATATTCCAATATATGTAACCTCTACGAGGTCCATGGAACATAGTACAAGAGATTTGTAACAAAACTTTTGCACATTCTTATTCTGGGATTCAATCAATCGAATGCATATTCCTTAGTCCAGGAATGTTTTGTTGTTGCAGGATTAATGTGTTATCTGTAGCATGTGGATTGGAACACACTCTGGCACTGTGTCGTGATGGGGTAAGGCATTTTAATCTTCTTCTTAATCTAGAATCATTTTTTATTATATAAACAACAATGAAATACCTAGTGAGCTTTCGCGCGAAAACTTGATATCTTCACATGTGAAAATATCACCATTGCTATGGCTGCATAATAAATCGCACCTTTCGCACCAAAAAACTATTTAAGTAAAATGGTTTGGTATTTCATTGGTGTTTATATAATAAATAGAACATTACATGGTCGCTTGGAGATATGAAATTTCTCTTCGAGTGTTGAAAAATATTTCACAAGTGAGCGCAGCGATTTTTTTCAACATGATAAGAGAAATTTTGTATATCTCCACGCAGCCATGTAATATCCTCTGTTTATCTTTCTTTTACACCGAAGACAGGCATTGGTAGTAATGAAAATACAAACAAACAAATAAAATACTTGTAGGGAGTTTGTTACAAATTGTTATGGTGAGTCCTGAGACTCATCTTGTGAAAATTCATGAGTCCCAGATAAAAGAAGTCTGAAATTGAAAATTCTTAGGCCTTTAAATAACCAGACAGTTAAGCTGAAGGGAGACTCCAAAACTCTGTATTACAGTATATTGAAATTAAAATAAAGTCCTTCTATTTAATTTAAACCACAATAAAGTTTAAAAGAAATATGCATCATTTAACAACAGCCATTAACAATAATTGCCACAGACATTACACAATCGGGCCTGATATTTTTACAAATACACATCATGTTCAGATCCTTCGATCAATCTTTGCATCCTACAGGACGTGTGCCATGAATTATTTTGTGTCTTTGGGGATCAATTTTTATGCGTCAGGGACACAGGATGCAGAGGTGGTAAAATCACTGTGTAGGTCAGTCATGACCCTCTTACGCTTCTGTAAAGTAATTTCTGAACATTTCTTTTACTTAATAGGTTTATTCCTGGGGTTCCTCTGAATATGGCCAGGTATGTGACACCAAGAAAAGCATTTTACTTAATTTGTAAGGCATAAAAAATTATTAATGAGGATGTGTGTGTGTTGGTGGAAAATTTGCTTGTGAAGTATTAAAAAAATTAATTTATATAGAGATGCAGTATTCTATGCAAGGCATATTCAATTGGTTAAGTTAAATTGGTGGCTCTTCCTACCTCAGATGAATTCATTTTTGAAATTCCAAAACAATCATTGTTTTGGAATTTCACAGCTGAATTCTGAATAACTTTCCAGTTATGGACTTTCTGCTCCAAAAGTGTCTCTTAAATTTATTTGGTATAATGTATTATATCATTTAATGCTGATACAAGAAATTGCAGTCAATTGTGGTCAGCAGTTTGAGCAAAAGTTTTTACTAGACCGGGTTTTCTTTGAAAAGTCAAGTAGGGTCCACTTTCAAAACCTTGATTTTGTAAAAAATATTTACCAGTAAAATTGGATTATTATTTTCTTATTGTTGGTGTATGATAGCTTTAGTTTGTCTTAAAGTTTTGTATTCATCACATTAAAACTGAAAAAGGTATGACAGAAAGGTCACCATAATTCAATGTGCCTTTTTAATCATGCATCCACCTGAAATATTTCAGAACTAAATAAATGGTTAAAAATTCACTTGTTATGGTCTCTAGCTTGGCCAAGGCGATACACAGCAACAGACCCGCCCTGTTTACATCACTGAACTGTCAGACAAGAAATGCATAGCAGTGACATGTGGCCATTACCACTCTATGGCACTGTCTGCAGACCATCGGGTGTGGTCTTGGGGATGGGGTGTCCATGGACAGTTAGGAGTGGGTAGCATTGAAGATAGTCTCCTGCCCACACATGTGACAGCACTGGATGAGTATGAAGTCACTCACCTAGCAGCAGGTTACTCCCACAGTGCTGCACTCACATCACAGGTGGGTAATTTAGTATCAGGGGTGTTGGTGTGACTGGCTCGGGTGTTCATAGACAGTGAGGAGAGGGTGGCACTGAAGACATACCACTGCCCACACATCCAACAGCACTGGATATGTATGAAGTCACTTACCAGCAGAGGTTACTCCCACAGTTCTGCACTCACATCACAAGTGGGTTATCTAGTATCAGGGGTGTCCATTTGACTGGGGTGTCCATAGACAGTAAGTAGTGGGTGGCAATGTTTACTGCCAACACAATGACAGCACTTGATGAGTATGAAGTCACTCACTTAGCAGCAGGTGACTCCCATGATGCTTCCCTCACATCACAGGTTGATAATTCAGCATCAGGGTGTTTGAGTGACTTGCTTGGGTGTCTATAGACTGTGATAAGTGAGTGGCACCGAAGGTAGTTTACTGCCAACACATATGATGAGTGTGAAGTCAAGTTACCGGTACTCCCACAGTGCTCCACCCCTTACAGCTCAATTAAGTGATTCTGTATTAGCTGTGGTCTTGGGGTGGGGGGTGTACATGTTTGAGTAAAAACAAATCCAAAGAATATTTTTAATTGGTATTGAGAACAATTATAGTTACATTTTAAATGTATTTTGTTAATCTCTTGCAGGGACAAGTGCTAACATTTGGAGGAGGTAAAATTTCTACTATATAAGCTTGGTAAAGGGGAAAGAGAAGTTAATAGAAATGGAAAGTGCTGCTTATGCAGACCCTTAAAAACCAAAACTAAGTTGTACATTAATTCCCCCAGAAACCATTTGACTTTTGAGGGGGGGTGGGGGCTGGTATGGATGATTTCACAATAGCTGGGGAAAAAATATCCTTCACTGACAAAAATACTTCTCATGGCATATAATGGTGAAAAAATTCTTACACCATGATATGTTGGGGAAAAAATTATGATCTCCAGAGGTTTGAGGAAAAATAATTCTTTCCCAAACCAGGTCACCCATGCACACCAAAAGCCAGCTTATTGTAACAACAAACAAAATTTTTATCTGACTCTGTCTTTGCTCTGTTCGTCTTATCTACCACTTTCACTAATATTTTGGCAATTATTTGATCTGCTTCAGGGCTGTATGGTCAACTAGGGTTAGGAACAAACAGCAAACAAACACTCCCTCAACTGGTGAAAAGCTTGAAAGATGAGAAAGTGTATTTGATCAGTTGTGGCTCATTTGAGACTGTAAGTATATCATAACAGTCAAGAAATCAATGTTATTTCTTTATTATTTTGAACTGTTCTTTCCTGGCATATTTTTTCTTAACTTGCGAATATTATATTATTGCTCTCAGATTGCTGTGACAGAAGACCAGAAAATCTTTAACTGGGGAAGAAGCCCACACTTTTTCCGATTTTATATGGTGAGTACAGTTTTTTACTTAATTTTATTTTAATATCTATCAGAAAATCCATGCTCCAAGTCCCTTCAAAAGTTGTGACCGTCCCATTGTCCCACCCCCCGACCCCCCCACCACCAAAAAAAAGATTTTCTTTAATAACAATATTGTTGTAGGGAGACCAATGCTCTGAACCAGTGAAATCTAGGTTACCCAGGTTATGATTTTTATGAAACAAAATTAATTGAGATTTTCTAGTCTTCCTAGAGCAAAACTAGGGTTCCAGGGGCCACCGGCCAGACATAATATTATTAGGGAGCTTAAGCAACAGCAATGGTGACGGCTGCAAAAAAATCACATTAATAAAAAGTGAATTTGTGCTGCCTCTAACTTTATCGCGCTTATTCCATCTATTTTAATTCTTCAGATGTTGGCAATTTTATTTGAGTTGAATTCTAAAGGCCTGTATCAAATTTCAAGACAAGAAAAGAAAGTTGTTGTCTTGTGTTCCTGTCAATGACAAAATGTGAAATTAGGCAGTTTCACTTTGTAGTCATGCAACGATGGCAAAGAAAAGTACAAGAAAGCATGATGCACTTGCAAAGTTGTTGTTTGGCAAATATAAACCTATTACTTTTTTGCTGTTCTCCTGGTCATCGCCGTCGTCGTCGTTGTTTAAGCTCCCAGATTTTTAAAGGAAGTGGTGCAGGCTGAGGATCATAAAATTTTTCCTGGCATTTAACAGGTGTATTATATTTTTAACAAGTAGCAATATCCTTCCCTGTAAACATGTTGTTAATTGTAGTTTACTTTTGTGTAATGTTTATCTTCTGTGTATTTTAGCGCCCTGAGTACCGTTCCAAGCGTTCGGCGCAGACCACTCTTCCCACGAACGCATTATCACACCGTTTGCTTCCTGAGCACATGAACTGTACCTTCTCTTCACGAATTAAGGATGTAAGTCACTTTGATTGTATCTTATTTAAAATTCTAATAATATTATGTAGACTTGCAATTGGCAAAGGCCAAAAGAACTATCTTTCTGCAGTAATTCAACTTTTTCCATAAGCAGGGAGCAAACAGGATTCCTCCTAGAATAATGGATCATTGATTGTTGAAGATCAATAACTGGTTAGCAGAGAATTTTAAAAAAAACATGTCACTTCAATGAAATGTGCAACTTAGCCTGCAATACAGTAATATAACACTTGTTAGTTAGCAAGTTATCGGGACTCGTCTGTACCTTTTTGACAGTTGTCCAATATCAAGTTTAACACACATTTTAGTGGAACTCCACCCATGCACAAAGCGCACGCGAGCAGGTGGAGCCCCATACCTAAGAAAACGTGGTAATCTATCCATTCAAGAAATTTGGGTAATCGTGTGACCGTCTGTCCATCTGTCTACACCAGAGGGAAGCCAATGTGAAAGATCAAACTTTCTAGTTAGTGTGGAAGCCTGTAACCTGTGTTCAACTTGATATTAGACATCCATAATATGGTCAATTGACGGCAGGTGCCAACTTCTCAAGGTTGTGTGTGGCATTTTGAAGTTTTCGCTTACCAGTTAATACCTTTTAATTGATCGCAGGCTCAAGTTTATATTTTTCAGTCATATGGTTCTCCTGGAATTAGTTAAGTATAGATTTGTGAATTTCTTTGCAATGGTTTAAAATCCATTGTCTGAAGTAAATTTAAAATGTATAAACAGGACCTTCACTTTTAGCTCTGGCTAAATCTATATATTAGCTTGGACTCCAAGCTAGTAATTGTGACATTTCACAGCCGCTAACATGAAAGGGTGGATGTATGGATGGGCGATGTTGTCAGAACCAAAATTTCTTGGATGCATAAATAACCAAATTTTATTACCCTGGGTGCTCCGCCACACACATGAAGACATGCAAAAGCTCCTTTATGACTCACAGTAAAATGCGTGCACAGACATGTCACCCAAACACTTGGCATAGCCTTGTTTCAAGTTCTTCTTCTCCCCTGCCTTGTTCCCAGATGTCTCTAGCCTGAGAAAACAGCTGACATTTTGCAACGCCACCACTGGTCTTCCCAGCAAAAGCATGTCCGAGGAATGACTGCAGAAATTCCATACTGATGACATATCACTACTAACCCTGATTTGGGTATTGCTTAATTCTGGAGTCATCCCCAGTGTAATATAATAATTATATTATAATTAAAGGAAACAAATAAATTATTTATTTGTTAACGACTAAATTATTTAGTCGTTTTCTTTGTTTTATGGACCATTGTCAGGGTTAGATTCACGTTAAGGATGTTTTGTTTTCTTTGTTTTACGTCAGCTGTAAGTAATAAATTATATAACAGCAGAGATGAGCCTAATTCTGATTGTTTGTGCTTTTGAGGGAAATTTTCTTCAACCTATCAGAAGCACTACTGTACCTTGACCTGTTCACAGTGGTTAGGTTTCCCTATGTACACTGGCAAACTTAGGGTGCTTTCCATTTGTCAGAACTGACCAGCAGACCATTCCCGTCGTAATGAGAATTTCAATTTTAATCAAAACTATCCAGCCAGATCAGTCAAATCCTACATAGTATTCACGAAGGAGATGGTTTTTAAGCAAAGTCCTTTGGAAAAAGTCGATTTTATTTGCTAACTGACTGATCCGGCAATTGTCCTGCTGGCCAGTTCTGGCAAATGGAAAATGCCCTTAGATCAAACCAAGCCATACATGTATACTAAGACTTAGTAATATTCTGTCTTGTTAGGTGTGCTGTGGCAACTGGCATTACATGATACTGATGGAATCAGGGCAGGTCTACAGCTGGGGATTCAATGACTATGGTCAACTGGGTCTGGGGAGTAAAATGGACAGACAGGTAAGGGTGTGGCATAGGTGGGTGGTAACTCCCCATGGAACAGGAGATCATTACCTGAAGCATGCAATAAAAAATATATTAACAATGTACATAATGATGGGAGTTTTAAAGTAGCAGAATATCCACTCCATCAATTGATCCTTCTAAGCCATCTAGAGATCCATATCACTCTTTAAAAACCTAATGTTGATATCGGAATCCTCGCTCAGGGTTATTATGTTGCTATCATTAGTCTATGCTTACTTTGAAATTGACACTGAACAAGATGAAATACGCAAAAAGCTGTTAATCAAGCAGTAAACTGAATGAAGTGAATGATTTTGCCCCTTTTTGCGAATTCCTAGTATTTTGGTTATCATAGGTGGGGTCTGTCAAGACAGGGGTGCTTAATACATTTTTAACATAGAGGGGGTGTTTATTAGATAAAAGGCATTTATTTGGAGGTGGGCATTTATTAGGTCATTTACAGTAACAATATTTTCACTGTAATAAAACTACACTGTTAATACTGAATCGTAGCCAACAGTTACCAGCACAGTACAAACAACTTATTGACGAGATCAAGCAAAACTAACTACGAGAGAACGACTGGAGAACTGACAATTTGACTAACAATAGACGACTGTTTAACTGTGACAATAGACGGGTCGAAATGCACCAATTGCTGATTATGAGTCTTCATAGCCAATAACATCACGGCTTAACTGACAGACAACCAATAACATGGCGACATAATTGACCAATCAGATCAATAACCAGCGTGTAATACCACCAACTGATGTGATACAACTCACTGTAACTCTGAAGATGACTACCGCACAGGTTGTCAAAATGTCAGTCACTGTCAACAACAACAGTCCTATTCAGGACAATGTTCACCTGGACAATCAAACTCAACCAACTTTTGAAATGACTCCTGGGTTCAAACCTTTCACAGCCTTTTCACACTGTTAATACTGTTCATAAGAACACTATAATGAGGTAATGATGCAGCTATAAATGATGTTTTCCCCTTCATTTAGATATCTCCCAGACTGCTCCACAAACTTTCTAATAAGTTTATCACTATGATCAGCACGGGTGCAGAATTCTCTGTTGCCATGGATACTGCAGGATTGGTGTATGTCTGGGGAAGAGCTGATTCAGGACAGGTAAGATGAGAAGGTATACAGAAACTCTCTATGGCCCCCTCAGTGTCCATTTTAACAGGGTTTGACTGTATTATTCTTGATTGCAGCTGGGTTTGGATTTCAGTTGCATCGGTGCCAATAACAAAGAAGTCTCAGTGCCTTGTCAGCTAACAAGTCTTCCACCACTTAACAGAAAGGCATCCATCTCAAGTGAGGTAAAATACAAAAATGAAAAAAA
This sequence comes from Porites rus, assembly GCA_964035705.1. NCBI lineage: Eukaryota > Metazoa > Cnidaria > Anthozoa > Scleractinia > Poritidae > Porites > Porites rus. Next base: position 17,167,529 of record OZ038004.1, on the reverse strand, counting down.
TAATTTTAATTCACCATCACATCTTTATCGTTTTGCACATAGGCACTTGTATTTGACATTCTAGTCCTAGCAGTATACAGGATGTTAGCCTACAAGCAAGCTCTCCCGGGTTCTCCGGCGGCCGGGCCAGAAAAGGACGGGGAGCTTGCAACTATGTCTCTGGAATTCGAATATCTGCATGGGAAAAGTTGATGCGAAATTCTGATTGGCTGAGATGACATTAGTAATATGATGTCATTATACCCTTGGTGCATGCTTTCAGATGTTTCTCAATTTTTGTTTACATTTGGGCTTGTCTCCACTTGGCAGAAATCTGACAGCTCAGTCAGTGGAGAGCCACAGGGGAATTGGAGGCGGAATTCAAATTCCAGAGACATAGTTGCAAGCTCTCCTTCCTTTACCCACCCTGCATGGCTGCCAGAGCGCCCTGGTGAGCTTACCCGCAGCTAGGCTAGCAGGATGTTTGTCACTTGAACCAACTTAACTCCAACAAGTGTCCTGTAGCTCATGTGGTAGAGCATCTGCACTTTTAACCAGAAGGTCACAGGTTCAACTTTTATTGGGAGAACTCAGCTTTTTTGCTTTCAAGCCGCCTGCGTCACTGACTGAAAAATCATCCTTCTTATCAATTTTCTTATTTCAAGGTTTGTCAAATTAACCAATCACAAATCTTGGGAACATGCATTGTGATTGGTTTATCCTTCCGCTTCTGCTTCCGACTCTGAAAATCTGTTTTTCACTAGATCATGAGCGGAACATAAGTGACAGAGTCGTAAGCAGAGTCGGAAGAAATGGAAACATTCTGATTCTTCTTACTCCAATTCCGTCACGCTTGTGACTCTGCTTATGTCTCTGATTTGTGATTTTCACTAGGTCATAAGCGCTCTTACGACTCAGCTTACGACTCCAACTCCGACTCTTTTGCTAGTGAAAACCAGCCTTTATAGCACAACAGTGACCAGAAAAGCGCTTGACTAGCTTCAAAATGCATTTTTCCACAAAATCTTCAGGGCGAATGGGTTAACTTTGAAACAAAACTCTCCAGATCTAGATGTAGTTTTCTCAAAAATTTATGTTGACAAACACTTTCTTCATGGTTGTATCTTTACAAAGTGGAACACACTTTTTGCTTTGTTCATTTCTGTGTTACTGCATTCAGTAATATTATATTTTATTAACCACATAATTTCTGAAAACATGACATTTTGTAATCATAAAATTGACTCACAGCAAGTGAGATAACCATCCACAGGACTATTTAAAACATGAACTATTAACTGTCTCTAATTGATTGATAATTATTTCCTCAGCACTCACAGAGATCTGATCACAATCTGGATCTGGAAATTGAGTGGGATCTGCCAGATCTCTCTGCAGTGGGTAGGTGCAATGTTTTGGTTTTTACTTTTTTCTGTTTTCTTTACCTGCAGCACAGGGCCAATATATTGTAGCTTAATTGTAGATAGAGTGCTGTCCACACAACAAGATCTCATGGCAGCAAATTCTGTGGATCTTAAAATAATTAAGTAAAGACGGTACTGTGGTTGCCCTTTGTAATGGTTAGACCTCTTGATCTGCTTGCCTTGGATGACCACAATGGACATGGCAACCCTGTGGCACCTGCGAGCAGAGTCTCCTTTATTATTCTTCAGTGAGGAGAAGAAAAGGAGGTTCTGCCTCAGTGAATCACTTCAAACCTTTGAGGTCGCTGTAGTCTGAACTGTTGGACTAGGCAATCTTGTTTTCCCTCCTCAAACTGTTTTTTTGGGTTAAAGCATGCATCCCTTCGTTGATTGTCGCTGAAGCAAGCTCACGGTTATTAGACCTGTGTCCATAACTCCGTCTTATTAGTTAGTAACATGCCATGTATGCTCAGCAAAGATCTTACTTGATTCATGCATCGAAAAAGCATATTAATTTAAAGATTAAAAGGCTCTGCTGGCAGGATGATCCTGTCTCTGCTAGAGCGGTGTTTGCAATGTTATTTTTTTTGTTCCAGATGTGTGGACACGTGTGTGGAATTTTTTTCTTTTTCTTTCTTTTTTTTCTTCTGGAACATATTCTTGACTTAATCTCACTGCAAGATGTTGTAATTTTGTATACTAGGAAACAGATTATTTCCTTATGGAAGAGAAGCAATGAATGTAGCATTACGTCAGCTCACCGAACAGTATGCTGCACAACCAATGATCAGGTATATAGTGGCAGTTACATCTTCCTGTTTATAAAGTTGTTTATTTTTTAAGCATTAAATTTAGAGCGTCTTTTAGTTCTTTGGTTGACTATTTTTATTGTCTTGTTTTTGTGTTCCTAAGTGAGTAGCTGAAATAGCTTAAAGCACCTACTTCGCAACCAGTCAGTGTTAAAACTGGAAGTTCAATTTTCCCACACATACTATGGGCTAAATTTATTTGCTTCAAAATCTGAATTGTTTGTATACGTTTCCTGTGGAATTGGATTAAAGACATTAATTGGTTTTGTTTTTGATTTAAAATCTCTAACTTAATAAATCCTTGATTGTTGCATTGTGATGGTCAGAATTGCTTTAAGGAAGTGGAGGGATCCAGGGGTCACTTGCTGGTTGTTGTTTGGAAACTTCTGTAATCAATCCAATCCTTAGCTGTCGACCTCTGGAAAGATCTTCTCCTTCATTTGAGAGACCTCCAAAAATTACTCCTTCCCGCCCTTACTAAAACAACATCTACTGATTAGACAATTTAAAAGTTGACCATATTTGTTCTTTTCAATTTCATAAAATGTGTATTGTTTACTTATTTAGTTTTGTTTTGTTGGTTTTTTTGCTACTATTTTACCTGTCACCGCTGTGTAAAAAATAATTATCATTTTATAGCTAGGCGCTTCAATAAGCACAACAACGTATGTTCATTTTAGCTCCTAGACATCTTTGTTATCATATATATATAATGCATGATTTAATGTAACAATAAAACAATTTCTTCTTTTCTTTTCATTAGCTATCAAAACATGTTAAATTCTCTATTTGGATGTAATTATTATAGTAAAGGTTGTTGTTGTAATATTTTAATTCTGCTTGCTGTTACTTGTTTATTTAATCTTCAGGGTTATCCTTGAGGAACAGTCAGATTTAAAAATAAGATTCAGCACAATTTATTATATGGCAGTACTAAAGGGATAAGTCTTGTTATTTTTCCTGCCTGCTATTAATTTTTGTAGACACTGCTTGGATATCAAGGACTATCTTGCAGCTGCAGTTGTGTATGAAACTCTGGGAGAATGGCCTCAGGTAACTTTAAAAATGACAGTCAAAAAGTGAAGCTTCTGAGGTCTTCTTGTTATTAATGGCCCAAACAATCACGGTCATCATGTGGAACATGTATTGACGAAAAAGGTGTACATGCACCTAGGTTGTTACGGCCCAAATGGTGGGAGCCCAAACTTGTTTCTGTAGCATAGTGCACCTAGTATCATCCCAGATGGATGGGATCATACATGTATGCAGCCCACTCCAAGGTTACCCCCAGTAGTATGTTGACATTTATACACCTGGGTGAAGAGATTCAAGGTGGAGCAAAGTTTTTAGTGTGAGGAAACAATGTGATGACAAGGCTTGAATCCAGACCTCAAAGATCTGAAAAGTTCAGCTGTTGTCAACCACTCAGCTACCAAACCTCCAGACATGTATGGAGTAACCAAAGTAAAATGCTAACTGTATGAATCACTCCTCATGAAAGGCAAATCCGTGTAAGAAAATCTGAAATTTCATGCAATGTTATTCAATTGTGGTTACACTAGATCATACAATGGGATTTTCTCTGGACACTCAAGTGTTAAGACTGCAAACATTTTATTTCTCCATAATGATTATGGAGACATACAATAATCGTTGTTGATCCTTAAGTAACAAAAGTAATGGATTTTGATAAGCTTCCTAAGCATTTTTTAGTTTGGCTTAGCAGAGGATAGGGCACTTCCTAGTAATAGGCTAATTTAATGGGGATGTGCTGCTGGATGGGGTGGCATTTTTACGACTGGATTGACCAGAAAGGGGTTGCATTTTCAATAGAGTTACTAGAATGGGCGGCACATTTTCAGGATTTTGGGGGTAAGAATATTCTGTTAATCAGAGATTTCAAACCATGAGGATTTTTACTACATTAAGTGTAACAAATGTGCCAATTCACTTTAGGATGACCTTGATAAAAGGCTTTATAAGGTAGAAGCATCAACAAAAAATGACTAAGTTGGGATCGCGAAAATTCCATTTACCCAAAAGTGACTAATACAGGGTCTATAGTTGGCCACAGAATTGACTATAATAGGGTAGGGGCTGTGAAAGACTAGCGGCACATACCCAGCAAAAACTTACTCAAGTAACCCCCAGGGCTGGCTTATAACCAGTCTATTGCAAAGATTGGATGAAGAACAAAAAGAACATCTGCAAAGGAAGTGGAAAGGGCTTAATATAGATTAGAAAATTTGTTTTTGAAAAAAATTCTCACAATCCATGTCTTTACTCTTCACCCACAATTGTCATGGTTTTTGAAGTGGATGAATGAAATGGTTATTTTTCCTGTCATACAGTGTAAAGTTAACTCATTATTTTTATAGGTCCTTGGATACAGTTTGAAGTTTCTGAATAATTGTATTTCCTCTGCAACTTGTGAAGCTCCAAGCAAACTTACTTCCTCAGCTCTTGAAGTTATGCATCATGTTACCAGGTCAGTGAAACTTACAGTGTAAGCAATGCTGAAGGTGACAGGAACAATAGTATAACCCTTTCTATCTCAAGAATACCAAAAAGATTGGGTTTACCAAAAGCTATATCTCGAATTCTTTCAATTTTTATGTGAACATACTTAACCAAAGAGGTTTCATCTAAATGGTCACACTTAAGGATTCCATCCACAGACTCAAAAGTTAGAACCATCTTGTACAGCATAATGAACAGTACCACAGGAAAGTACTGCTCAGTAGCTTTTCGGTGAATAGTGGTACTCAAGGATTTCATCCACAGATGCAAAAGTTTGAATCACCTTGCACAGCATAATAAACAATACCACAGGAAAGTACTGCTCAGTAGCTTTCATTTGAATGGTCACACTTTAGGATTCCATCCACAGACTCAAAAGTTAGAACCACCTTGTACAGCATAATAAACAGTACCACAGGAAAGTACTGCTCAGTAGCTTTCATTTGAATGGTCACACTTTAGGATTTCATCCACAGACTCAAAAGTTAGAACCACCTTGTACAGCATAATAAACAGTACCACAGGAAAGTACTGCTCAGTAGCTTTCATTTGAATGGTCACACTTTAGGATTTCATCCTCAGACTCAAAAGTTAGAACCACCTTGTACAGCATAATAAACAGTACCACAGGAAAATACTGCAGAGTTGTTCTGACCTCAGAATTTTATCTTACTTCTGACCAATGCTTCAAAAGTTTAAATCAGATGTGGTTGATCTGATGAGATACTAATAAAAATCAATTATAATACCATCAACTGACTTTGACTCTGAAGATGATTACTGCACGGGTTGTCAAAACCTCACTGTAAACTGCACTCCTATTCAGGACTATGTTCACCCGGATGATCATACTCAACCTACGTATAAAAATTCTTAAATCCATTTTTTTTTTTCACCAGGAAGTTCACAGAAGGTCAGATCAGTGGTGAACAATCAGTACAACAGGCTGTGTGGCTTCTACAAGAGGTTATCCAAAACTTCCAATAATCTAACTGACAATTAGTTATTCATAGTTTTCTATGTTGCAGTAAGGTTCACTTGACTATAGAAGGTTTCAATGTCTTGTTACACTCATCTTTTATAATATCAGCTGCATTTGTATCATCCATTTTCATTTGCTTGATCTCTTCTTGGTAAAGTTAAGTGTTTATGGGTCTTGAAACAGAGAAACAAAGAATTTGTGAAAAATGATTGTGTTTGAAGGTAATTATTGGAATAAACTGGAGATTTCTTGGCAGAAAGGAATTATAATAGTACTGCTCTTTGAAGCAGAACATCCATCTGTTCTCATAGAATCAATGTTACGATCCATTAATATCAAAGTAATTAAGCAAAAAACAGGTTATAAAAGCAGGACACAATTTGAAATCGTGGTTTGCTATAATATGTTAAAAAATTCTTTGCCCTCATGTTTTCTTTTAATTTACAGATGTTGCAGTTCTGGCATAAAAACAATCTTCCTTTTGACAGTCTTGAGTGTTTCATCTCAGAATATCTGGACATTCTTGGCTATCCTCTTAGTTTATTGATGATCAGGTTGGTCCTGATTTCTTGATTAAGTGCATTTTCATTGTTATCATATTGTAGGGTGGGGGAGGGGGACTCCAGTAATCAGGGGACACTTTCACAAAAAATACAGTTAAACCTCCATTAACCCTTTAAGCTCCAATATCCACATGAAAATTCTCCAGACTGATCTCCATACAGTTCTCATAGAATAAGTTGAGAGAATTTGTTAAAGGATCAAAACATTTTCCCTTGAGTGATCATTTTATTAATTCTCATAACCTTTTCTCTTGAGTAAGTAGTAATATTGTTCAGAGGAAAATTAATTGATGTGTGTCACTCTTGAAACTTAAAGGGTTAAGTGGTCACCTATTATAGCCAAATTTGTTGTATTGTGCTGCGCGTTTTGCAAACTTCAAGGAATTCAGGAATTTGGGGTTTTTCTGTTCCGTCAATCATCTTAGCGGACCTCTTAGGAAACACATGTTTACTTGTGATTGGTGCATTTTGATCCACTTTGTTTGTTTCTGTGTTTCAAGGTTCGTTGCTTGTGATCACCCTGTTTCTGGCAATAGTCGACCAGTTTTCTTTGAGGATTTTTCCGATCTTTCTTATTCTTATCTCTTGCAGTCTGCCTCCTGCCCTCAACAAAAAAAATTCCACTCATCATCACAATTTCCTCCGCTATTCTTGAGCAGTCTAGAGTCATTCTCGGTTTTGTTTTTGCCGGCCAAGCTGGACGAGTGCACTGCAATTGTGATTTGCATTAACTCCGCCCCCACTCAAATGATTGACGGAACAGAAAAACCCATTCAAAGTTTGCAAACGCGCAGTGCGATACAATGAATTTGGCTATAAGTGGCCAGTGATCAAAGTCCTTAAAAAGAAACAAATTGTAAATGAAACCTTTATTACGCAGCCACCTCTATCATACATGTCCATCCCAAGAAGAGTTCTGTTGTTGTCACCTCTATCAAGCGGCCATCAAGAGCTTGATAACTACTTAGTTTGGCTTTGTTTTAAAAATATGATAAAGGAAATAGTAGAGTCTGAGATAGGTGACAACTGATTGTGGACCAGTAATGCCACTCCTGCGGCATGTTTGTTTCAAAATAAAGTGATGTTTATGCTTAAGATTATGCTTTTTTATGCAAACCTCTTTTGAGCGGCCAAACTCCATTTGGCAGGTCTTTTGCTGGTACCCTGAGGTTGTCCACTGAATAGAGGTTCAACTGTGATTTCATTGGCCTCATAAGTAAGCACCACAGTGAGGGTAGGGGTAGAGTAGTGTTTTCCAGCAGTTTCATATGAGGCAAGGTAGTTAAATCAGAGAGGTCTTGGTATAGAAAAGAGCATCATTAAATGGGAAATTTGGTCTGTGATACTGAAAGTACCGACGGAACTGGCCAGCCAAACCAGTTCACTCGTAAAGAGAATTCAACTACTGATTAACCCATTAAGCCCCACTATACAAATACAATATTTTCCTGTCTAATCTCCATATATTTCTGTAAGGAATTAGTATTAGTGGAGAGAATTTGATCTCCTTAATGATTATTTCTTCTTTCTCCCCCTGGGGCAGAAAGCAGAGACCACATTAAAGTTTCCTTTGTGAGCTGTCTGACATTTTTGTGTTTTTTTTTTTCTTTTTTAATCATTTCTTTTTTTTCAGAGACCCTTTCCTTTCATCGTTTATCTCTGAAGACCCTCAAGAGCTGAGCAAAAGTGGACAAATGGAAAGACCAATGCTTCAGTTTAGTGCTGCATTCTTCAACAAGGTTGTAAACCATGTTGTGAATGAACTACAAGAAGAAGACAAAGGCGAGGAATATTCTTCAGACTTGAAAGCAATTCTTACAGCATACAACAGCACCACCTCTGTGTCCACTTTAAATGATGAAAGCTACTCTCAGCCATTTGCACAGCTTGATGCTGGTGTGCAGCTTCAAGAATTCAACACAGCACAGAAGCATTTATGGCAAGAAATCACGGACAACATCAAGAAGGATTTAGATAAACACCCTTACATTGCATTATCGATGACTGCAGCTGCGACTGTTGCATCTGCGGCTATTTCTCAGCAGAGAGGGTGGAGGGAGGGAGAGGTGGCCTCTGAACTTCAAGCAGATGTCGTATTGTTTACCTGCAATCATCACTTTCCCAGAGTTTATTTCCAGGAATTTGTTTTGCCTGAGTTCCAGCAGCGAATGTCTGAATTGACACTGCCCCTGAAGCATACAACGAAACTGTTGCTGAAAATTTATTGCAGGGTGGAAGGGTGTCTACCGACTGCCTGTCCAATATGTGTGTACAATTCCATCAGGATGGAACAGTTGGAAATGGTTGAACAAAGTGCAAGTGGAGAAAGCTTGCAAGCTAGGCCATGGGATATTTAGCATTTCATTTATACCTTTTTATAGACACAAGTTTTGTATGGGTAATCAAATGGTGACGAGTGAAATTAGGGAATAATTTCACGCGCGTTTTGTCCAAATCCTTATAATTTCCCGATCCTTTAGGCGAGGGAAATTATTAGGATTTGGACAAAGGGCAAGTGAAATTGTTCCCTAATAATTTTCACGAGTATACCATTTGATTACCTATAAATATCATAGGTGACGAATTACGTTAGCAATCTTGGATTTTTGACATGTTTATCCTGGATCGTATCGATCGAGAACTCCACTCTCTCGAACGTTTAGCGCTGAAATTTGGCTTAAATTCAGAATTTTTCGATAAAATACCTGTTAGAATCCTTCTTGATGTGCTCTTTCGTATGTTCAGGTTTTCTAAAGCGTCTTTTTATGCCCTGGCATCTTCATTCATGACATTTTAAAACTTCGTCGCCATCTTGACACTGAGATGTACGGAAGGTTGCCATGGCAATTTTGTAATTTCACATGTGAAATTACAAATTATCGCTGAAATTTCGTGCCAAAATTAAGGAGGAATTCGTCACCTATGATATTATGTGAGTAATATATAAGAACTGAAGGGCAAAGAATTGATGGTGAAGAAGATTGATCAATTCACATAGTAGACAGTTATTTTTCCATTTTTTTATATCAGTATTGAAGTCAAAACGGCCATATTTCTTGAATCAGGACAACTTTATTCATCAAAATAATATTTTACAGCGTCAAAGATTTTAAGAGTTAATTATTATTTATTACAAAAAACTACAAAGTGTTCTGTTCTATAAGAACTATTAGGAAAAGAAAATTTTGTGAAACATATAAGTCATGACTAAACATATTAGCATAGACACTATACTTCAAGGGTTAAATAAAATTGAATGTAATATTACAATCAGGATTCTTACAGAGATGATATAAGAACAGAAAAAATTATTGAATAATTATGCAATATGCAAAAATCTGCAAGCAGTAAATTATAGTACTTATTTCAGCTATAAAAAGGAATAAATCTTGTCAAACAAGTTAACAAAATATTGTATGATTCTCTCTTTCACAACACCACAATCCTCAATCATAGTCTACTAAAATGCTCTTAGCAGGTATAAAATCCTCCATCATGCTTCCTGGAATATCCACCATTTGTTGCTGCACTGTGGTGACTCTCTGTTGATGAGAAAAAAATATTTTTAGTAATTCGTATTCTTTGGGAGTGGTTAACTAAAGCCCATTTCAAATTGCTCTGCGACTTGTGCTAAAGCTCATTTGATAAATTGTTAAGTTCAGCCATGGTGCAATTTAGGAGTGATAATATTAATTTGATTCAAATAGCATACTTAGGTCGGATGATGGATAAAAAGGATGCCAGTTTCAGTCATGGAAATAGTGTAAATTATAATGCACTGACCACACTAAGTTTAGTGGGTGGTAAGTGTGCCTAATTAGAAACAACTGCTGCTATATTTATTATATTATTTTTTATAAATTTTTTAGTCTGAGAAAACAGCTGACACTTTGTGATGCCACCACTCGTTTCCCCTGTGAAATGACCTATGAGGAATGAGCACAGAAATGATGCATCAATACCCAGCTACCCAGATCTAGGTACCTAGTGACATGGACGTCAGCAATATAGAATTTCTGTGCTCATTCCTGCGACACAATTTTGTGCAGAAATCAGCGGCGACATTGCAAAATGTTGGTTGTTTTCTTAGGCTACATTGTTGGATAATGTGACATCCTCTGCTACTGACACTGTTAAAATCAGGCTGTTTCAAATGCTGGTTTTTATCTGCATGGCAAACATGCATGGTGTTCATTAGTTAGGTTCAGTCAGGCACATTCAGTAACATGACATTTGTACATTCAAGTGTAAGTCCCTTATTGGTTATGCTCACAAGTTCGACAGGTAACCCAATTTTAAAAGAAGTGCTTACTGGCATGGGACTCTTCCACCCCCCACCCTCTCTCCCCCTAGCAGGTGGATAAACCAGTCAGTTCATTACCTATTGCTCCATTGATGCTGTGGATGCTCTGCCGTTGTACACTTGTGCTCTTCATCAGTGGCAGTTTATACAGGTCAATTTCTGGTTCTTCTGGTGGTGGTCGATTTTTTAAAATCCGCCTATGCATGAAAACAAACCTTGCTGTAAGTATTTGAGGCTCAAAACTGGGAGTGCAGCTTTTCTTCAAGAATGTCTTGTTTAATCATTCATTAAGTGACTTATATTATTACACAATCTTATGCTTTTTATGCACTGCAGTTAATCCCGATGTAATTAATGACCACCCAAAATGTGGAGATTTAGTGGTTGCTTACAAAAAATTGCTTCCCAGGGACCCCTTCCAAGAAGAGGTCCTGGCCCATCCCGTCTTTGACATAGAATTTGTTGCATTCAAATTCCAAGTTCACTATTGTGTTGTTCTATGTTGTTAGTGAATGTTCATTGTATACTCAGAGTGGCGTAGTACAGTCATACAGTTAACAAAAACAACACACCATTATGTGTCACGTAGTCCCTCACAAGAGGTTGGACAACTGTAAAACTATCAGGCAAAGAGTGGTCATAGTCACTTATCAGAGGTTCTAGTTATAGGGCTTTGACTGGAAAAATTTTGGTTTGTTAGAAGTGGTTCAATACTTATGGTAGGTGCTTGCACATAGAGGGTTGACTGTAATTGTGAAGGACACCTACCCATGCGGCAAACCAACAGTTTCATGTTGCACTAAGGTCTCCGCCTTTGAGGAAAGAAACTCTTTATGATGGTCGTAGGTTGACTTGATGACAAAATCCAAGCTGTCATTGGGAGCCTGCAACAGAAAAGAACCACATCCTGTCAGTTGATTTTAACTTATTGTTAAACAATCGTTGTCAAGACTCCCTTTTTCTAGGGTAAGTAAGATTGGGGAGCTTTGTGAACTCTCTCTCTCTCTCTCTCAAACACAGACATAGATAATTATGTTTCTGTGAAACTGCCCACCTACCCCTCTCCTAAGCCATCATTTTGCCTTAGGTGAGAAGTAAGTGTTAATGTTAGCTTAGGGGAGGGGTAGGTGGGCAGTTTTCCAGAAACCTAAATTTATTCAAGGGAGATGTCCACCTAACACAAAACCACAGAAAAAGACAGAAGAAAGGCAGGGACTAACTCTAGGCGTCCATTCGTCAACCGGGAGGTAGAGGCTCTAAAGAATTTTTACAGCTATCCATGGTTTGCTGTTTGGCACCAATGATAAATTAAAGACACCATCTAGTAAATTATATTTGTCGGTAATATAACAACCTGTGGATCATGATGGAAAATTTCTCTTCTCGAACTTGCGAGTGTAGCTGTTCTATTGAGTCTGTCCCACGGAGAACCCTCCTGACTGGTGCCAGTGTTGTCTAGTGTTCCTCTTTCTTTCACCTGTAGTTTCAAAAAAAATCAAACAGAAAATGTAGTCCAGAAACTGACAGTGTCGAATACATAAATCAAACCTAGACAAGGAAGTTAAAAGAACAGTCTAATGCGTGAGCAGAAGGCATGGATTAATGTTTGCATTTCGAATCACGCGTTCCTTTCGACATTCTTGACTCTCGACTCTTCTTGTCGCCAAAAGAAAGCGTTTCGCTCACTTTTTTTTCAATTAAAATCATTAGTTACAAAGTGATCGTGATTTTGAGCAAATTCGAGGAAATCTGGACAGTATCTGCCGCTATTCTGTGGACGTACAAAGGAGCTTAGTGATGAAAAGAGCGCAAAACAAAAAACAGCTGGAACTTTGTAAACAAAACTACAACAAATTAATTTAGTTTATCGCACTAGAAAAAGGGTAACGGCATCATTATCTGTTATTTAAACTGCAGAATAAGCTTAATCACTCTCAAAATTGTTGAGGTAGGTATTGTTTTATTTTTCCTTACTCATTGTAAATAATTCATTGGTTTGTTAATATTATTAGTTACTTTTTTGTAGATACTTTTTAGTTTGTAGGTCCACATCAGCTCTTTAGCTGCCTTTTTTCACTGACCTACATGACAAATAAAGTATGTATGTATGTATGTATGTATGTATGTATGTATGTTCTTCAATACTCCGAGAACGATTTTATTGGACCTTGCCCAAAAGGCTTCGCGAGTGATTGTAAAGAAATAAGTCATAGATCTTCTTGTTCTGTTAAACAAACCTGTTTCCCTTGTTGTCCACAGAAGTCGCTGTCATTCTGAAGTCTTGGAAAAGGGTAAGGATCGCGAGGCATGTTGCAAACTTTACGAGAGTTCAATGAAAATGGAGTGAATGGAAGATGTTTTCTCCTCACAAAGCGTCTGTTACCATAGTGATACAAATCCGCGAGAAAACTGGGTGCAAGTATGGAAAAAACTGGTTTCCAGAGCCCTCACGGTTATGGATCCCATCAGCCCCTTCGGCCTACTGGTGTTGTAGCGTATATGGCGGCGAAGCACGTGTAGAATGCCTTTGGTAGAAATAGATTTTGTTTTTTTGTCATGTAAGCGTCAAATCTAGCTTCAACTTTCTCTGAAAGTACTCGGCTAAGATGGGTATTCAGGGACTGCAGGAGTACGTGGAGGCAAACTGTCCAAGTGCTTACGAAGAAGTTGATTTGAGAGAAGTCCTATCCACCGCAAGAGCTCCCGTTCTTCTCGTAGATGCGAGAAGTTGTCTTAAACATCTTTACGGCCCTAGTACAGACTGGGTTTGCGGAGGACAATGGAACGAAATGCTTCGCGCCGTGGAGAATTTTTCTAGATCTTTTCGCCAGCAAAATATCGAAATTTTGATGTATTTTGACGGCGAAGGCGAATCACAGCATTTGCACGACTGGATCAAAAACCAAAACGAAAAAAGACAATTAGCTCGACAAATCCTAATGCATGTCATAAAAATGAACTGCTATCCTGGCAAAAGACTTTATTTTCCACCACCGGTCGTGAACACGTGTTTGCGGCTCGCCTTCCTCAGCTGTGGTGTTTCCGTGTCGAGTTCGACGGGTGATCTTCACAAAGAAATGGCGACGTATTGCAAAACCGAAGGCTTTGCAGGCATTATTAGCCATCACGCAGACTTTCTGATGTTTGATATGCCGAATTATTTTTCCGCCGATCACCTTAAATTTTCCAAGAAAGACATAACGACGTTGAGATTTAAACGCGATGCGATGTTAAGTGCTCTTCAACTTCACCATGACCGATTAGGGTTATTTGCAAGCTTACTAGGAACTTCATTCATTCCAGAAGAAATGCTGAGTTCATTTTATTGGAGTCTCTTAGGACCGGATCATCCCTTGGCCAAAGTACAGGTCGGTACACTGTCAGTGTAATATTTACGTTTATCATTAAATAATTTAAAGGTTTAACTGATATTATTAAATTCAGTGATAGACATAACATTGACGTTCTTAACAAAGGTTCTTTGTTTTGGGGGTGGTGATGGGGGACGAATGAACTGATCTTCCTCTGAAGTTAGGGTTTTTCCCTTTTTATTAGAAATTTGATTTGATAGCATTTTCTCTATTTCATTGTTACTCTGTGCCTTTTTATTGCAAATCATAGTGAGAATTCATATCTGATGCTACTGATCCTATCTAATTTCTTCTACAATATCACTGCATAATCAAACTTACATGTACAGGGGTTTCAATAAGCACTGACGACCGAGGAAACACGTCGGTCCTTTTGCCAGAGAAGTCAGCTACTTTTCTCCCCAAAAGAAGAAGCAACTAGTGCTTATGGTGTCGTAAACAAATAAAATATCTTGAAATCTGATTGAAAATGTAAAGGCTCACTGGTTTTGAGTTATGCTTTAGTTATGCAAACACTGTATTTCAGTCAATTTTTCACATGTTTCTTTAGAGATTTACACAGAATTTGTTCTCATTCAAATGTACATTTGTTCATTGCTTGTAAGTTGTGTGGCTGATATTAGGAACCTGGATGAAAGCTACATTTTCTTGAACGAGAAACACACTCTTTTGTACTCAGTTTTGTCCCCAGAAAGCTGGAAATCGCATTTTAGGGCTTTGAAATCTCAAAATCTTCTGAGGGAACATACCCCCAGACCCCCTAGAGGTACTGGATTATCGCCCCCTTGTTAATACAGTCAGTTACTCTATTCAAACCTTCTGGCTACTTCAATTATTATTATCGAAACCCCTGCATGTAGATGTTGTGAAATTAAGAAAAATTTTTATCTTAATGAAGAGGCTGAGTGGTCAGAACACTGGTATTGAGAGTAGTCAACATCACTTTTCTCCTGACAATAAGAATTAATACATAATCAAGAGCTAACAAGGGTACGAGAATTTTTAAAGTGATTGGCTTTGAGAAAAATGCTTTGATCTTAAGGCAAATTCTCCCCACCAGTTCCTTAAGGAAATCTACAAATCGGTCTAGAGAATTTGTATGTATAATCAGGGTCCTGTCTTAACTGCTACATGCAGCTGTTGTTTTTTTAGTAGTCCTAAGTTTAACTTTTTCCGGGACACTTGTAAAAACCTAACTAGTATGCTTCCTACATGTTTGGATTGACACTGCCAAGGATAAGTGTTTAAAAGCAGAGTTATGACTGTTTGACAATAATTTCTCCTTTATGTGTTGTGAGAGATGTATATGGGGTATTATTGAGAATGTGAATATTCAGTAGTTAAAAGTAATCAGCTTTTTTCATAGGTCAAGGAGAAACATCAGCCAATTTTTCCAGCCAATGATACAGTCATCACCAGTGTAGTTACATTTATAAAGAGTTTAGCCGATGTTTCTAATCTAGACTGGATTGCACGCCAAGTGTTCAAGTCAGAAAAGGTCAATTTAGCTGAGGTCACAGAAAAACTGAAACAAGCTGTGGAACATTACTCAAGCCTCCCACATGAGGAATCCCCTGCCCCCCAGTCTCCTGGTATCGCCCCAGGTAATACAAGATTAGCTATCACTAATGGTGTGAACTAAAGTCAAAATTTTGGGGGTCGGTTATTTAAACAAAGTCTAACGTAGGTGGCAGTTTAGGAAATATTAGACCTCCAGATCCTTTTCTTAGTGGGTTAATTTAAGAAAAGAAGGGCTTTTCTAGTTGACGCTATAAGCTTTACTGAAATTGTTCACGATAAATGGTGTTTAGATAAAAGTACTGGGCAAACTGAAAATGGCTTAGAATGTGGATTTGTTAAACATTTGGGGAGAAAAACACAAAAGTTTCTGGCACCAATCAGAAGTCAGAACGGCGGCGACCGTTTGGAACTGGTCTGGTAAGACATTGTCCCCAGGGGCTCTTCTCGCCGTTCTTTACTTTTCTTTGTGCCATATTTTTCCACCCGTTTAGACTTTCCCTTGCCCCCACTCTCTGCCCCTGGGTCTCAGAGGATGGTACATACCTTATTGATGGTGTATTTTTAGGTCGAAAGCAGAATGAACATCAATATCAGAAGATGTGGCAGCATTTCCAGCAACATCAGCTAATACCCAAGCCTGTCGCTCCTCAACAGAAAGATAATGTAAGTACTGTGGAATCTCCATTAATGAAGTGCCAAGGGACTGGGAAAATATGTTCGTTATATCGAGGGTTTGCTACATCAAAAACCTCGATTTAGTGAATTTTTGGGAAAACAAGCAAAATGTTCATTATATCGAGGTGTAGTTAATGATTAATTTCCAATGCCCAGCATTTCCGGATCTCCCTCCACTTTCCTTGATATTTAAGTAATTATTATTACTCCATTCTTCGGCCAGCTTAGTTTACCCTAGCCCTACCCTCTAGGGCCTCTTTCATTACCACTACATGTTGACGTCTTGTAGTTCTTTGTTTTCCAGCTTTTGTACTTGAATAATAATGCTAGTTGTAACCAAAGGTTTTGGGTGGGTTGACAAATTTCAGTCTTCTCATCGGAGATTAAATTGCTTGATGCTTGACATGATAAATTTTACGTGATAGCAGGTCAAAACACGCATGATCAGATTACAAGTGATAGAAGGTCCAAATGTACATGATCGTGTTCTATACATGCCATTCATTCTTATTGAAAGTCCAAACAATTATTGCTGGCTACATACCTGCAAAGCATGCGCGATAGCAATCTGGAAATGATTTTCTTACACAGCCTCTTTTCCTGTTGTTTATCAGTCGTTAAAGGCTGGTTTTCACTAGCGACGGAGTCGGAGTCAGAGTCGTAAGCGGAGTCGTAAGGGCGCTTATGACCTAGTGAAAATCAAAAATCGGAATCGTAAGCGGAGTCATAAGCGCGACGGAATCGGAGTCAGAAGAATCAGAACGTTTCCATTTTCTTCCGACTCCGCTTACGACTCCGTCGTTTACGTTCCGCTTATGATCTAGTGAAAACCAGATTGTCGGAGTCGGAAGCAGAAACGGAAGGACAAGCCAATCAGAATGCACGTTCCCACGCTTTGTGATTGGTTTGGTTCTTCTGCTTCTGCTTCCGACTCCGACAATCTGGTTTTCACTAGATCATAAGCGGAACGTAAGCGACGGAGTCGTAAGCGGAATCGGAACGCTGTTTTCACTAGATCATAAGCTCTACGCTTCTGATTACGACTCCGACTCCGACTCCGTCGCTAGTGAAAACCAGCCTTAAGTAAGCGAGTTGTCTGGTTTATTTCTAGGCTGCTCAAGATTCTGCCTGCACATCCAGCCAGATACCAATCGTGACTGCTCTACAGCAAAGCCTGTCATCACTTCAAGTCCAAGATGCACAAGAAGAAACAATAACGCATACCCTTCCACTTTCACCTCCAGGAGAATCCCAGACACTACCTGAAACCACAACACCACTGTTACCCGACACATCCCAACCTTTACCAGTGTCGCCTTCTCAAGTCCTCCCCACTCCACCCCCATCATCTGAATCTTCTCCTATGGTACCCCTCTCCGGGAGAGAGACTGATCACATGACCACTGCTGAAGCAACAGGTGGGTGCACACCCAAGTTTAACTTGTGAGGCCTTTCAGTTACTAGGAAACCCTTCACTTGTTGTAAACATAGTCTTGCTGCACTGGATGTGATGATTTTTTTTGTTGTTATCACAACTGTTTATCTATAGTTAACACTGCCTGAATTCTCATATATTTATTGTTTGACTGGAATGGATTCTTGTGATGAGAAGAATCTCTGCTAAGCTTATGTAATAATTTGTAACATGGGGGGTTTGAATCCAGAGCTTACCCCCAACCCCCCACTGCTTTTTCCCCTCCACATGTTACTATTACAATAATTTATTGCATTGTTTAAACATGGAGATAAGATTCCATCTAAGAGAGCCGTCCACTTTATAGATTCAAGTTTCTCTTCTACAAACCTTTATAGAGCAAGGCTGTCACTAAGGTCCAAGGAAAGGTTGCGTGAAATGGCGGTAACAATTTTATTACAGTTATACGTACGTGCACTCGTAACTCAAGTGAGTTGCATTAAATCACTTAAGCGGTCCACTTAGGTTATTCACTTGAGTGGCTGCACTTATGATTTTCATAATTGCTCACTTAAGTGTGGTTTATGCAACATAGATTGCAGGTGTTGCATAAAACATTTTTAACGGGAAAAATAGTACGTAAATTTATGGCGGGTAAATTTACGGTTCCCTTAAAAAAATTAAGAGAGTGAGTCATTAGTGAAGTACTATATTAAAGTTACATGTGCCCTTAAGTGAGATCATAAGTTACCACATAAAACAGAAACTTACTAGAGTGCTAAGTGAGTTCCATGCAACACCCGTTATTGTACCCATAACTGATTCGTCAAGTGAGCACTTAAGTGCAGGTTTTATGCAACTGCGCCCAGGAAAGCAGATTACCCCCGGCTACTATGAGACATCCCTTGGCCACTTTGAAAAGAAACAAAAAGTAAATTGAACACAAAGGACTTCCTAGCTGTTCAATTTCCAAGCTACTTATTGCATAATAATTACCCAGCAACTTGAAATTTTAGTGACAGCCCTGGTAGATTTATGTTGCATTAAAAAGGTGGAAGAATGGTAGGGAGTAACTCCAGCTGTCCATTTAAGGGAAGTGTCTATGTTATGGCTGTTTTTATTGGGCTACCTGTGTCAAAGCCCAATAAAGTGCTGGGCAGTGTGTATGTTGAAGAAATACAAAATGGTGGATGCATAAACGAGGGTGTTGCCTGTCCCCATCCTCCTGCAATGGGACAATTACTTTACTTTATAATTTTTGAAGAGGGTGGATAGTCATCCTAATCATTTTTGGCATAAGTTATTGGTTGTAACTGAACTTTAAGGCCTTTGAAAGGTGACAAACATTCACAATTGGGGGATAAGAGCATTTGGTAGATTTTTCTCTCTTATTTCCAGATTATTTAAAAGACCACTGCATCGTACAACTAGCAAACCAATGTACCCCAATAGTGGGGGTCTTGTTTAACCCTTTAAGCCCTGAGATCCAAATTCAAATTCTCCAGACTGATTTCCATACATTTCTGTTAAGAATAGTTGAGAGAATTTGGCTTAAGATCAAAGCATTCTCCCTTTGGTAATCAATTTAGTAATTCTCATAACCTTTACTCTTGATGATCTGCTGATGTAGTTAGGAGAAAAGTGATAATGGACACTCTTGGGGACCTAAAGGGTAGAAGAAATTGACTGTATTTTTCCCTGTTTTGTCCTTTTAGAAGCAGACGAGACTGCTTTTAAAGGTGCCATCCCAGACATTCCGAAGCGTGTCCTAGACATAACTGTGTTTCGCCTTCAGTCCGGAAGCATGACAGAAACTGTTTTTCAAGTCCTTACTAAAGCTGAGATTAACATTGACATGTCGATAGAAGATGAGCATCTCCCAGAACGTCTGCCGTCTGCTCTTCTTTACCGCAAAGTTCGGCAACAAATCTATGGAATCCTCTTTGACTTAGCTCCCAAACTGAAGAACGACAGCAAGTTTGATGTTAGTTCCCTTGCTGTCAAGGAATGGTGTGTTTACGGAGGCAGACGGCTAAATGATCCCGACATTGTGGAACCAGTTAAACTCAACTGGGATGTGCCACCAGTTGAGAAACTCTGGTTCAACAAGGGTTCGGCAGCAGACAATAACCGACTGAAGGCATTCTTGTCGTGCATGAATAGTGATACTCCTAGCATGACACAAACTGTGATTGTGCCCAAGAGATTGGTGATTCTTTGTTGTATTCTCAGGTACGTGTAAATATTCTTTCTTTTCTTACAGGTTGGTGTTTGCAATATGCTTTTTTGTCTGATTTTGTGTGCGTGTGTGTGTCTACACGATCGACCTAAATATTGCAGTGCTATTCAAGTCCTTGGGTTATGGCATGGTTAATATTCTTGAAGGAGTTCAGGCCCTCTTCTGATTGCAAAATAATAAAATGTGTAACATTTTATAACTTGTGGTACAATGACAGTGGCTATCACTTTTTCCCTCAAAAATGATGCTGGTTCATGCATGCGCACAACATAGTACGGAAAAAATCTTGTCCTCATCTCTGTCCTTCTCTTAAAATGTGAAGGTCTCTATTAGCAGGAGTTTGACTGAATTTTTTTTAAGACAGTGGCACCCAGTAGTAACCAAAGTCAAAACTCAACAAAATTCCCAATTTACTTTTTGTGAAATGCTAAAAGATACCAAAGATATTCCATTTGAATGGTCACACCATAGGATTTCATCCACAAGCCCAACAGTTAAAAACTTATTACAAGATGTCATCATTCACTGTGAGAGTGTAAGGGGTAACTTTGGCAACTTCTCTGTAATGTCTTAGGTACCTTACATCACATGGACGCTTGGTGTTGTCTCCTCGTGAATTAGATGCCTTCCTTGCTCAAGCCCTCTCTCCTCAATTAACAACTGAATGCAATGCCTCAAACCTTCGAGAAATCAAACTCCAGCGCGTAGACTCACGTGCTGTACAACTTGCTTCCATCTTCATGAGTGGTGTTCAAGCTGCCATTTTTGCCAACGATGCTTGTGCTGTTCCCATACCGTGGGAGTTGGTGTGCCCATGGAACTATTTTGATGGTAAATTGTTCCACAGCAAGTACCTTATGGCTTGTCAGAATGCATCGCTTGCAGAATTGTGTGATGGAAAGGTTAGTTTATAGCAATGAAGTTATAAATTTTATATAACAGTGATTGTTACTTGAGCTTCCTTTAGAGTGCCAAATTCTTAGAGCTTACTTTGTCCTTCAGCATTCAGTCTCAAATGTGCCTTCAAGGCTCAAAGTTTAAATTTGAGTTTGGGAGCACTTGTTCTACCAGATGTAAATTTTTAGGCGCACTGCCAAAATTTCAGGCATGCAGCTGAAAATTTTAGGAGCACAGCTTACAATGTTGGGAGCATCTTTTTTAAAATAAAAATTGAGAAGTTTAACAGTGTCATGTTCAATAATGCATGGGTATTTAATTTCAAATGCCATACATCTTATTGTGTCTACTTACACACGTTCATGAACTGATTAAAATTATTTGTTCAATTAAGGTTACAGTACGGCTTTTTATGCCATTTTGCTAGTATGGATACCTTATGAAAGTGGTGCAGAGCATCATGTTGACTTATTCCTTCACACCCAGTTACTGTGTAGATCTTCGCACGTCATACTTTTAAGATTGTGAAGGCTTATTCCTTGTTCTTTTTGTCTTTTCAGAATGGACGAGTGGAGAAACTCCAGCGTATGCGATGGTGCATCACAGAGGGGCTCCAGCCTGAGTTTAGTCCTGGACCCAGAATTCCCAACGCTAGCATGTTACCACGATTTCCTGGTCAACATGGTGATGGTCTACTCCCTACTCCCATGTTTCCTTTTGGACCAGTCCCCCCTGCTCTTCAAAGTGTCTCAATGCCAAATACTGCATTCTTCCCTGCTGGAGCTAACATTCCTCAGATACAAAATGCAGGGATGAATGCAAGGCGAGGGCGCGGACCAAGTAGCAAACAACCTGTTTCAGGACTCGGGGGTCAGTTAGAGGTGGCCGGTGTTCCCATTGCAAGGTGGTCGGGTAATAAGGCTGGGCGTGGCTACAGCGAAAGGGAACGTATTGTTGTTGGTGGTCCTTCAAGTGTAGAAATGGGTCGACCAAAAGCTAGGCGAGGTCGTGGCCATCCCCAAAGAGGAAGACGTGGTGCAAGTGCTGGCACCCGCAATGTCACCTGGGCAGTTGACGTAGATAAGGAGTATGACCGAAGCATTGGTTACGTTGAGCAACCGACAAAACCCAAGAAGTCCACAAACATCAGTCAGGTACGAGAAGGTGGTGATGGTGGAAATGATGTCCCGTTGGTAGCTCGAGGACGAGGAGATGGTGCCAACGATGTGGAAAACCCTGTAACAGATAGTCTTGGAGGTGGGGGACCCCTGCAGGGAGGTATACACCCCCACCCAATCCCTGGGCATGCGGCGGTAGTGCCTCATTCAGCCCCGGTACATTATAATGGTCAGCCATATGGTACACCTTCTCCAGAGATGCCGCAGATGCCAGTGGAACCCGGCTTGGACAAAGCCCTGGGGGGTCAAGTTCCTATCATCCTGGCCAAGCCTGGTGAGATACCGGTACCCACAGGGATAGTGAGGGGTCGCGGAGTCAGTGTGGCCATGGGTGGGGAAATGCCAACATACAATGTACCAGCCGGAATTGTTGACACTGGATCTAAAGGACGTGGCTGGTGGTGGGAAAAACAACAACAGCCGCAGCAGCAGCCACCGTTGTGAACTCTACAGTGATACATAAAAATAATAATTGCGATAGAAACAAAAATGGTTCATTCAAGGACAATTCACTTGCTTTCATTCAGTCTTATCAATCCTAAAAGAGTCGTAATTTCTGAGGTTTGATTGGCGGTAAGACAGCTTTGACTTGTCACTGTTAAAAAGTACATTGTAACTAAACCCAGTTCATGTTTCTCGGTGGGATGTTTTTGGTAAGGCAGAAATTCTGTCATTATGCTCCATAATAATAATAATAATTATTGTAGTTAAAAGATGCAGTTAAGCATCATTATTTTGAATGTATAGTAGTAATGTCAATTGACATTATTGATATTAATTTGCATTAAGTACTGTTTTGTAAACCTTCAACCCCGGAGTCCTGACATCAAAATGAAGTCTACTTTTGCCAAAAAAAAAACAATTATTTTTCGTAGTTGCATCAATTCATGTATCATATTTTGTGCTGTAAACAACAACATCTATTGAACAGTAAGCCAATTAGCAGTAAACTGAAGACAAGTATCGGGGTTACTCTTGGCCAAAGGGGATATGAGGATTGTAATTTTGATGTTTTCGACATGTGAGATTGCTGATGTTTAAGTATTTTCTTTGTTACTGAAATATTCATGTCTTAGATAAATTAATTCATTTTTAGGAAAGAACTTCTAGACTGGATTTCTTTGTTGATGTTGCAGTCTTTTTGAAACAGAAATCCAAAAGTCTCCAATCTTGACAGATTTGTACTGCCAGTCAAGGGATCCGCTCTCAGTTTGGAACTATATATCAAACGTTCTAGGTTGGATTTTTTGATGTTGCAGTATTTTTGGAAAAGTACTTCAAAGGTCTTCAATCTTGACACATTTGTAATGTCAGTCATTTAAATTTATTGTGTTCAGATTATCGAGTGGATCATAATGGAAGAATCTCTGATATGATGTACACCATTTGGGGTATTGCAATTTTTGCCAGTGTAGAACTGAAGATTATTTATTTCTATTTCATTGTCTCGATCATCCTCATTGTCTACAAAATTGAGGCAATTACAATGATCTGGTCATTTTGTGGAACCAGGCCTATCCAAGTAAAGTATTTTGGCTTAGGACTGCTTGTGGTAATGGTTGAGTGTATAGTATCAACCAACAAGATAAAATATGAATTGAGTTTTGCAAGACCTTTCGTTTTCTTGTATTTGGGGATTTAAAGATTTCAGTAACTTTTTCATTCACCTTAAAAATTTCATCACTTGTGTTGATTGTGGTGTATTGTAAGTGCCAATACTGAAGAACGATAAATAATATTATCCTAAAATGTTGAGGGTTTGATTTGTATCTGAGTTAAAAATAAATAAAGCTTTATTTGCTACAGAGTAACAGTTTTTAATCAGGTCAGTTGTTTGTTACCATGAAGTAACATTAGGATTGGCAAAGTGTGCTGTCTAAGGGTATTCCAAACAAAATCAAAGTTACAACAATCACTTTCGATAAAATGATGATCATAAAGATCTTAAGGGACAATAACATTGCCATTTTGATTAAGTTTGACAATGCTTGTCATGTGATGATGGCAAAGAAATTTGTTTTGCTTATTTTAAACCTGTTACTCTTTATTAATTTCTCTCATTTCCCTTGTCACTGTAGTGGTTGTTCAAGCTCAATAGAAGTGTTGACACACAAAGCAACATTTTTGACATGAGACGATTAAGTTTAAAAACAGATGATCTGATGGAAAATGTGCGACAAAAATGACGTCCACCGGTACTTATAGAGAGGCTAAAAGTGTTCTTATCAATCCTGAATGCACAATACATTACTGTTAAAAACAAGTCTTTGATGTCTCAGAGCTGAAAGCTTATTTAGCCTAAAAAGCTAGCAGACAGTACCCTGTTAATAATTAGGACATACTCTCACAGAATTATTTACCCTTTTTAGAACAGAGAGGACAAACACCATACAGTGTCCAGAGTCGCATCCCTGTGTAGGCCATAATTTTAAGGGAATAAACTCCCTGGGCTATGTTTCTTGCCTGTCTGTCATTTACCCAGACATCGGACACAACTTTCTTTGCACACTGTATCTTATATTAATTGCAGCACTAAATATTACACTTGAATAAATCCACATAAATGTCCAAATTACCCACATAATGAATAAAATCATAAAAGGATGACTGTTTATCCCTGGATTTGTACTCTGTTACAAGAATAATGCACTTATCACTTGCCATCTCGGGGGGTCAACCCTGGGGATATACAAGGGCATGATGCAGGGTTTGTTGACATAATGCCAATTTTGAGCAAGCAATGGGGGTACAAAAAGTATACTAAAAAAATCTTATCCTTTCCCATTCGATTAATTACAAAGTAAGCTGAACTTCATCATTTGCAGAAGACGGGTGCATTTATTTTTATTTGCTAACTCAACCTTCAACATTACCACTCTTTATTATATGGCTACAATGGTATGCACGCTGTTATTGGCTGCTAAGGGGGCAAGAGTTTCTTGTAATGACCAGGCATTACTAGCTAGGTGAACAATGCTTTTACAATCTGTGTTAAACTTAATGGGGGACATCCATGTTATGGTCAATTGACAGCTGTCAAAAAAGAGTATCAGCAGACCAGTATCACATGACTGTATCTCTGGCTCTCATTGGGAAATATTCACCTTTTATAACTCAAACTAACTCAAATATGACATCCTCGCTGCAATCGATAAAGTGAGCGGAATTTTGTAAGACATCGCTGACAAACCGATGACTCATCTGGTTTAGGTCGATGATCACTGGTGCTTTCCAACTCATTGAAGTGACATGTTTTTTAAAGTTATCCGCTGACCAGTTTTTGGTTTTAATTATTGATCCCAGGCTCAGGTCCATAATGAAAAGGCCATGTAATAAATAACTTATTAACTTTGTCCATTCAGTCATTACAGGGAAATCTCAGACCTTGGCCTTGGTTTATGGCCCTGGTCTGAGATTTCCCTGTAATGACCTCACTCTCACTTAAAAAGTGGTATATAAAAGAGTTATTTTTAATAACATAAGAAGAAAAATTTATTGCTGTTTAAAAGTCCCTTCTATCTCCCCACAGGAGGGCTGATAGTAATTTTTTGTTCTTTGGTGGGGGGAGGGTTGAAAACATCATTCGTCAATGTGCAAATAATCAGGGGTTCAGCTGGCTGATAAGTACATAGAGCACTATTCTCATTACATTTTTTTTTTCCAAAACTTGTATGCTTTAAAAATGTGCATGCCACATGGCAATTGAAAGGCACTACACATGTTGACGGCAAGTATAATTTTATAGAAACTTCAACTGTTTTGTGAATGCTTATTGTGCAATTATGCCACATGTGAAAAATTATAGTTAAGTTTTCCCTGAACAATGAATCATGCTCTGGTTCACATGCATAAAAAAGTCCAACATCAACAATATGTAAGCTTACCTATATTAAATTTCTGTTGACTAAAGTCCAGCCAGTCCCCTTTGGTGTTAAAAGACTACTTATTAAAAACAGACGTTAGAAGTCCCTTTAGCTGTCTAAGAAGCTGCAATACATCACTCATATCTGGGCAGACGATATTGTCCATACCGGAACAGTTATGAGGTGTGCCATTTAACTTCAGAGTCAATGCGAATCCTTCAACTGCATCGTCCTTCGCTACAGCATTGATATCTCGACCCTCCATACAACTTTTGTGAGAAACATGTTTCAGCAGAAGCTTAGCAATGTCGTCAACCTTCTTTAATCCCCTTTTTTGGAAAACCTTTATGGCCTCCGCACGCTCTTTTGCACGGCGCTGTTTAACCTCCTTTGCGAAAATGATGCCTTCAAGCATTTCATTATAAATGCCTGGTTCGATTTCATCGAATAACTCATGCTCTTTGAGTTCCTTAAAAGATAAATTGATGGCACAGGAAATGCACTTGCACTTTAAAGATTCTAAATTGTACTTCTGGGCCAGAATAAGCGTGCTCACAATATCCATTCCTTCACATGGCATCATGGCATCTATGAAATCTTCGCACTTGCGAAGAATCGAGTCGATTTGATACTCGTGAGCGAGTTCCAAGATGTCTTTCCAAGTGTGGAGTGTTATTTCCTCCTTTGAAGGTGGATAAATCATTAACAGCAAAGTTTTAAAGCTGGATGCTTTCTTTCCAGGTAGCCGAATTTCACCCTTTTTCTTCTCGCTGAAATTCGAGGTGAACATCGCCTCGAAAACAGGAGACCACAGCGCGAGGACATTTCGATGAACGTGGAATCTTTTGTTTTCTACGAGGAAAACAATGTCGCTTGATTTCCAGGGCTTTGAAAAGTCGAGTACTGTAGCTTTCTCATCTGTCCGCTTACGCTTAAATGCGCTAGCCATTCTTCTTTTCCTTCAGCAACAAAAGAACAACGAAAGACCTTCAACCACAACGACGGCGGACAAAGAGCTTGCGTTCCCGCGCTTTTTCACTGTAGCCTCGATGCCAAGCATGTCTCCTAGAAAGACTGGACATTAGGTTTCGTGCTGATCGCGGAGTCATCGTACAAGCGAACAAAAAAGTTGAAACTTTTTTAATTATCCTGAAGACAAAAACTAACACAAATGAACTATAACAACAAAACAGTAAAGTACAAAGCGACTTGCGTTTTTCCAATGTTTTTCGATATTTTCCCGTGGTGGGGCATTTGTCGAGGCCATCTTCGAACTGAGCGAAATTGCACATAATACTGAACGGGCTATACCAAAATTTGTGCGTAACCTCCAGGTCCTGATGTAGGTCCCATTAATGCTAATTTTAAAATTAGGATACTGCAGTGGAATATTTTCTAATTGATGTTAGAGAGCTCAGATATCTTTGATTGTGGCCGGGAATCTTAAAAAAATAATTAACGTAGGAGCCTTCTTTCAAAAATATTGCAAATGCCTTTTACTGTTTTCGTAAGTTAATTGGTGATAAGATGTTTTCGAGTTTGTGTAGCGTGGGAACTCACATATGGTAAATTGTGATAAAACGCACAACGCTTTGCATGATTTGGGACCGGGTGGCGGTATTGTCTTTTTCAGACGATAAAAAAACTGCTACGTCAGAAACTGGGAAGTGTCTTTTTCCGGCTTATCATATTTTTTATTTTTATTTTTATATTTTTTCAGTGAAAGATGCTGGTTAATTTAGATGAAGAAAAAAATAACATCTATGAGCATTTTTTTCTCTTTTAGGCAAAAATCAACTTTAATAGACTGCAAGTGAATAATTAAACTTAATTTGATGTTTAAATTTGTTTGCAAATTTGTATGAAACACAAGAAAAGAATCGCCGATTTAAGATAAATAAATAAAATTCTTTAACGAATTAAAGTAGTTTTTCCGTCGAAAAGTCGAGGATAAGTGGCTTCGGTTGTAGTCTGGTTAAAATCGCTGACCGTCGATGTTGCGTAGTTGTTTTCAGTGCTAATCTGCCTTAAACTAGAGTAAACGTATTGGGTAGCCTGTGAACAGGCCTTTGGTCGAGCGAGGAACTATTTTTTTCGCCAAACAGAGAGACTGTTCACAGGCTATTATTTCATGGATCCGCAACACCGTTGCTAGTCAAATCTTTCAGCTTTTTTTAATATGAAGCAGCCGTGGCTACACGCCACATATCGCAAAAGTCAAAGCATTATATTTTCCTTTAGCGCGCCGAGCCTGCGTTGCTAGCGGGGTATTTTGGTGCGTTTTATCTTTTGTAGTTTTTGAAGTGAGAGATACAGCCGCCCGAAAGCTGAACCGAGGAAACGCGTTAAAGCAAACTCCAGCTACGGGGACTAGAGCGAACCTTAATTTTCAATTCAAGGTATAAATACCTTGTATCCTCGAATAATAGCCGTCCCTCGATTAATCGCCTTCCTTGAATAATCGCCCCCTTTGTCGGAAATGTTTAAAATAACCGCCTTCCTCGAATAATCCCCCCACCACCCCTCTGGTTACCCGCAAGGGTTACCCATAGCGGTAAACTTGGAGGATGAAGCCAAGAAGGAGTCTCATCCAACACAACTGATCAGTGACGATTCAAGCTCTGACGCCGACGACATTGACATTGAAAATTAATTAATGAAGGAACCAAATTTGGAACACTTTAAATGCCAATGTTCAGTTTATTTGATGTGATTATTTTTTGATGTAATGGGAAAATTAAATAAAGATATTTAGGGTGCGACTTCTAGTGAGCAATACTTGAATTAATCGCCTTCCCTAGAATAATCGCCCCCTTTTGGTGCGAAAAAAGAAATAATCGCCCCCGGCTATCATTCGAGGAAATACGGTATACTGCACTGTTTGAAGAAATGAGAAACTATCCATTTTGTAATAATAATGCATAAAAAATAGCTTCGATGCTCTACTTTCGTGACAGGGAACAAATGCTTAAGCTTTTAATATTTAGTTCAAACCGTGGAAAGTTAACAGGTGTCTCGTAGAATTCTGCCATGATCTTGATGGAATTAAGTTGTTTTCCATCCAAATTTTTCGTCATTTGTTACGATCCCTTACCTTACGGCTATTTAGATCGTGGGAAGTATTTTTGTAACTGCCGGCCGCTGTATCAAATCACAATTGAAGATTTTTCATTTTTATTTTAACTTTTTAATTTAGCGGTTGCAGCGTCCGTATCATGTTGTCCGAGCAATAGTTGCTGACTAAGGATGGCCTTAAATTACCTATTTGTTCAAACATTACTCCATCTTACTGAGAATACAAAACCGTCAAGTTAACTAAGTGGATTTTGATTTTAAGAAGGTCCTTTTTTCTCATAAAGATAAAACAAGCGTAGATAAGGGTGTTTCGATAGATGTGTTTACATCCGGGTGTTTTCAACCTTCGGATGCAACAGAACTTACACGACTCTTCTCAATCTCTGAAAGTCTATCAATATTGTCCAAATAGAGAGGTCCACTTTTTAAAAGCCTTGGCTTCACCGAATATGCCTGCGAGTGCGCTCAATCGTATCATATGATTTTCTTTAGTTGGTTTCATCACTGTTTACCATCAAGTGTAATCTGCCATGAAACTGGAAGAATTAAATACAGGATGCAATTTGCAATAGTCTTCATCCATACGGTGTCCTCTTTTTTACATTTCTCACCATGCGTTTTATGGCATCTTGTCAGCTGGTAGCGGTCTAAAATAGAATTATTAATCCAATGGTCTTTTATGAATCTTAGCAAGATATTTTCCTAACCGTACGTGAAAGCTTTTTGCTTTCTTTCAGTTTCTTTTTTTTTCTATTACTTCAACGGAGAAGCACATTTTGTACTCGTTCCAAGAATTGCGAAATAACAGCCTTCTGAATCTGAGTATTGTGAGAAATATTTGATTTACGAATTTCACTAACATAAATAGTTGACTAAAATATTGTTTTGCTTGTATCCTAATTCTCCAAAAAAACCGACCATCCATAAATGAGGAAACAGTTGAAAAAAATCGTTCCAGCTCTTTGGGCTGGTCTCTTGCTTCCGGTAAAATCGTTTCAAATCTTTTTGAACTGAAAACGCCTGCATGAAACCTCTTGAAGCCATTCAACCTAAGTTTATTTATTTTTTTCGTTTTCAATGTTTATTTACAACCCTGGGGTTTATCTTAAAGACTTTGTAATCAGCGACCGGATAACACTATGCAACGGCCGGGAAATTTTCATTGCCTTTGTGGAAATAAAAAATCATGGCGATATAGAATGATATCTCATTTTCAGGAAAAACGGATTTTCGTGCACGTCAGATCATAATATTTTGCCGTCGCCATTCATAAAGAAAAGGAAAAAAAATCGTTTACAAATAAATTGATGACATTTAATAAGGCCTTGTTCGCAGACATCTGGGACGAGAAATGTCTATCATGGCGGGCTCTTGCATAATTGTCAGAGAGAGTTATACGATAAAAGAGACTAGCTGTTGGTAAACACAGACAATTGACTTGGAACAAGCATCAAGCAACTCTCCGTCGAAGCCTTGTAAACTTTGCTCAACTTAATTAGCAGTGTTCAACAGGAAAGCTGGAAAATGACTTTTTTCAACTATACAAACTCTACGACAGAACTTCCTCTCTCAGGTACAGTATCTTCGTTCGCTGGATCTTCTCGCCTACCAAGACCCCAGCTTGGCCAAAGTACATCGGAGCTTAAAGTTCTATCTGGGATTAGCTCAATAGCGAGTATCATTGGAATCGTCGGCAATGTCTTAGTGTGCTTTGTCGTGACCAAGTTTCGGTTTCTGGGCCGACCCAAGGCCGAGCTCTTCATCGTAAGCTTAGCTGTGGCTGACTTAATGGTCTGCATATTCGCCCAGCCCATGTATGTCATATATCTCCATGGCTTACTTCCTAAAGAAGTCGATCTCATACGAAAAGCAATCACATGGGTGTCCACTCTTGTTTCGGTGAGCCACCTTTTCGCGATTTCTTTAGAGCGCTTTTTCTCCCTGTACTTTCTTCATCGCTTCAGCGTTTTTATTCGGGAAACCGTCATTTGGAACGCCATTCTCTTAA
Organism: Porites rus; assembly: GCA_964035705.1. Lineage (NCBI taxonomy): Eukaryota > Metazoa > Cnidaria > Anthozoa > Scleractinia > Poritidae > Porites > Porites rus. The sequence goes on along the minus strand of OZ038004.1, from coordinate 17,136,708 downwards.
CGTGGCTCATCGCCATCGGTTTCGGTGCTCCGTCGGCAGTGTTCAGAAAAGCGAGAATTGTATCACAGTACTTTGTCATCGCTATGCTCCTCGTAATACCACTTGTCTACGCTGGCATATTTTACATCGTCCGCCTCCAGCAAAGACGCATTAACAAGCAAATCGTCACAAAAACGTTTTGCACTTCGCAAAAGAGCTTGACAAGTGAGCGAAAGATTGTTTACATGATAGCAGTAGTTGTTGGCGTTTTTTATCTTTGTTTCACGCCTTTGCTTATTGTGCCGTTTTTCTTTAGCGTAAAAACGACCCCAGCCGTGCGTGTAAACGCTCTTCGCGCGTTTCCGTGGGTGAACACCATCGCTTTTTTAAACAGCAGTTTAAACCCTTATATTTACTACTGGCGTAGTTTTAGGTTTCGCCTGGCGCTTGAACTAATTCTGAGAAGGATTTTTGAAAAGAAATAAACATTAAAGCAAAACTAAACTGAAAAGAGAAAGGGAAAGACTTTATTGTAAGTCCTCGACTTTCAACTTCGACAAACTTTTGTGTTAAGAAATTGTCAGAACAATTCTTATTTATGTAGTAGTATACATTTTGTTTTGACTTGCTGTGAGGAAATATTAAAAACCTTAGTTGATAATACTGTTAAGATCCGACAATTTTGCCCTATTCATGACTTGTTTATCAGATGCGGTTCCTTTCAAAGCCTTGAGGTATTTAAAATAGTGTAATTACTGGACGTGACATGCGACTTCCGTCGATCATGAATGTTGTTTCAAGCTCAGATGATGCTCAACTTGAAGCTACGTGACTTGAAAAAGTAGAAAGATCAATGTTTCACAATAACTTAACGATTAGAATGAACTAGAAAAACAAAAGTCTTATGATTGGAAATGAAGTATAAAGGTAAATATTTCAATATAAAAGAAATATTTGTTGGTACTTAATAAAGTGTAATTCGTCTTCCGACGACGCCTTGATCTTAAGAGTTTGCATCCCGCATTTTTAAATCTGATTCCAGATTTCATGCCCATTCCCAGCAAAACACAATTTAATACTACGACAACGGAAATCCTACTCATGAAATTCAATCAGTTTTTGATATCGTGTTCCAATGCAAAACCCGTAGATCTGGATTTTGAGAACCAAAATTCGGATTTCCCTATAACATCACCCGAAAGATCATTTTTTTTAGAGCAAATATACAGTTTTTTTGGCTGTTAACCGACTCTTACCCTGCATGATGTTTATGATTTGTCAACCTGACTTAAGCGTTTTTTTTTGAAAATTTTCATATTTTATTCACCTTTACTTAAATATAGATTGTTATCAACGGTCAACATGTCTCCTGTCTTCCCATTAAAACTTTTATCTTTTCAAGGGCCAAATAAACATAAGAAGCGAATTTTCTAACCATGCCGAACTGAACGAAAACATTAAGCGTTTTTTTTTAGATTTAAATTTTATTCATTTATTGCAAGATTTCAATATTTTTCATCTATTAGAAGGAATAAAGTTATGAGACTAAGTAATTAAATTCACGGCTGAATCCTTGAAAAGTAATGATTGAAGAATCCTTCATTTTTATGACAAGTCGTTCGACACTTAAATGCAAACATTTTATACATTACAATAAATTATATTGCAATTGTGGTGAGTTTTTTCTTGAATAAGAACCGTCCATTGTCGTCAGCTATCTTTGTGATGTAGACTCGACAAGATAAAGTTCAACCAACTGTTACAAAGAAATTTAAAAAAAATATCTTTTCATGTACATTGTCTTGGTATTTTATTAGCTTACTTAAAATGACATCTCATGACAATTTCACGATTTTGCAATAGGCCTAATGAACAAAAAATTCGAGAGGGATTTTTTTTCCTTGCGACTAGTAAGTAGTATTGCATAACTTTGGTAAAACTTGAACGTATTCCGTTATTCTTCCTCAGGATTTCCTCATTAAAAAGTAAAAGGAGGAAGAAATATAGGCAAAACAAAAATCAAGTATTGAGACTTAAGAAAAGAGAAAAAGAATGAAAATTAAGAAGCAGCATAGACTTGCTACAAGCAGGGGCGGATCTAGGGGAAGGGTGCAGGGGGTGTACACCCCCCTCCCCCCCCCCCTGAGATGACCTGTGGTTTTCTAATACAACTGGTATTCTGCAAAAAAAAAAAAAAACTATGTGGTTTATTGGTGTTGAAGTAGAGCAAGAGACGAGTACACCCCCTCCTAAAAAAATCCTGGATCCGCCCCTGACCTGAGTCGACCTCTTGCCGGGCGGAGAGAGCCCGACCGCGAGTGACGAAGTCGCGAAGGACTTTTTTGAAAGTCTAGAAGCAGTATGTATCTTTTCGCCTTAAATCCGAAATTGACATTCTACACTGACCGTATTTTAGGTCTAAGTATTGTCTCCAGGGGGGTACTCCGAATTCCAAGGGACGGGATTAATCGAAGGATTTTTCGGTTTCCGGGATTTTTTTTTTAAGACAGGGTAGAAGGGGCGATCAGGAAAATTTGGCGAGAATTTTTTTATGTCTTGATTTAAGTAAGGATATTTTAGGGGGTGAAAACAATCTAAAGGCTTGTGAACGCAGTAAAACCAAACTTGATTTGTGTTTGTTTAAAAAATTAGCACTCCATAAAATCGATTTTACATAGGGGGGGGGGGGGGAACACTCAACAAAAGTTTACACAGGGAGGCTCCGCCCGAACGTCAACCCCTTCACCCTTTTATATACCAAGTGGTACCCCTTGCACATACCTAAATTATAACATTGCATCCCTTTTAACCGCTATAAATTTACTGTCTTTAAAATATGAAAGAATCACAAACCCACACTCGACTTTTTCACAGCCATAAATTTCTTCTATTAGTATTTTAGGTCTTTTTACGGTCTTTTTAGTATTTTAGGTCTTTCGGGCGAAGCCTCTCCTAAGAGCACAATTTTATTATTGTGCTCTTAGGACATAACACTCTCAATATAACTCACCCTGAGCAGCATCTTTTAACTCGTATTTGTCTTTTTGGTTGGATTTAGAATAATTGTAGTACAACAATTACTGTAAAGCGCAAGAACATTCTTCTCTGTTTCACATTGATTAAAAAAGTTGTAAATGCAAGTACATGTAAGATGTTAGCCCTGTACTGCAAGTGTTTTCTGATGAAATTATTCTTGCACCCCTGGCAGTATAATGGCCTCTTGCTATTATGGACACTGCTAACCTGTTATCTCAAAGTTCTCCATATTAATTAAAGTTGACTTTGTTCTGGACAAAAATCTTCTAGTCCTCAGTGAAAGAGCCAGTTACCCGGTTCCAGGCTCTCAGATAGTGTGTCTGTGATCCTACCCGTGATTAAGCAAATTAGACTCCCGCTACGGGATCTTGTTAACCGCTCGTATGATTAGAACAGAAAATACTGATTTTAAAAGCATAAAGTTAGCCAGTGTGCAGATAAATAGATATGCATTGCTTTTGCAAAGGCGTAAATTAAAATTCGTTTTTTTTTTACATTTTCGGCCTCTGAGGAGACAAACACGTGTCATGTTGCGTTAGATTTGTGGTGCGAGATGGAGTCAGCCAGTCAGATAACTGAGGAGGGGTATTATCCATTGTGATTTGATTTGTCTTTAATTAAATATATTTTAGTCATTTTAGTAAGCTTTGACATTTGCTCGCAAGGAAACCGCAACAGCGTGACACCAATTACTCGGGCCCGGGTAGCAGTCTTGTAGAGAAAGCTAGCCTGCGTTGCGGGCGAGTGCTGTATATTTTTTGATGGCGGAGTAGCCTACGTAGCAGGAGGAGGGACTTGCATAGGAGGGACACGCAGGCGATGGCAATATTTGAGCCCCTTTTGTAGTCCTCATGCGCTTGCTATGCAGGCCAGTGGCGGAGCCGCGAGAAGATTGGGAACAAGTCAAATTGAAACTTCCACTTAGCTTTGACGAAGCAAACTCATAAAATTGTACGGCACTACGTATGTTTTCTTTCGCAGCACAGACATGCACGTTTTGATAATGTTGTAGACTTAACAACATATAAACCAATGAGGCTTTGTTGGTGTGCTTTCCTTCGAAGCGTTATTTCTTATCACCTTTTTGCCTTTTTGCGCGTGAATTACAAACAGTTTCGTATTACACCGCTCTCCCTGGTTGACAAACGTGGGCGGCATTCAAAACTCATAAATGTGGCAGGTGGGATTTTTCCTCGCTGTTGCGCCGCCAAGAAAGTAGGGAGTTGATGTCACTACTGCGACGGCAACGAGAATGTAAAAAAAAGGCAATATTGGTTTGACAAGCAAAACAACAACTTTGCACGTGATCACGCTTTTTTGTACATTTCTTTACCGTCACTGCACGAGTACGACGTGAACTCTCCTATTTTCACGTTTTATGGAAGAGGCAAATACAAGATGACGAATGTTCTTTTTGTTTTTATACTTAAGAGACAGTCGTTAAGAATCTGACTCCACGACAAAATTAGTGAGATAAAACAATCGCAGTGAAGTTTGCAGGTGCGCAAATTCATGTTATAGGTGACGGTCTCTCCCTGCTGGTAAGGAGAACGTCAAAAATTGCAATAGGTTGTGTGTACGTATACAAAACAACAACTTTGCGCGTGCAGCACGTTTTTTTGTACAAGTTTGCTGTCACTGCTCGAGGACGACGTCACCTGATTTTAAATTACAGCTTCCAAAGTTCGGGCATGCGTAGAAATTGCAGGATAGTGGTTTCTTTCGCTTGGGTATGTAGTAAACGGCAAACGTCAGATTGAAGTTGACATTTTCTCAGATTCGAAAATAAGCAGCTAAAAACTGTGCAATATAATTCTATGAATGAACCTGACATTAATCTCAGTATATTTTGTGTGGAAAAAGATAAGCAGTAAACGAAAAGTTATGGTTAAAGTCGGTCACCTGGTGCAATTTGCCGTTTGTCGTTTGCCGTAAACGTGACGCTAAATCTCTCTTATGGGTGCGGTTAGAAGGAGCACATTTACCGTGGCAAATGACCCTTACACCACGGGAAACTGCATTAAGTGAGTGTGACCGCACTTTCCCTACTTTTGTAGTTATATTTCCCTTGGTAAATATCCATGGGTACGTCAAAACGATCACAAGAAGCGCCCATGGCATTTAACTTGGTAAATTGCAATGGTGTTTTGATGCCCGAGGCACGAGAGCCTATCCCGATGCTCCGTTTGACATCTGAACGACACCGTATGTTGCATCAAATTTGTTACTGATGGTCAATTGTTCGGGCGAATACCCTGATCAAAATACGTATAAGTTCGAGTAGCTTGCAGAACAGGTAAGCGTACGCGTGGAGAGCGATTTACGCCCTCCCCCCCTCCCCCACGCACACAAGCGCGACTCGCGCACCACGCTCGCCTCGCGCTTGCCTCCCGCTGCCTTGAAAAACACAAACAAATACTGCCTGTTCTGAGGCTAATTTATGGGTGAACCAGGCATTGGGCCCCAAACGTGCGCCCTTAGGAGTACTTCGAAACTAACCAGACTTGAAACCGAAGTAAACTCAAGGCATTGTTTTAGACAAACTGAAGTGAGTATCACTTTGTTTCAAATATTGTCAGAATGAAATTTCTAGGTTTGTAGCATCAGGTTATTAGGTATGAATGCTACAAAAACCACCAATAACTAGCAAGAGTTATTATAATTAAGCTGACAAATTGAAATACTGGACCTTTTGGTCGAGTGAAATGTGCTGATCTTCACCACCGATTTCGGTTTCATTTAAAATTTTTAATATATCTTGAAAACAATAGCTTGGTAATTTCTATCTCTTGGCATGCCAACTTGAAGTGAACGACATCGGAGTAGCAGTACACTGATAGAATTGTTCGGTCACCAGGGACGGCGGAGCGTAATTTGAAGTGGGGGGGCTAAAAAATAAAACTTTTAAGGTGATGTTCACAGAAGTGAGCGCCGAAGGCGCGAGCCTCTAGAGGGGTCTGGGGGCATGCTCCCCAGAAAATTTTGATATCTAGAGTCTCGGAAATGCTATTTGCAACATTCTCCACGAGCTATTTCGTCAAAAAATTAATCTGAATCAAGTATAAAATCACATGTATTTTCAGTTCTCACACCGATATTGCCGAGATTTTTTAACTTGATAAAAGCTCGACGTGTGTAGCCTACTGAGGAAATGTTAAAAATCAGTGGTGTAAAATTGCTTGTGTTTACATAACGAAGCAAAATTCTTAATGGAATATGACAAATTTCAACATTAAAACAATTTGCAAAGTTTCGAGAAACTGTGAAGGGCTAACGGGAAATCCGAGAAAAGAGGATGTAGCAGCTCTAATAAGGTTCTGCCTGACTCGTCCCAAGTCGTACGTCGTCTCTCGTTTTAAGCCAAGGCAAGTCATTTGCAATGGCTGAAGTCAGCAGTGTCAAATTTGCCGAAGTTCCTTTGACGGTTTTCGTTTAGCGAAACGAATGAATTTAGCCACAGAAACTAAACATAGCTTGTCTAATCTCTCTTTGTGTGTGTTCAAAATCGCAAGATGGTTGAAACGTGCTTGCACCATTCTTGATCGAAGCCAGGTTTTAATACGTCTTGCTGTCGAGAGGCGCCATCTTGTAATGCGTAGAAATCGGCTCGCGAAAATTTCCTGGAATAGATACGCTGATTAATCGGTTTACTGACTATATTTATTTACGTAATTTATTTATTGCATTTAATGCTTTAATAAGTTTGCTTTTTTTTTTGTTTCTTTTGGTTGTTTTTTCTTTTCTTTTTCTTGTTTTATTATGTTATCATTTTTAATTTATGAATATTTGTTTTGGCTTAAAAGTGGGGGGGGGGGGGGGGGCTAAAGATCAGTACAAAACAAAATGAAAATGAGAAATACTCCAATCTCAACTGCAACACGATGTCGTTTTGATTCTTGTAATTGTCATATTATTTAAATATTTGAGAAGTGCAGGATGTTTCGTTTTCGTTTACGCGAAGTAATACATATGCTTACTTTGGGGAGTCTTACATGATGTTAGGGGCGCGTGAGCGGGTAGTCTCCTTCGCAGCCGTTATTAGGGTCGTCACTCGTCACGCAACGCTCCTCCCCACTAGTGGGGAGGAGCGTTGCGTGACGAGTGACGACCCTAATAACGGCTGCGAAGGAGACTAGTGAGCGGGAGGATCCGCCATGCTTTAATCCGTGTCTATCGTGCTATATCTGTTCCAAAGATTCTACAAGAAGGGTGTTTATAGCGGAGACCTTACTGAGGAATAAGACCCATGCAAGAGGAATCCTGGACTCATGAAATGGGTATAGCCATGTGCGTATATATACTCCAAGTACATCGCACCACTCCTTATGAAAACGGTAAACGCTAGTTTCCATATCTCAAACCGCCCTTGGATACCTCGTGATGCCTACGCACCTCGACGTGTGTCAACCAGCCATAGACAGCTGGAGGCCTCCTGTATTTACGGGCCCCTTGTAAGCGGGCCCCAAGTAACCCTGGTCATGGCTTCACTGTTTTGCCACGTAGGTAAGCAATTCTTGGTTTTTACTGTCACGCCATCAAAAATAAAAATCGAAACCAATCAATGTATAAAGTCAAGAATCTATGAGAGAAAAGAGCACAAACATGCAAAAATTCAGGTCAGGTCGAAAAGTATGTAGATCTAAGATGTGAATTTTAATTGTCGTGTTATTTTTTTAATAAGGAAAAATAAGCAAAGTCAGACTTAAGCTTCAGTTAAAGTTGTTGAAAGCCTCCGCTGTGGCTTTTTCGGAAAGCGTTGCTTTTTCTTCCATTCGGATAGTTTGAATGGGCGGCGCTTCCACAAAGAGGTGCCCCCTTTTTGAAAGAATCGTTCTTAGAAGTTTACTTGACTACATGGCTTCAGAAGATTTTTCCTTTTTTATAACCAAACTTGCCCAGTCATGAATTCTCGTATTAATTTTCAATAAGGAGAAAAAGCGAAGTTATACTTGAGTTTCAGTAAAAGTTGTTTAAAGCACGCGCTGTGGCATTTCGTAAAGTAGATGCGAATTTTAACTCGTCTTTCAAAGCATTGTTATTTTAAAGTTCTTTTTGTTTCAGTTGATAGTTTAAATAATCGGTCGGCGCTTTAAAAGAAACGTTCTTATTGTTTATTCTAACAGACCTACTTTGAGGTGAGAAAGAGATGGGAAAGAAATTCCGCGGTTTCATAAATAGAGCAATTGTAATAATACAAAAGAATGAGCAGTTAAATTTTGACCAATAAACTTCGCTTACACTAAAAGTATTTAAAGTGTCCCTCGCAAGAGCGAGTATAGTAATCATTCCGTTTATAACTGTTTGACTGACATGGCTGAAACCAAATTATACAACCAAGTTTGCCAGTATCCCGAGGGCCGGACCAAAGACCAAAAGCGAAACCTGCGAAAAAAGGCGCAAAAGTTTTTCTTGGATGACGGTGCGCTGTTCTTCGTCGCAAATGAGAATAGTGAACCGAAGAGATGGGTGCATGACAAGAAAGAACTGGAGAGAATTGTACATGCCTGTCACTCCTGAGACAAACTTGCAGTACACTTCGGTCTCGACAAGACTCGAGAAAAAGGTCTTTACAATTTACGTTGGTATTCAATTTTGATTTAATATGGTCTATTGACTTAATATGGATTTAAAGACGTAAATTTGTCTTTAACTTTCGTATTTGGGTTTATTTTCAAGTTACCTCTCGCTACTATTGGACTGGAATCGGTGAACACTGCGACGAAACCGTGATGTTTGCCAGCGCAGCTCAAAGAAGTTTGATAAGCCTTCATCTCAGCTCCACCCAATTAAAGTGCAGAACACCGGGTTTCATTGAATAGGTATAGACCTCGTTGGTCCCCTCCCTGAAACGTCGCAAGGAAACAAGTACCTGATAAATTGCACTTGCTATTTCAGTTAATGGCCCAAGGCAGCGCCCCTGAAAACTAAATCTGCAGAAGGTATGGATGAATTTTATATATTTTCCTTCGCACAAAGACAAAAAAAAATAACTTCTTGACGTTTAGAACATCAAACTGTATTGTTACGACGCGCGCAATCAATGAAAAAAGTTAGTAATTGGAAGCTAAATGGAATTTAAGTATCGAGTAGAGTAGAACAACAGTGTAGATGTCAATTAGAATCGAAGACTATTTTGAATTATTGCGGAAAGAAATTGATTGCGAGGATCATTCATTCAATCATGTTTTTACTGCTAGGCGTAGCAGACTTTCTGTACGACCTCATCACCAGATATTACAGGAAATTATCATTTTCTCGTTTGATTACTATTTAAAAATAGCTTGTTAAAAATTCGCTTTAAATTAGTTATAGTATAGAAAGTATTGTAAGTTATTGTTGAGAAAGTTTGGTTTTCAAAATGTGTGTTACTCTAAGCAATAAAGATCATTTGAAAAGAAAAATCTACCTAATAATATTTTCATTTTGCCTATTCTGCAACTCAAAAAACATTATGCAAAGAAATTTAATTACCTTAAGCAAAAGAACGCTTATTTTCAGGGGGGTCCAAATCCGCGAAAGGGGATCCATATCTGCTAGTGGATCTGGACCGGGGGGTCCAAATCCGCGGTGTAGGGAGGAAGTCCAGATCTGCTGTGACATGTGTCCATGAGTTTTGCTATAAAAAGCCAGTACTCATCACTCGGAAACACGTAAACATTGAGATCAAGACTTATTGTTATAAAAGGACTGCTTAGGAAGCAAAATCTCAACTGAAAGATAAGTAATTTTTATCCTACATGACAGAGTTTATCGGCCGCCAGTTTGTTGTCACGTAACGCGAAAGCTTAGAAATTCCAACGTGCTCCATCGCTAAACGAAAAACCCTAAAGAGCCAAAAAATTGTAAAACGTTACGCGTTGATCTGCTTTAATATCTCAGAAAATTAAAAGTTTCGAAGGACTGATAATTCTTCATTTCGAATTTTGATCACGTCACATGAAAACCAAGAATTGCACTGTGAACACACTGAGAGAGAAGCACATTGTCTTTCTTTCCAAAGTGACTCCTGTGGGCTAGGAACTGAAGGAGGTTTAGAACGAAATACATCCCTATTGTTTGCGCTATGGTAAAAATGGCGGAAACTTCCTCCTCCTTGTGAAAAACATTTTTGATCCACATAGCAGTAAAAACGTAAAATATCATCAGGAACACTTCCACGGTGATGAACATCATTTGTCTTCTCAGAGGGGCGTACGCCTCGATACAAAAATCGAGCAAGGTTCTTGACAAGTGGCGAAATGATCACGGTAAAGGATAAGTTTTGGAGGTTGTGGGTCATTCTTCAATTCTATTTTCAGTAATGCACCATTAGTGTGAACCTTCCTTTCAAAAGCTTGTGAATTTGTTGCAATACGGTCGCTATTGAGTCGAGTCAGATGGTCCGAATTTTCAAGTATTTTAACGATTTCGTCACGAACTCTGTCATAATATTCGCGCAAATCTTTGGCAATATTATACAGGACAATGGAAACAGAACCAACAAGGAGAACGTATCTGAAAGCCATAGTTTGAACCAGTACTGCTCCAACATAAGTGAACATTGTAACTTCAGCCAGCAGGTAACAACAGAACATCACAGCTACAATCAAATAGAAGAGAAATGCAGCTAAAATAACACCATGAACAAAGCATATAGCGCTAAGAAAGACGTTGTATCGGCGCCAATCCCACTGTTTGTGCCACGCCTTTTTCATATTGTCTATCGTTTCTGTATAAATTGCCAGAAATAGTACTTTGTAAAAATAAAACGCCGGTGTAAGGTACTAAAGAAGAGTAGCTGTTATAACGAATGCGAAGGAAGCAACACAAAAAAACACAGATATACCGATCTCAATTAATGGATGATGCTTGTAAAGTTCTGCCCAAGTTTTCGCGAAGAAAGCTGGAGGTGCCTTGAAACTTTCTTCAATCAACATTCCCCGAAACCGGCGATCTGATATGAGGTAAATTCGTTCTAACATGCAATGGGCGAGGAATTGGTATTCTTTTTTCTGTGCACTTTCTCGAAATACTCCTTCAGGATATTTCCACAGCCCTAGAAAATGTGTGGGGAGATCACTTTTGAGATAGACACTAAAAAATTCTGGGACTAATGCCGCGACTAGAAAGGTCAGAGAAAGCATTACGAAGTAATTCTGATAGGATGTATACCACATCCGAAATGATATCAAGAAGGAAAACGAGACGAAGAGGAAGCGACGAATTCGCGACTTGATACCTCTTCTCTCCTCCATGTAAAAGCACAGTATGTACCGTAGAAAACGTCCGAAGTAAACCGGGCTTCTATAGGTGGGACAGAAGTCCTTGCGGTCGAGACCCACGGGGTAGTTAATCGGGGGTGGTTGCGAACTTGGAAAGAAGTGAATGAGGAGCGGCGAATAAAGCCAGAGAATGATCGCAATGATCAAAATCACGAAGTATTTCCTTAAAAGTTCCTTCTTATGCAATTGGCCCTCGTTGTCGAAGCAGTAGTAATGAACAAAGTCGTTTTTTGAAATCCGTTTTCCAAGATAAGGTCTTTTCGAAAACAGTTGCCTTACAAATCGCCAGTAGTAGAATATATCCGGTATTGCGGTGTTTGGATTCCGTATCACATCATTAACATCATAGTCGAGCTGAAAACAGATGTAGTTCCAGTCCTGCTTGTCGTTCACCGTGACATTAGCCACAAACTCCTGAATGTCTCTCAAAGATAAAGAGCATCGGGGTTTCATAAGTTTGGCACAGGGCTCGTTGCAGTGCCCCGAAATGTCCCACTTGCCATCAGGCCCCCAGAATTCGTCCGTGATTATTCCCATAGTTCCTAGCGATAAGACGTTGAAATTGTGAGGGAAATGAAGCATGTATTCATGTGTATCAGCCACCGATACCCATGTTTTAAACTCGTCCCTCGCCTGTTTCCATTTCCCCTCTGTGTCGAGATAATAAACAGGACTTTTAAAACGGAGAAAGTGCTTGTGTGGTCGGTGCTTTAATCGGTCGCGAATTTTTTCTATCATATGGGTTCGGTTGACCCAAATAAATTGACACAGCTGATCTGAAGCCCAGCAACTCTCAGCCGAACAAACGTCGAAGGTAGAACAACTTGCGAAGTGACAACCATGCAGTAATAATGAGAACGCCAGACAGAAAATAGAGCCGAAAGGGAGACGCCACCTAAAACATGGAACCAAAATTATAAATGCGAACCACTTAGAAGGCTGTTATATGAATATCTGAATTATATCATATTCAATACACTGTCAACAGACCGAGGTATTAGGCTAATATATACATTCAGACTCAATGTAGTGCCAGAATTTTAAAAACACAAAACTGTTCAGACAAGAAATTATCTGATTTTAAATCTGTATCCCTTCCGCACTTTGACCATGTTGACTACGGTGGCCGGTAATGTCATTTGAGAGTTAGCATCGTCGCGCTTGCAGGGTTTTCAAATGAATATTCCGAGAAACGAAGCAATAGAACTTTATATAAGCACTAGTGTTTTCAGTCAGAAAGATTAGAATTCTCTGATCTGACAACAAGCTGTGAGTGAAAAGTGTTTTCAATTAGTTCTTTGCTACTTGTGTATTTACCACGGAACTACGACAGTTTGGACGCAGAAAAGGAAACGGATGATTAAGCCAGCTACTTTCACATTCTCAGTGCACAGCTATAAATAATCTACTCAGCTACTCACCGCAACTTGCTAACGGCATTCAAGATTTTCTGATTTTCCAGCATTTGACAGAGATGTTGTGTCTGATATTCAAACAAGTTCCTCTCGCTTATGACGCATATTTAGGTATGTGAAATGCGTTAGTCGTTTCTTTTCAATCATCCAGACACATTATAAAGCCTTCTTCGGAATTGACAGCGGGGTGCCCACCCTTCCCATGAGACACTGCGAATGAAGGGAACCAATATGGCGACTCTTTCCGTACTCAATGTTGTGCCTAAATAATGAATGTTGTCGTTTTTCGTTCGTTCTGGCGGCCTTAATGTCCGTCAGTCATTACCCGCAAGACGCAATCCAAGTATGAAGAAGAAGAAGGGCCCGGTAGCAGACAATTAAAAAAAGAAACAGCTGGTCATTCGCAAACCGACTGAAGTCGTGCACCCTGTGGATCCAGAGCCCCTACTCAACCCAGCGTTGTTAGACGCCTCTAGATTACGAACGCCGATCAAGTTATCGCCCGAAGAGCAAGAGAGACGAACTTTGCTCTTGAAAGAATGGTCTAAATACAAGATGAAGCAGCACAAAGAAGATTTACAGCGCGTTCAAGAGCTGGAACGTTGTGGTGAAGAAGCTTAGAAACAACTGAAGAAGAGCTCGTTGTATCTTTACCACGAAGCGATCAAACAGGACTCAAAATAAGGGCCGGTCAACGGACGATGTCCGGCCAAGATGACTATTTGACCGGACAAACTTTCGGTTTGGCGGTCATTTTACCGGTCACGTACGCGGCTTTCAAATAAATAACTAGAAAAATAAATTTATTCGTAATATTTCTCAGCAACTTGTAGTCACAAAACCCGGGGGGGGGACTCCCATATGAAACAGACGGGGATGCTCGTCGTCTCGCTTAGGGGTGTAAATTTTGGATTTTGGTCTCGCTTAGGGTGTTCCGGGCAAAGCGCTAATATTTTAAGCCGCCAAGGTCTCGTTTAGGGTTCCGTGAAGAACTTGAGATTTATGACAATGCTTTTAAAAACTACTTTTAGATAAAAGCATTCGATGATTATATCTTTATATCATTAAAACTCAGCATGTTGTATTTGTGTGTTTTTAAGCGGTCTCTTTTAGGGGTCAAAATTTGCTTAAGCCACGCCCAGATTCGTCTCCTTTAGGGGCCACAAAAAGCTTGAGCCACGCCCAGATGGTCTCATTTAGGGGTTAAATTCAAAATTTCCGACGAGCGTCCCCGTCTGTTTCATATGGAAGTCCCCCCCCCCGGGTCACAAAATAGGAGAATATAGATAAGACGCTTTGTGAATGCTGAGGCTTTTTAGCGGCTTTGCTAAAATAACACAGGAAACATGTTCATCTGTAAATACGTTGAACAGACAACAGTGAACATTGCATCAATCAACGTCTAGTATTAACTCGCAGTTACGTAAGATATCCAAAAGTCAAGGACACGAATCCTTTCTTCTGGACACAATTGACATGAAGCCGTTGGCGTTTCCTTTATTTGCCACATGCCGAGCCGAGCATACCGAGCAATGGCAAAGTTCTCTCTCTTGTAGCATGAGCCTATGTCCTATTTGTTTGGTACAAATTCAAAGTGCTTACAACCAAAATCGCTTCCACACGTTAGTCGTAAATAATATAAAACCATGTGCAGAGTAACTACGGTGAAATTAGGATGTAATAAAAATGATGTATCGAATTTTGATTGTTGTTCTCATTGCCAGCCCCGCGCGCATTACGGGGTCGACGGAACCTCGGTCGGCTCACGGACTGGATCATAGGATCGGATCATTGGAACAAATCATGGATCAGATCATCGGATCGGATCATGGATCGGATCTTAGCCAAAAAAACGTAATAATAAAAATAATAATAAAATAATAAAAACATCTTCGAACGAAAACGTGACCCAAGCTGACACAAAATCAACATGTTTTAAGGTCTTTTAGGAGAATTTCATAGATCTTGGAATCTCTGTGTAAAAGTATCTGTGTACAGATACTTTTTTATTTATTTTTATTTTTTATTTTTATTCAAGACATTTATTACTATAATTACAAAGAACTACTTAAAAAGAAGATAATTACAAAGTTCTAAACAACCGCAATAACAGACATACTTACAATTATCTACATTTCACAATGATATACATTACAGCCACAAAACAGCCGCGCAATTGCCGAATGAGGCTTATTTTACAAAGAATTAATTAATACTTAATTATGTAGATAATAGAGAGATTAACACTTAATATTTACAGTACGCTCTGAAATAAAAAAAAACAAAAACATAACCACACATACAAAAAAAAATATACAAAAATAAAAAAAAAAAAGTGTCTAATAAAAGATTACATTTTTAATTACATACTCACGAACTTAATTAAAGGGGAGAAATGTCTTTTGGCCATTTTTCATAAAAGGTTTCTAATTTATTATTCTTAGTGGAAAGATTCCACTAAGAATTTGTGTACAGATACTGTTCCAATTCGGATCATTGGATCGCATCATTTGACCGGATCGGATCATAGGACCGGATCACGGATCGGATCATCGGATCGGATCATGGATCGGATCTTAGCAAAGAAACGTAATAATAAAAAAAAAAAAAATAATTAAAACATCTTCAAACGAAATCGTGACCCAAGCTGACACCAAATCAACATGTTTTAAGAGAATTTCACAGATCTTGGAATCTCTGTGTAAAAGTATCTGTGTACAGATACTGTTCCAGTGCGTACTTTAAAGATAATTCAGGTAATTTATTGAAAAGTGGGTTTTTCATGGGTTTCACTTAGCACTTTAATTCAAACTTCAGAGTTAATTCTCTGCTCCACCATACATGTTAAAACATCGACCCCAGGCAACAAAGGAAGACGCCCCAAAAGGCAAAGATCAAGTAGAGCTAAGTAGGTCCTTCCATCGGTAGCTATCGTGGAAAACAGCGGCGATCGATCAAAAAGCCGCCAATATAAGCTGAAGTGGTTTAAGGATACCAAAGCCTTTAAGTACTCTGGCTACGAATCTGCAATTCGCATCCCTGGCGAAATTCCTGAGCCACCTAATGGCGTCAAAGCGTCAACGAATGATTATCGCTCGTTCTTGAAGGATGGGAAACTGCAAGTTCATTTCAGGCCAACACATTATCACCTCCTTTTCCGATGTATTGTAGCAAAAAGGCGAATTTTAATCCACAGACCCATATTACCATCACAGACTCTGACAGAAGTGAAATTCAGTTTGGAAGAAACTTTGACTTTTACGTCCAGGGGCCCGTTTCTCGACAGTCCCGGTAACTTTTCGGGCTCGAAATCGAATATTCAAATCGAAATACAAAGAATAAGAGCGCAGGTACTGACTAGCAAACTACTCCATTTTGTTTCATTAACTGATAGTTTTATCATGTTACATGCAAAACTATTGAAACCTACGTTCTGCCAAACAAACTATTTTTGTACTATTTTTCCTGTTATAATCGGTCTATTAAGGCTGGTTTTCACTAGCGACGGAGTCGGAGTCGGAGTCGTAAGCGGAGTAAAAAGAGCGCTTATGACCTAGTGAAAATCAAAAATCGGAGTAGTAAGCGGAGTCATAAGGGCGACGGAATCGGAGTCAGAAGAATCAGAACGTTTCCATTTCCTTCCGACTCCGCCGCTTACGTTCCGCTTATGATCTAGTGAAAACCAGATTGTCGGAGTCGGAAGCAGAAGCGGAAGGATAAGCCAATCACAATGCACGTTCCCACGCTTTGTGATTGGTTTGGTTCTTCTGCTTCTGCTTCCGACTCCGACTATCTGCTTTTCGCTAGATCATAAACGGAACGTAAGCGACGGAGTCGTAAGCGGAATCGGAACGCTGTGTTCACTAGATCATAAGCTCTACGCTTCTGATTACGACTCCGACTCCGACTCCGTCGCTAGTGAAAACTAGCCTTTAATGATGTGAGTTAAAATTGTTGATTAAAAATTAAAATTCTTTTAATTAAAATTATTATTTTCTTATATTTTTTCTTGTTTTTTTTTTCGTGATCCGATCTTTCAAATAATTCTTGACTAAGATGAATTACTCACATTTCCAATTATTTTTTTACCCGAAGACTCGATGAAGACTGTGCAGAGTTGAGTACAAATGAGTAAATTATTAAACAGACAACGGAGATCCGACGATGCATTCTAAAACTCCATCGCGTTAAAACGACTTTGCCGCCATTGCATGGTTAATTGAATATTCTACTGTCTCTACCAGATAAAATCTACACCTTTCTACTACCCCCTGAAACCTACCAAAGATACGCACAGAAGACTCTAGGGACAAAGACACTACTTAGCAGGGGAGTGACAGGAAAGGCCCTATTGCGCAACTTTTCTGATTTCCGACCCAGGAGAAAGTAAAAAAGAAACGGAGAAATTCGACCAAATTTTCGACTAGGCTTGCCACAGGCAACGTAACAAAAAAAAAAACAAAACAAAACAAAACAAAAACAAAAACAGAAAAGAAGAAGAAAATCGTGTTACACAGGAATTTGTCGACAAAACTTGAGAGTCCGGCCCGCCTTTATTAGGAAGCCCTTGCTAACTTTATCACTGACCTTGAGAATTACTTCACACATCAAACCGATTGATTGACAGCCACCGATTCTTTCACGAGAGCGGTCGGTATTCCGAAAGCTTAATCTATGCAATTATTATTCCACGCATTGAGGAACTGGACGCTGTAAGTAACTGTCGCGAAAGACAATAGCATTCTGGGCGATGCAACAGGGAGTACACCAGATATGCGAGAGACCCCAATAAGAGCTGTCAATAATGATTATATTTCACTGTGTGTGTTCTGATACCTGTTTGACTTTATTTGCTAAAGAAACTCGTCAATAAACCACCTATTCACCAAGATACCTGTACA